>CM064509.1:66833973-67015585 GCA_032716605.1 Paralithodes platypus
TACTCGCACTATGCACAATTCATGCCACTAACTGAACCCAGCTGGCCAATCCATATGTTCAATACTTGATTGGTACCCGTGCTCATATTTCTTTCATAACTGTGGATCATGTAATTCATATTTTTTCACCAACTAACTTTACTTTAAACTCAATTAATGAAATCAACAAATACACGGGGCACTCCATTTGTCTAAAGTTGTATAGCTAGTGCGATCTCGTTTAATGAAGAATAGATTCAAATAATATTGAGGAAATTAATTTCAAAGATGGCATATGCAAAGTGATTGTTCGTTTGTATTCAATGTATTCAGTCGGTTTCAATATTACACGTAAATATCAAAATATGGTGATGATTATTATAATATCATTATATACCTGAATTTTAAACCTTTGTATCACCAGATTTCTTGCTTCATCACAATTTTCATGGGACAATGTGTTCTTGTTTCACATTATTGGCGATGCGAGTCCACAAGTAAAATTCCCGGGCTTTATGATGCATATGTTTCCTGATAAAAATAAACGTAGAACAGTAGACTGAATGAATATAGACACCATGTAAGGAGGAACGCTTTATTGACAACGTTTCACACACAGCTTCATTAGGCCTGATGAAGCTATATGCGTAACGTTATCAATAAAGTGCTCCTCCTCACATGGTGTATATGCGTAACGTTATCAATAAAGTGCTCCTCCTCGCATGGTGTTTATAGTCATTAGTTTATATCGGTCGATCATCCTCATCCCTCAATCAGGACTCCAGCCTTTGAAACCTGTGTAGATTAGTCCCAACAGGCCCAGTTGGTGGAGCTATGGTTGAAGGATGGACTTTATTGTTCTTCAGAAGCTCTGAACATCATTATGGAATGCAATTGAACTTATGAACTCGCCAGAAATACGAACCTAGTAGGATAGAGTAGCCAAATAAGAACCTAGTAGGGTAGAGTAGCCAAATAAGAACCTAGTAGGATAGAGTAGCCAAATAAGAACCTAGTAGGATAGAGTAGCCAAATAAGAACCTAGTAGGATAGAGTAGCCAAATAAGAACCTAGTAGGATAGAGTAGCCAAATAAGAACCTAGTAGGGTAGAGTAGCCAAATAAGAACCTAGTAGGATAGAGTAGCCAAATAAGAACCTAGTAGGGTAGAGTAGCCAAATAAGAACCTAGTAGGATAGAGTAGCCAAATAAGAACCTAGTAGGGTAGAGTAGCCAAATAAGAACCTAGTAGGGTAGAGTAGCCAAATAAGAACCTAGTAGGATAGAGTAGCCAAATAAGAACCTAGTAGGGTAGAGTAGCCAAATAAGAACCTAGCAGGATAGAGTAGCCAAATAAGAACCTAGTAGGGTAGAGTAGCCAAATAAGAACCTAGTAGGATAGAGTAGCCAAATAAGAACCTAGTAGGATAGAGTAGCCAAATAAGAACCTAGTAGGGTAGAGTAGCCAAATAAGAACCTAGTAGGATAGAGTAGCCAAATAAGAACCTAGTAGGATAGAGTAGCCAAATAAGAACCTAGTAGGATAGAGTAGCCAAATAAGAACCTAGTAGGATAGAGTAGCCAAATAAGAACCTAGTAGGGTAGAGTAGCCAAATAAGAACCTAGTAGGGTAGAGTAGCCAAATAAGAACCTAGTAGGGTAGAGTAGCCAAATAAGAACCTAGTAGGGTAGAGTAGCCAAATAAGAACCTAGTAGGGTAGAGTACAAAGGAGTACAAAGGAAATCAAGCAACAACAGATCTAGTGACCCTTCTAGGTTGCTTGTCCTCCAAAACACTGAGGATCAAGTGTCCAAACAGCCAAACAGAGGAGTAGCCAAATAAGAACCTAGTAGGGTAGAGTAGCCAAATCGTATGTGGTGTTCTAATTAGTAAAGACAAAGAAAAATACTCGCAATAAATGTAATGAGTAACAGCCCGTTCTTAACATTAATCATCAATTACAAACCCCAATGTACTTCAATAAACTGATAAAAGCATATGGTCCTCCCGGATTCGAACTCGGGACACCACACCCAGTTGAAAAAAATATATCCTTTATTTACAAATAAAATTCATAATACGGAAATGACGGTCTCCCCATCAAACAATTACCATTCATTACACTTCCTCTGATTGCCACTTTGTCAGCGCAACATAAACTCTCGCCATCACTCACACAATGAATTATTCTCTTTCATCGCTTCAACGGAGCCCACCTCGGGTTTTTTTTTATCTCTCTCTCTCTGGGTTATATCCATTCTGCCCCATTCACCATACCGCTTTAAAACGTTTACCCCCATCCAGGTGTCAATATTATCCTGGCGAGCGGTAGCGAGCCAGCATATATATATATTTTATTTTTACAGCAAGCTAAATTTGTACTTTTTCCGATAGAAAAATTTCTCCGGCGAAACCGGATTTCTCCATACAATGATGGCTCGCTATCGCTCGCCAGGAAGAAATCGACACCTGGATGGGGATAAATGTCTTAAAACAGTTGGCGGAATGGGGCCGAATGAATACAAGCCAGGGAAAGAGAGAAAAGGAGAGTATGACAAAAAAAAAGCCGGTGACCCCTCTTAACATTTCCCGGCACGAACCCTGGTATCAAGTTATTTGTAGCCTTCAGAACTTAAGGGAAGATGGGCCGGTTTTCTGGACCACTTTCTCCCTCATGTTTAGCCCCATTAGTTTTCAGATGTTAAGATGTTTGCCCCAATAGTTAGTCGATTTTAAGACCTTTCGCCCCATTTCTTCGACAATATTTAGACCTTCCGTGCTATTTAGGTGTCGAATTTTTTCCCTGGCGAACGATAGTGAGCCTATAATGTTGGAAGAACCGGCCTTCGGCCGGGAAAATTTTCTACCGAAAAAAGTACAAATTAATCTAGAAGGGGGATCTAATGGATTTTTTTTTTTTAATTTGATGGAGGTCTAGGGTGGAAACTAGAAAAAAATTGAATACATGCAAAAATCGCCCAACATGTGAACCATCTCCCCTTAACAAGACCAACATCGCCTCCACAATCACAAAACAGTCCAGGTTTATATTGAGAACATGTAATTTATATATATGCTCTTCCACGAAATTCTTTTATATTTTTACTCTATATAGGTGGTGGCACACGAGCTATTTTTCCGTCGATTTTTACAGGTAAATGTAGTCTGGCACCATACACATTTAAGGGGAGGCAGACCGTTTTTCTGGACCTCCTGCTCCCTCATGTTTAACCCCATTTGTATTAGATTATAAGACGTTCGGCCCATTAGTTTGGCGATTTTAACACCTTTCGCTCCATTTCGTTGTCAATTTTAAGACCTTTCGCACCATTTAGGTGTCGATTATTTCCTGGCGAGCGACAGCGAGCCTGAAATTTTAAGAGGAACCGGCCTTCGGCCGGGAAATTTCTCTACCGAAAAATGTACACATTCATCTTGAAGGGGAGTCTAGGGGGTGTTTTTCTAAGTTGATGGAGGTCTAGCGAGAAAACTAAGGAATATATGAATTAATAGACCAAAAAAAAAAAAAAAAAAAAATGGTCTGTTTCCCCTCAAGTTACTGTACATCAGAAATCGGCCACATAGCATATTCTGCCTCAAGTCGGATTTCCGATTCCAGTGTGAAAGAGCTTCAACATATTACGAGAAAATATAGCTCGCTCATCGAAAATTGCCGGCAAAGACGCTCGTGTGAAACTGGCTTACCTGTTATTTGATTTGGACTGCCAGCCACCATAATGCTATACCCTAAAATCAAAGTTATCAATATGTATCTGGGATCACACGAGACCTCTTTTCGTCAACATTCGATGGTCAACATTTTTCGTTTGACATTTCTGAAATATTTTGCACTTGTATCGCAAATAGAGAGATGATAAGACCAATTTATATGCCAGAATAATGCTTAATGCTGAACTCATAAGCTGGAAATCCAGTGTTGAAGATAAATGTTGAGGTAAAAAGTGATCTTGTGATACCGGCTTAAGACATGTGTGAAGATGGCAAGTGACTATTAACGATCGGACACTCGTGGTGATAAGAGAACTCTATCCGACATTCACACACGCGAACCTCTTCCTGTTGTGACGTCATCAACTCGCGCGAATGAGGACACGACGAAGTATAGGGATGCCATAGATGGCAGACAGACTTATTTATTATCATGGTCACGAAATAATTGTTTATATTTATTATGTGTAATGTTATCTTTTGTATCTTTCGTTTTAGGAATAATATGTACTAGTGAAAAAGAGGGAAAATATACGAATAGACAGAGCGCGAGGAAAAGTGGTGATGTTTGTTTTAGTGTGATGGCAACACTGCAGCAACCATGACCGAGGTGGCTCTCACCGAACTCGCTCAGCCACTCACGTCCATTGTGGCGCGAAATGGCCCAGAGGACAATACGAGCGCCCCGCACCATATCCCCGCCGCCAGGAAGACTCGACCTAGGAAGATTCGCACCCAGGAGATAGCGCGCAAGGTCGGAGGAGGAGGAGGAGGAGGAGCAGGTAGGAGAGACAAGGAAGGCAGTAAGATGTCCTCTGGCAAAACATCGCAGCACAAGGATTACCTTTCCGAACAGAGAGCTAGGCGATTGGGGAAAAAGAAGACGAAGGACCGTGGTAGTGATCAGATAAGGAAGAGCAAAGAGACAATAAATAAAGAGGAGGAGGAAGAAGAGGAAGATAAAGAAGAAGAAGAAGTTGTGAAGGAGGAGGAAAAGAGCGACGAGAGGACAAACTCGGCGGAAAGCGAGTCTAGCAAAGACGAAGGCATTAGCAGCAATGGTGAGAAAGACGAAGAGGGTGAAGGCGAAGAAGGAAAATCTGTTGACAAAGATGACGATAAAGAGGAGGAAGTTGATGATGATGAAGGACATGGAAGTATTAAGGATGAAGATGAACAAGCAGATCAGATACAGGAAGGTGATGATGACAATGAATTAAATGAAGAAGCTAATACCGAAACTCAAGACAAAGATCCCAGTCCAAGTGAAAGTGTATCCCCTGTTGTTGTGGGTGGTGATGCAGACGAGTTGGAGGCTCTCACAAAGAAGGAAATAAGTCTAGGGGAAGGTGAGGGGATCTTGGGGGAGTCACATGGTAGTGATGGGAATGGCTATCATGGAGACATGGACGAACCTAATTCTCTGGCTACAAGCTATCAAGGGTCACTCGGTCTCTCAAGCGATGCAGGTCTTGGCACAACAGCCGAACTCTCGTTTTTAAAAGACGAACTTGAAGATCAAGTTAAACAAGAAGAAATTGATAAGTTGGACGAAATGTCACAAAAGGAAACTGCAGAAAATGGGGTTGAAAACGAAGTTGGTGAGGTGTCGGCAACAGGTAGTGATAACGTGATAGATCCCGAAGACGAACTTGAAGATCAAGTTAAACAAGAAGAAATTGATAAGGTTGACGAAGTATCACAAAATGAAACTGTAGAAAATGGGGTTGAAGACGAAGTTGGTGAGGTGTCGGCAACAGGTAGTGATAACGTAATGGATCCCGAACTTGAAACTGAACCACAAGACGAGAAATCAGAGGTCCAAGAGGACAGTGAGCAAAGTGTGGCGTTAATAGAAGATAGTGTGAATGAAGATGTTACTCAGAGTGAGGAAAGATCTCCGAGTAGCATGAATGAAGACACCGGTGACAGTGGTAGAGGTGATGGTGAAGAAAACGAAAGTGAAGTAAAGGCTGCAACACCTGAAAACTCTGATACAAATGAAGAAATAAACGATGGCAAAGAAGAAATTGAAATAACTGGGGAGGTGACGGGAAGAGGCTCAGTTGAATTAGATGAAGCTGTTAATGTGGGGTCGGAAAATGAAGACGAAAGTGAAAGACCAAAGACAAGTGACGTGGAAGCCAAAACAGGGGAAAACGAACCAGAGTCTAATGCAAACGTTGACGATAACAAACACGATCAAAGTGTAGAGGAGGAGGAAAACGTTGACGATAACAAACAAGATCAAAGTGCAGAGGAGGAGGAGATCAAAGAAGTGCCTGCCTTAGCCAGGATTCCAGGCACGCATAAAAGCATAAATCAAAAGAAAATGCATAGGAAAAAGGAACTTGATGCTACCAAGACGCCACGAACGAACACAAATAAAGTAAACAGAAAACCTATATCGTGGAGATCCGGACCCATCCAACCCTTAAATCAGCCAGAAATAGCGAAAACTAGAAATACGAAGCCTCAACATAGGCCATTCAGAGCTCGAAAAATTAGTGATAGCTCGGAAAGATCACAAGGTAAACCTGGAGAAAAGGAAGATGACAGTGAGAAGAAAGAACAGATTGAAGAAAACGAAGAGGATAACTCCCAAAATAGCCAGAACGATCATACCTCTGATGCTTTTGATCTCCCAACTGTAAGCGTCCTACCTGAAGGCGAAATGTCGGTGCCCTTATCGCTCGACACCTTTCGGTCAGAGGGCCACTTTCCACAGGATGACTCTCAAACCGAAGAGGAAGAAGATCAGAAGCAGGAAGATGAATCACAGGGCATGTCAAAATCCGAATCCATGCCCGAAATCCGGTACAACGACATTACTCGACCCTCAACAGCCGGGAAAAGGGACAAACGCCGCCGCCAGAAGAGATTCAAGAACGTCAAGCCCCGCATCAGCTCCACCTGGGGCAAGAACCCCCCGATAGGCTGGGCGTCTCACAGGTCCTCGGTGTCACAGGGGGGTAATAAGACGACCAGTGAGGTGTGGGTGCCGGAGGAGGATAAGCTCTACGTCTACACCTACAGTTCCCAGCCCCGCCTCCTTCACGTCAGACGGATGGGGGCAGGCAGGAGCGTGGCCACATCTCAGGACCCCAATTCGCCCTTCAGGCTAAAAACAAGGTAAGGGCTAGCATAACAACATTAACTTCTTTAGTAGGTCGCGGTCAGGGTAAGTCAAACACATGATTAATTGCGCAAAAGGGTCCCTCGGTGCAGGGAAGAAAAGGGTATTTCAGGTTCACAAACAGGTTAATCAAGTATTATTTTTAGAAATGTAGCACAGGGTATGAGTGTATCGTAGTAATGGGTTTCCAATTCAGATAACAACCATTTAAGGTATAATCACTGCTGTATTACTGAAAGCTCATGGATAGATGCTTTATTAATGTCTATTGAGGAAATGTTTTACCAATTAGGTTAATTTGGAAAGGTTTAGGCATCAATTGTTTTTGTTTAATTATATTTTGAACTCCAGGACATCATTTTAGATGATGTGATGATCCATGGGCGTCTGTTTAATGTCTACAATACGTTCACTAATTTTCGTCATTTCTCATCAAATAGCACAGATGTAATTTAGTTAGACTGTTAGAAAAGGTAATAATGATATTCTTCACACGATTCTTCGTTCATGTTGCAGCATCTAAATAGTTTGCTTAATTGCAACCCTATATATAATGCATTGCTTAATTGCAACCCTATATATAATACATTGCTTAATTGCAACCCTATATATATAATACATTGCTTAATTGTAACACTATATATAATACATTTCTTGCCAAGTGTATATTTAAATTGAATAATTCAGTAAATTGTTTTAGGTAAGAATATGTGACAAGTGAATTACAGCATCCTGCAACTATTTATTTACTATTAATTTTAATTTTGACTTAAAAACACTTATTTTTCGCACGAACTAGAATAATATGAATGGGGAACTTTCAATCATTTATGCCTATATGCAAATTTTGCAGGGTTGGTGATTCATTAATCTTACCTTAACAATATATCAATGGGAAACTTCTTTCCGGCGATATATAAATATTGCTTTCACATTTCTGCTCTTATCAATATCCTATTCGGTGACATAATTAAATGGTCTAACCCTCCCCATTTGCAGGTTTGGCTACAGATTTATTTATTTATTTATTTATTTATTTATTAATTTTTTGTATCCACCAAAGTGTGTAGGTCGTTCTTGGTATAGCTAATTCGTACTGTATATAGTTGTCAAATATGGAAGCGAGTCTCGACAAACATGATGACAAAATATAACTTCTTTTTTGCTCCCTATACATCTTTCAACCTTATAAAAACACCCCCAAGACCCTCCTTAGAGATAAGTTTGGACACATTTTGGTAGGAAAATGTACTGGCCGAAGGCTGGATTCTCCTAGATTAAACTTGCTTTCGCTCGCTAAGAAAAATTAGACATCTAAATGGCACAAAAAGTCTTAATATTTACAAAGAAGTGGGGTGAAAGGTCTTTAAAGCGCCACACTAATGGGGCGAACGTTTACAAAATTTCAAAACTAATTAGGCTAAACATGAGGAAGAAGGAATCCAGAAAAACAAAACAAAAAAACCTCCCCGTTACCAAATAAAACCTCCCCGTTACCAAATAAAACCTCCCCGTTACCAAATTAAACCTCCCCGTTACCAAATGAAACCTCCCCGTTACCAAATAAAACCTCCCCGTTACCAAATGAAACCTCCCAGTTACCAAATAAAACCTCCCCGTTACCAAATAAAACCTCCCCGTTACCAAATAAAACCTCCCCGTTACCAAATGAAACCTCCCCGTTACCAAATAAAACCTCCCCGTTACCAAATAAAACCTCCCCGTTACCAAATAAAACCTCCCCGTTACCAAATAAACGTAACCAGTTTAATCTTCGCCTAACCAGTCCTATCTCGAGCCATACAGTCAATGCCTAACTAACCCTGTTCTCTCCTAACCTTATGTAACTGATCCTATTTAACCCTAGCCACCCTTCGCCTATCCCACCATAGCCTAACGCATCGTACCTTAAGGGGAGGTATTTAGTTTGTTCCCTAGACCTCCATCAACCTTAAAATTACACCCCCTTGATTCCCTTTCAAGATAAATTTGTACATTTTTCGGTAGAAAAATTTCCCGGCCAAAGGCCGGTTCCTCTTAAATTACAGGCCCGCTATCGCTCGCCAGGATAAAATCGACACCTAAATGGCACGAAAGGTCTTAATATGGAGTGATAGTTCTTAAAATCGCTAAACTAATGGGGAAAACATTTTATAATATCAAAAGCAATGGGGCTAAACATGAGGGAGAAAGGGGTCAAGAAAAAAATCCCTCAAGTGGATATCTCCCCTTAAGGGAGGCTATATTTATATATGTTTTTCTTTAGCTCCCTAGACCTCTACCAAGCATAAAGGGAGGTTTTTATTTTTTTTCCCTAGACCTCCATCAAAACTTAAAATTACACCCCTAGACCCCCTATTCAAGATAAAATTGTATTTTTTTTTAGTAGAAAAATATCCCAGCCGAAGGCCGTTTCCTCTTAAATAACAGGCTCGCTATCGCTCGTCAGGAAAATATCAACACCTACAGCAAATGGCACGAAAGGTCTTAAAATTGACAGAAATGGGGCGACAGTTCTAAATCACCAAACTAATGGGACGAACGTCTTAAGATCTCATAGCTAATGGGGCTAAACATGAGAGAGAAAGGGGTCCAGAAAAAAAATCCTTCAAATAGAAATCTCCCCCTAAATGAACACTCCTCCCTCAAGACCCCCTTTTCGAGATCTATTTGTAGGCCTACATTTCTCGATCGAGAAATGTTATGGCCGAAGGCTGGTTCCTTCTAATTTAGGTTTTTAGTAGATTTGAATTTTAGTATTTGCATCCTGATCTTCCGCTTATGCCCTAATTCCAACTTTCCCGTTCCTAATTCCAACTTTCCCGATAACACCCTCATGTTGTGCTGCCCGAGAATAACATTTTGAGAGTTCTAGTAACCTAAACTGAACTTTTTAAATTTAGTTGCAGGCGCCAAAAAAGTACTTCATTATCTGATTGGAAAACTTTGAGCGTTGTATACATTGAGTTTACTGTTCAACTTTTACTACCCGGCAATTGGTTCCATTCACTCCATGGTACTTTTTAAAACTTTAGTAGTTGAAGAGATTTTTTTTTTCTGGACTACCTTCTCCCACATGTTTAGCCCCATTAGTTTTGATATTTTAAGGCGTTCAGACCATTAGTTCTGCGATTTTAAGACGCTTTGCCCCATTTGTTTGTACATTTTAAGATCATTTGTGCCATTTAGGGGTCAATATTTTTTCCTGCCGAACGATAGCGAGCCTGGAACCTTGAGAAAGTCACTTGTTACAGGCAGCTTTGTCTTTTGTCTCCTTCATACACCTAAAATACAAAAATAGGAAGAACCGACCTTCGGCTGAGGAAAATTACTTAATGAAATAAAATAAATACACAAATAAATACAATAAATACACCTTGAACATATATTGTATTGTCGAGTTAGCCTGTTCAAGTGCACAAAAGACCAACAGGTAGAACACCGTAAAAAAAAAAAAAAAAAAAAAAAAAAAAACACACACTACCTAAAGATGAAAGGATAGTACGGCAGCCAAACGTAAGTTACGATAGGAGGTATAGCTTCCTCGCCTCTATAAGTTACATATGTTGGCCCGCTAGCAAGGTTTATGGTAGGGAGGCCAGCAATCGTGAACCCTAACCTCTGTAACTCGAAAAGGGCTGGAGCAAAGGGGCTGTAAATTGCCACACCTATTCCCTGGCGGACCCTCCCCAAATGGTAGAAATGTTAGCTCAATTACTCTAGTCGTTTGTGAGTTATAGAGGTTAATGTACAAGAGTTTCGGCCTACTATTGGGAACAGGGCATAGGAAGATTTATGGGAAGGAGGCGAGCAAACAGCCTGCACCAAACCCATCATCATCATTATCACAGGAGTTCGGACGATATTGAACGTAACTCACATTCCTCGTGTTTTATGCATTCCCAGAAACTCAACCCATCCCAGCCACCTCAAGGTTATAGGACAAAGTGACAGCCGGGCGCTTCATTTCCCTTCCTTTTAATCTGCAGGAGTGGCTGGAATGACATGACAGTATCTTACGGCGAGGTCACACGAGCGCTTTTTCTGGCAATTTTTGATGAGCAATACGAATCGGAAACCAATTTTTGATGCAATTTATTTCACGTAATATTTTGAGGCCGTATGCATTGGAATCGAAAACTAGACTGAAGGTAAATTGACTATAACCACCAAATGAGGAGGAGCACTTTATTGACAACGTTTATGTTCATCCTGTCAAGTTTTGTAAGTTATTTCAACATGAAGGTAAATTATTTAACGTGGCAAAATTCTGATATAACTTAAGGGGAGACTATCACTTAAGGTCGTTTTCTGGAACCCTTTCTACTTCAAATGAGATTTTAAAGTGGTCAGACTAAAATTCCCAGTAAATTATTTTTTACTGAAAAGCGCTCGTGTGCCACCGCCTTAAGGAGGGGTAGGGGAGGGTGACATGATTGTGGCTTTCAGTGATGGGCTGGTGTAAAACTCTTGACACACCAGCAATTGTAGGGTGGAATCTGTAATGGAGCTTGGTATTTGATATTCGTGCTACCCGATACTCTCAATGATTTGGAGTTTTAGTATTATGATGTTTGACGATTGAATTATTATGTATTTTTACACCAACCAACTTCACATCCAAACTCAATTAATGAAATCAACAAATACATGCGGTACTCCGAGGACTCTAACCCAGGATACTCACATCGAAACTCCGCGCACTATTCATTACGCTATCAAGACAGTTGACTAGATGACTAAGATTCCTTCACGATAGAAGTACAAGTAATATCTTAGTACATGTACTTTATACCTATTAGTTACTTGGTTGTATATTATATATATTTTGTTATCTAAAGATTTATGTATTTTAATATTTTGTTTCGACATACAGTGACTCTGAGGAAATTAATATGCAATAGATTTGTGTGATTGAAGACTTAAATATCCTAACCGAGTAAAACTATAGGCCGCATTCTCAATCACCATTACACTTTTCCGAATTATTATTACAATCCATCTTATTTATGGAGATTAAGAGTGCATGGTATATTTAAGGGGCCCACTGGTTTTCTCTCTCCCCCCCCCTCTCTCTCTCTCTCTCTCTCTCTCTCTCTCTCTCTCTCTCTCTCTCTCTCTCTCTCTCTCTCTCTCTCTCTCTCTCTCTCTCTCTCTCTCTCTCTCTCTCTCTCTCTCTCTCTCTCTCTCTCTCTCTCTCTCTCTCTCTCTCTCTCTCTCTGGGTTGTATCCATTCGGCCCCATTCAGCCAACTGTGTTTTTTTTTGTTTTTTTTATTATACATTACGTGGACATGAATTCACCCCTACAACCATATTCCAGCTTGGTCGGGTGGTGTGTTTGAGAATACGGTCTTTGATAGTTGTTTGATAGGTGTGGCGTGTGTCGGGTGAAGATGATGGGTGGGAAGACCCGTGTTAAGGGGGGGGGGGGGGGGGGGTCGCTTTCTCTGGACCCCCTTCTCCCTCGTGTTTAGCCCATTGGTTTTTAGATTTTACGACGTTCGGCCCATTACTTTGGCGATTTTAAGACTTTACGTCCCATTTCTATATCAATATCAAGAAATTTCGTGCCATTTAGGTGTCGATTTTTTCCCTGGCCAGCGATAGTGAGCCTGTAACTTTTAAGATAAACAGGCCTTCGGCTGGACATTTTTCTATCGAAAAAATTACACATTTATCTTGAAGGGGGTCTAGGGAGTGTTTTTTTAAGCTTGATGAAGGTCTAGCGAGGAATCTAAAACATAAATGAATATATAAATAAATATACCCCCCATAATAAATATACCCCCCATAATAAATATACCCCCCATAATAAATATACCCCTCATAATAAATATACCCCCCATAATAAATATACCCCCCATAATAAATAGACCCCCCAAAATAATAAATAGACCCCCCAAAATAATAAATAGACCCCCCATAATAAATATACCCCCCATAATAAATATACCCCCCATAATAACCACTGTCTCCTTAAGGCTGTATGGTTTTCAGGGACACTCTGAATATATCATGACACATTCTCACGCACAGCTTTCATTACCTGTCAGTCTGTCACACATTCACACACACACGCCCACTTCTTTTCTTGGTGTATGAAGGAGACAAAAGGTACATTTGCCTGTATTAACCCTTTCAAGATCCGAGACGTATTTCTTTTCTGTTTTCTGGTAATTATTAGACGATTTTATTCAGATTAGGAAGGGTATATGGAAGTCAGAGGGTTGATTGAGATAGCCTTTTACCCTTTACCCTTTTTATACCCACAGATCCTTTTTAAGCTCCATCAAATCGTCTAATGATAACCAAAGTATACTGCTAAAACGCGTCAGAGCTTCAAGGGGTTAAGTGTCCCCCTCAAAACATGAAGGAATGATAGACAGTCAAATTCAAGGTGTGTTAGAGTCCAAATGTCTGGATACACTGAACTTGAAGCAGTCTAAGCCATAGGATGAGGGAAAGGCAGATTGAGGAATAGAGTTCCAGAGTTTACTTTTTGTTTGGAAGACAGACGTGGGTAGCTTGGGCAAGGAATTAGGGAATAGGACTACTTGTTACATATAATTTAATTCGGCTTTACAATGTGTTGATCATTATGTAAATTGGTCTTTATTTACACAAAGTACTGTATTTACAAATGATCGTATCATTGAATTCACCTTTAAAATTGTGATAGCGTCCTGCTGAATATAACGGGTAATTTGTTCCTTGGTATTGACCTATATATATTAAAGCTGACTTGCACTTATTATCTAATTAAGGCAAGTTGGGTGAAACGTTTGCACTTATTATATAATTAAGGCAAGTTAGGTTGAACGTTTGTGGGTAATTGGCAGTTTGTGGGACAGGGTAGGCTGGGGTGGAGAGAAACACAGCATAATTACGTGAACATTAAAGGAGGGGAGACTTGACAGGCTTGTGATTACCACGCAAAACCCTGAACATTTCCAAGTGACACCTTTCAAAACATTAAATGGCAAAAATTAATCTTATAGCAAAATATGAGAGGCCTCTATTCACACAAACACTCGCATTGTTAACAGATTCATGAATATTTACTGTACATTGTGCATTGTGCTCTTACAGTAACTTCTTTGTTTAGCATTTGTAGGATTCCCAGTCTTCAGGATTGTTAGCGTTCAGGGTTGTTGTAGTTGGTGTCCGTATTTGTTTTCTTCTATGTGAGTGAGTGAGACAAAAGGCAGAACAGCTTGTAGCGAGTGCCTCCCCCATAGTTGAAAGAGTGACAGGGCCAAAATCAAGGGACAACGAGCCTAAATGCCTGGGCATACGGAGTTTGAAACAATTTAAGTCATTGGAAGAGGGAAAGACTGATTATGTGCATTCTAGCTCAATGCCATGTCCCATCTTCACACCTTCAACGTTTTTCTTTCTTTTGATAACAGGAAATCATGATTCTTGAGCAAGACTGACTATAGCTTAAATATAAAGACATTGTTAATTTCTGAAAAGGACATTATATTTATTATACATATACATTACATATAATATATGTAGTTAGAACATGGCTATAGAACGTGACTTTACAATAGCAATTAAAAGCTCTGGAACCACATCACTCTGCTGTTTCAAGTATGCCCTTTAATTGTATCAGCAAGTAACTAGAAAGCACTTCTGAGAAAAGCTTTTAATTGCAAGCTTTATTGAGGTGTATTAGAGAGTAACCTGCTCGTAAACTTAGGGAGTAAATTTGAAGCTGTAGGAAAGCGGTACAATTTATGACTTCAATATTGCCTGAAACATACAGCAACAATTCGCCCTTTTAATTTGCAGATTTACTGCTTTTCGTAAGTGTGATTAAATGTGTATGACGTTATCTAATAAAGCTATCTGATAAAGATGGATAAGGAATAGGTATTTATTTATGAGAAAGAGACT
This sequence comes from Paralithodes platypus, assembly GCA_032716605.1. Lineage (NCBI taxonomy): Eukaryota > Metazoa > Arthropoda > Malacostraca > Decapoda > Lithodidae > Paralithodes > Paralithodes platypus. Next base: position 66,848,722 of record CM064509.1, read on the forward strand.
ATGATATCCGATTGTATCATGAAATGAATAACAGAGACCTGGAACTCCTTTAGTTAAGGAATATTTTAGTTATTACGCCTAGACACGACTAGGGTCTGTGAATCATTCGCGTAAAGTAAGAATTACATTGAGTTTGTAATTAAAGGCATTGTCCCAAGTTAAGGTATCACTACTCGTAAAAATATTTGTAGATTGTTGGTGATATGTAAAAGTGCACTCGATTGCACAATGAACTAATGCATGGGTAGATAATTAAAGTACAGTACTTAAATGATCTCCATGGTATTTAATGAATGCATTATATCATACCACTCTATATTAACCCTTTGAGTACCAGCGACGTGTGTTAGTTTTTATTCTAGCAATATTTAGACGATATGATGCTGCTTAGGAAGGATCTGTGGTAGTTAAAAGGGTTGGTTGAGATAGTTTGAAGCCTTAATCGGCCGAAAGCCGATTCCCACTAAATTACAGGCTCGCCATCGCTCGTCAGGGAAAAATAGACACCTAAATGGCACAAAAGGTCTTGATTATTGATAAATAAATGGAGCAAAAGGTCTTAAAATGGACAAACTAATGGGTCGAGCATCTTAAAATCTGAAAACTAATGGGGTTTAACACGTGGGAGAAGGGGGTCCAAAAAAAAGCAACTTCCTCCCATTCAGGCTGGCATTCATGTCACTCCACCTGTCAAGGGTGTCTGACAAATGATTAGTGTAGTTTCTATAAAAGAACCCTGCTGACAGCCATCGATTCACGGTTAGGGACGAAGAAGAAAACAGTCTCTGATAAAATAACATAGCGTAATGCATAGTGCGTGAAATTTCGATTTGAGTATCCTGGGTTCGAGTCCTCAGAGTGCCACATGTATCTGTTGATTTCATTAATTGAGTTTAGAGGTGAAGTTGGTTGGTGTAAAAAACATAATAATACAAGGTTTATATGGCAGTTGTAATAATAGTGTTTGTGTGTTTTTGTTTTGTTTGTGGATGAGGGAGACAGAACGCAAAACTGCCTGTAACGATCTCCCCCCTGAGTTGGAAGAGTGACAGGGTCAAAAGTAAGGAATGTTCGAGCCAAAATGTCTGGACACACGGAGTTTGAAGCAATTTAAGTCATATGATGAGGGAACAATGGATTCAAGGAGAGAGTTAATAATAATTGCCTATCTAAATACTAAATAGTGAAATTAAGTGGCCAAATATACACGTAATAGTTAACCATTTGAATACTATGGGACATGTTTCAGTTTATTTTGGCTTGCATCAGATAGTTGTATGTAGCTTGGGAAGAACCTATGACAATCAAATGGCTAGAAACTATCTCGAGTACCCCTCTGACTCCAATATATCTTTCGTAAGCTGAATATAATATTTTAATGCTAGCTAGAATATAATTTAAATAGCGTCATCGAATACAGAAACCACTATATCAATACAAAGTAGTTCCACCAACACTTTAGAAGCTGCACATTTACTGCACGACGGTAACTTGGGCTAAGAGGATTAAGATAGAATTTTCACGTTATCCAGATTAATGGTCGTGAGCTTTGGTCCCGACGTAGAAGGCTTAACGCTGATGAGAGACAACCCAGCTACTTGGCTTCACATTTGGGATAACTAATGGCATTATTGTGTGTGTGTGTGTGTGTTGTGTGTGTGTGTTGTGTGTGTGTGTTGTGTGTGTGTGTGTGTTGTGTCACCAACATTATTTGAATTTCGGAAGCTTATATTGCATCCGAGTCAAATACGTAATTGAGTCTAACATGAAGATTAGGTAATGTGAGTGTTTAGTTGCTCAAATGTGGCAGAGTTAATTTGCTGCATAGGCTATATAATAACCGTTTAATCTTATACAATTGACTACTTGCGAGTTTCATTGTATAAGGAAGTTGGAGCTGTAGCCATTGATAATAACCAGCTACAATGCGGTTTTAGTACATAAATAAATACACAAAACCAAATTCAACATACTATTTATCCACCAGAAACCCACATAATTACTGTATGTGTGTTTAATATCGATGTTTACAGGCCGAACTTCCTTATAGCCTGAAACTTGCAAGTAGTCAATTAGCTAAAAGATAAATATGGCCAAGGAATGGAAAATGTTTGGATAGTTGTGTTGGCTAATAATATGCACCTAACCAGGATATGCACAATTTCCTGTAACTCATTAGAGAAGAGATGTCACCGACAATTTGGAGCTTTCCATATGCTGTAAGGCCTAGTTAGTGAATGAGTGTAGAAAGTGTTCTTGGAAACATGGACTATTTAGTGGGAAGAGGTGTATTAACTCATTCTGTACTGGTGACGTCCTTTTCAACTATTAGACGATTTTATTCAGCTTTGGAAGGACGTCTACCCATTAAAAGGTTACAGACTATCTCGATCCTTTTAGCTACCATATATCCTTCCTAAGCTTCATAAAATCGTCTAAATATGGCTAGAATATAATTAAAATGACGTCGCCGGTACAGAAGGGGTTAAGTTACTGTGATTACTGCCGCTTGTGGAGCCGTATGAGAGGCGTTAGACTGCCAAACACATTATTATTATTTTGTTTATAGAGAGGAAATTAATAAAAAAAACAAAAAAACAAACAACACGGGAACTCGATAATCTACTAGGCTATACTGTTTCATTTCATCTGACGGTAAATTGAATCCCTAAGTAGGCCTAGCTGATTTTTCGATACTGATGAGAAAATCTGTAACTACTATGTATCTGCATCATATTAAGACCAAGTATTAATAATTATAGGTAGCGCCAACGAACTTGACAATCATCTTGACCCCTTAACTTCTTATAACTCAAAATGAATGAAAGCAATCGGGCTGACATTTCTATCGTATGGGAAGAGTCCACCAGGAAATAGATATGAAAATGTACAGCCAGTTTGCTCAAGGTCTTTTTGAGTTACGAAGAGGTCAGGGATCGAGATAATTGTCAAGTTCGTTGGCGCTACCCATAGCTCCATATTTCACTAAAAAAAAAAATGAAAATAATCGATACATTTTGATGGGAACTTTGCAATTTATCGTCAATTGAAAAGAACCAGGTTGTAGGTACTATTATGGATTACTAGTCGAAGGGCAGCGAAACTATTGGATTAATTCAGATTAGAAGTTATTAAATGTACCCTTGATTTTTTCTTTTTCTTAAGTACACACTCCCAGTCATGCGATACATTAATGAATTATTGATTGAAGGAATGTGGGAGCTTTGGCATTTTTACTCCATATAAGCTAAGTACCCATTATTCCCTGGTATTTGGAAATCGGTATATTACATGAATAGTGTGTACGGTACATAATTGTGAAATAATAGTCAGAATGGGACAGTGGGTTCGTCAGCATGTAATTGTACTAGCAGGTATGTTTGATATGCGTGCTCGGGTAATAGTATGGTTAAGATTATATTCTTCAACATTTTAACCGTTCAAACGTACAGTAGGTTCAACCCAGTGGATTCTACGGCCGGTCGGTAAAATATATTTTACGGCAACTTACAAATGCTAGTAGTTAGTAGCTCACCATCATCATAGTTTTTTGAATGAACTCCAAAATACTGACAGAATAGACAAAACCACTATTTTTGGATAAACACTTTTTGGTGATGCCCATATATACATATTATATTTGTAGAAGCAGTGCCAAACATCTACGTTTGAAAGTTTATGTAGCCTATACCCTAAACTACCTTTCCACCAGCTTTCGATCCACAACACTTACAATGTATGTGATTCTCTCTCTCTCTCTCTCTCTCTCTCTCTCTCTCTCTCTCTCTCTCTCTCTCTCTCTCTCTCTCTCTCTCTCTCTCTCTCTCTCTCTCTCTCTCTCCTGATACTAAGTACAGCAAGAACTGGCTACCAATGATATCACCCTCCAGAATAATCCAGCTAGAACTAGTTTAACACTCCTCGAGCGGCTAGGTCTGTAACTTCTACTACCTGCCGAGCGGGTGGTTTTACCCCTAAACGAGCTTATTTCCGTGCTCTTTTTCATGCATAAACAAGCGCCAGAGCGTAATACAATTAAGTATCCGTGAAAGGGCGTTAATTGAGCTTTCCAATGACACCAGAACCATCCTTCTACGACCACGGGTTCTCTTGCAACGATCGTGCAACACGAAGGAAAAATCCCTAAAATACGGTAATTTCCTTACATAATTCCCTGTCGAGCGAGGTAGTGGGTGTGGATGTGTGTGGAGGGGAGGGCAGTCGCGGCGCGGGAGCCGTGCCGAACGGTCAGAACCAACCTATGCTCCTCCCACCACTCGTCTCTCTCTCAGAGCCAATTATGTGCTCAAAATTACATACCGCCTTAAGTCGGTCCCCACCACATAGTCCTTGGTTTTCTAGACCGCCTTAAGTCGGGCCCCGCCAAAGAGGGGTTAAGATTACTTGTCCCGTGCTATGGCCACTACGCCACACCTTCCCCAACAGGGTGTGTGTGTGTGTGTGTGTGAGAGAGAGAGAGAGAGAGGGAGAGAGATTGTGCTTGGGCTTGTGTTTACAAATATGTTTTTACTTGGTGTTTGTTTCATATGTGTACGTTCATGTAAACTAGCTTTGTGTGTATGTGTGTTCCAGTATGCGTGTGTGTGTTCTCCAGTAGTCAAGGTGCGTTAGGTATGAATACCTGAGTAACATAATGACTGTAACCTTCGTGTTACTTCAAAGTGTATTCACATGCACAATTTTCTCGGTCTTGTGTGTGTATATATATATATATATATATATATATAAACTTGTATATATTGCTGTATGTAGCTCATATCACAGCTACCTATTTTGTTTATCTATCTAACCTACATATTGGACTACAGTAATATCTTCTAGTTGTAATTTAAAACTTCTTTTATTTCGTGTTCCAGTACGGGATACTGTGTGATGCGAAGGAGAGGTTAGGTCCAAGTACAGTATATACATGACTATAATCCACTCTCAAGAACTAATACCTTCAATCCAAAACCTCCATCTGGCTGACTATAGAAAAGACACATTTAACGGGAGATGGGTCGTTTTCTGGACCCCTTTCTCCCTCGTCTTTAGCCCCATTAGTTTTCAGATGTTAATATGTTCGGCCCATTAGTTTGGCGATTTTAACACCTTTCGCCCCATTTCGTTGTCAATGTTAAGATATTTCGTGCCATTTAGGTGTCGTTGTACTTGAGTCAATATACGTGTGGGTTGTACAGGTGTGTTTGGTATATACGTATAGCGTGCCTTAGTGTTTGACATACGTGATTTAATATTTAGTGTACATATGGAATGCCTTGCGTGTACAGTTGGCTACATGAATGTGCGTCCACTTGTTGATTTTATGTATGGAAGGACAATGAGTACGATTGATTTTGGAGTGTCGTTTCTTATGCTATAGTTGATGGATACCAATCGAGCAGGGCAATACCCAGGGGAGGCCTATAGGTATCTGATAAGGAGTTGCTGGAACTCCTTTTTCATTTGGCTGGCTTCCCTTACTGTTTATGTTTGTGCCTCACCTACACAATGATCAGCTACACCATGTTATTTTTTTAGCGGACAGTACATATTATTGTCATGGCCCCATTTTGATAACCATGGCGTTGCGAAAATTATGGTGTGGCGAAATATGTTGGGAAGTATGCAAACTGAGGGGGGTGGTGTTTGTTCTGAGCACCCCCATCTCCCTCATATTTAGCCCCATTATTTTTGTAATTTTAAGACGTTCGCCCCATTAGTGGGGGTAGTTAAGAAGTTTCATCCCATGTTCTTGTTAATCTTCAAGACCTTTCGTGCCATTTTGTTTTTTCCTGACGAGCGATAGCGAGCCTGTCAGTTAAACCAGTGCTAAATTATAGTACTTACTTAACTGAAGCAAATTTAACAGCACTGGTTGAACTGGTACTGGTTGAGTTGTCTGAGTACCGTGGGTGGGTGGTATGTACAGTTGTCCACATAAGTTCTGTTCCTTGTCTTACTCTTATGTATGAAAGCAAAATGATATAAATGAATTGCGAGTGTGGTTTCTTATAATTATCAGTTGACTAATCAGATGAGTTAACCACTGCATAAGAGATACACTCGTAATTCAATCTTGCGCATTATATTTCTATGTAAAAAATCACGGAGAGGAACAGAACTTATGTGGGCAACTGTACATGGCTAGCTTGTAGGGAATTACTGATAGGTTGGTGAATATCTGAGTGATGTATGTGACTGGTACATGGGTGTGTGTTTGTCCTGAATATATATAGCGAATAACTTCATACCAAACCCTAGTGGGTTCGGTGTCAGGAGAATTCGGTTTCTGGGTTATGTCAGTCGAAGAGAACTCGGCTTCTACAAGTAAGCAGTGTCGGTTAGGCTAGGTTAAGTTAGTCTAGGTTAGGGTAGGTTAGGCTAGGTAAGGTTAGGCTAGGATAGGTTAAGTTAGGCTAGCTTAGGTTAGGCTGGGCTAGGTTAGGTTAGGTTAGGTTTGTGTTCCGCAAAGTTCTTCAAGAGGCTGAATTTGTATACGGCCGACTTATCTTGTATTCGTTAAGCTCTGTACAACCACGTTCTCTTTATTTATAAGAAAACAAGTTTTCGAATAACAAAAAATGAATGAAAGTTGAATATCAATTCATGGCTTTGTTAGTGAATGTCAAGGATTTTCTTATAATAGGGAATTAAGAGGGGAAGGGTACAATCAAACTTAAAACAAAAAAACGTCCATTAGATCCCCCTTCTAGATTAATTTGTACATTTTTTCGGTACAAAAATGTTCCAGCCGAAGGCCGGTTCTTTCAAAAGTTCAGGCTCAGTATCGTTCGCCAGGAAAAAAAAAAACGACACCTAAATAGCACGAAACTTCTTTATATTGACAAAGAAATGGGGTGAGAGGTCTTAAAATGGCCAAACTAATGGGCCGAACGTCTTAAAATATATAACTAATGGGGCTAAACATGAGGGAGAAAAGGGTCCAGAAAAAATCCCTCCAGTGGAAATCTCTCCTTAAGCAAAGCTATAAATTAATAGGCATGCCACGACTGTTTAAAGGTAACTCAATGCCTGCCCTAACCTAGTAACTCTAACCTCTTACATGCAAGTGTTGGGGGTTGCACGCAGGACAATCTAGGAGGGAGATATTTCGTCTTGTCCGAGATTTGTTTTAAATTGAGTGGATACAATTGGTGAGTCTGTGTGTTAGATTATTATTATTATTTATTATTATTATTATTATTATTATTATTATTATTATTATTATTATCATTATTATTATTATTATTATTATTATTATTATTATTATTATTATGTGGGTAAATGAGTCGAAAGGCAAAGCTGCCTGTAACAAGTGTCTCCACCAAAGTTGAAAGAGTGAGAGAGAGAGCCAAGTTCAAGGTACGTTAGAGTCTAAGCATCTGGACACGGAGCTTGCAGCAGTTAAAATCATAGGATGAGAGAAAGACAGATTTAGAGAGAGAGCTACAAAGCTTACTTTGTGTGTGTGTGTGTGTGTGTGTGTGTGTGTGTGTGTGTGTGTGTGTGTGTGTGTGTGTGCCATTAGCGACAGTTTCAGGTGTTAACAAACTACTTTTATTTAGTCTTATTGAAATATTTATTACAACCTTAACCTATCCTTTGGATAGTCGAAGTCTCTTTTTGTGCTTGCTATTTGCATACTGACAATTAGTGCAAATACCACAACTAATAGTAGCTTTCTGTAGCTGAACCTGTCTTCAACTGCATAGAAATTGAATTGTTATATTTGGCCATATCATATACAATACATATATGATATATCATATACAATACATATATGATTACAAAGACAAATATTGATGGTGGCTGAGCCTTTTGATAGTAAACTCACTTAAAATGCACCTAAGTAGTGCAATATCGAAAATATCCCCATTATAGACTCTGCTTCATTGTTTGAATATGAAGTCACGTGGTATATTGAAAGGCAAGCGTGTTGGTGTGGCTTAAATTTATTTATAATTATTTATGTTAATTTTGTATTAACTTGGTATATCGGAAGGGAATCGTTTTCTGTGTTGCTTAGATTTATACAGTATATATTTATTTTAGATTTACTTGATTAACTTGATTTATTGGAAGGTAAGGGGGTCGTTGTGGTTTAGATATATTTAGATGTATTTAGATTTATTGGAAGGTAAGGGGGTCGTTGTGGTTTAGATATATTTAGATGTATTTAGATTTATTCATATTGATTTGGAATATTGGAAAGAAAGCGTGTAGGTGTGGCTTAGATTTATTTAGACTGATGTGTGCAGATGATAATTCTAAGACACCCCGATACTGACTGCATAATTGGGCTTCATAAATTGAGTGAGCCCGCCTACACTATGCTTGACTGCCTTGGTGTGTGTGTGTGTGTGAGAGAGAGAGAGAGAGAGAGAGAGAGAGAGAGAGAGAGAGAGAGAGAGAGAGAGAGAGAGAGAGAGAGAGAGAGAGAGAGGCAGGCAGGCAGGCAGGCAGGCAGGCAGGCAGGCAGGCAGGCAGGCTGTGTATGTATGAGTAAAATGTCAGCTAAACACGAATGAATACCAATTACTAGATTCTCCGTTGACAGGTAAATTAAAAAGGTGTAGGTATGTAAAAGGCTTAATTATATCCCCGCCCTCTAGTTGCAATTGAGGGGTGAAAGGGGGGGGAGGGGCGTTAGGTAAGACTGCAATCATGCCCTCACCACATTCTCACTAACTTCTCTCTCTCTCTCTCTCTCTCTCTCTCTCTCTCTCTCTCTCTCTCTCTCTCTCTCTCTCTCTCTCTCTCTCTCTCTCTCTCTCTCTCTCTCTCTCTCTCTCTCTCTCTCTCTCTCTCTCTCTCTCTCTCTCTCTCTCTCTCTCTCTCTCTCTCTCTCTCTCTCTCAACTTTATTTTTTTTTGTAATTTCTTTTGTCTATGTGAGTGAGGGAGGCAAAAGGCAGAGTGTTCTATCCTAATCTCTTATTATTGTTTTTGTTCCAGTCCTTGCAGTAACTGTGGCATGAGGCGAGGTTATAATCAAGCCCTCACACACACACACACACACACACACACACACACACACACACACACACACACACACACACACACACACACACACACACACACACACACACACACACACACACACACACACACACACACACACACACACACACTGCCACTCGGTTTAAGTATACACGCACATAACACGCACACACTCGCATTTTTACATAAAGGTTAGCTGCACGTTTTTGCATTCCTTCTCGCGTCTTCTCTCTCTCTCATTCCATTCGAGTCTTCCTTTTAATCTTTCCTTTTCTGTTCTACACCTGCTTGCTTTTACCTGTGAGCAGTTTGACCATGTATACGTCACACCTCCCCTGTAACGAAATTAAGAACCCACAAGAACACGCGTTGGTAAAAACAAAAGTCGTATATTGTTGGAATGTAGCAGTGGATAATATTGGGTACAGTTCTCCCCGTCATGCAACCGGGGACTGATGGCAAATATCAGGTGTAGGTCGTGTAAGGTCGGGGAGAGTGTGAGTGGAAAAGTTTTGTATGGCTGGACTTTTCGTACTTTGTTGTGGCCCCTTCAAATACACGACTATTCCTTTATTGCCAAATTAATGTAATCAACATATTTCTGTAGTGCCTAGATATTTTTGCCAGATTATTTTATTCAGCACATTTCTTTATTGCCTAGAGATTTCTGCCAGCTGATTTTATTCAACATATTTCTGTCTTGCCGAGAGATTTCGGTACTGCCAGATGATTTTACTCAGCTTGAAGGACCTCTAGGATTTAAAGGGTCAAAGTCCAGGTCATTTAAGCTTCTAATATTGACAGACCCTCCTAAGTTATACTAAATCGTGTGCATGCAGATGAAATTAACCCCTTCACTACCATTATGTAATCATTGTTATCATATTCTGGTTACCACTAGACGATTTTCTTTAGTTTATGCCCTACCTCTACGACTCAAATGGGTTTACCCATTTGAGTCGTAGAGGTAGGGCATAAACTAAAGAAAATCGTCTAGTGGTAACCAGAATATGATAACAATGATTACATAATGGTAGTGAAGGGGTTAATTTCATCTGCATGCACACGATTTAGTATAACTTAGGAGGGTCTGTCAATATTAGAAGCTTAAATGACCTGGACTTTGACCCTTTAAATCCTAGAGGTCTCAATAAACATCTCAATAAACACTCTAAATAACATAGGCCCTTCTTAAACTGCATATATTGACTTAATTTCAACCAGAATCAAAGGTAAAACTGCGTCATGGTGCTGAAGGGGTTAAGAGTAAATTGGCGTTAGGAATTTGAAAGGGCCAATTGGTGTATTTTGGATTTTTTTTTAGTTTTATGACCGATAGGGCAAATATTAATATACTAGCAATACACGCACATGCACGAACACACACACACACACACACACACACACACACACACACACACACACACACACACACACACACACACACACACACACACACACACACACACACACACACACACACACACACACACACACACACACACACACACACACACACACACACACACACACACGTATATATAATGGATAGATAGATAATAAACTATTTTCGAGGTAGGGTAATTACAGTTAGTTTAGACAAGGAGCGTAAAATAAACTAAAGTGTATATATAAAAACAAAGTGTTTATAATAAGAAAGATAATGCAAAAACTAAATGATTAATTAACGAGGGGAAGGAAAGGAGGAAGCATAACAAAACATAATAATAAAACACGAGAATACGGAAAAGAAAGACTGTCAAAGAAAGAGTGTGTAAAAAAGTGTGTAAAAAGAGTGTGTAAAAGAAAGAGTGTGTAAAAGAAAGAGTGTGTAAGAGAAAGAGTGTAAAAAAGTGTGTAAAAAGAGTGTGTAAAAGAAAGAGTGTGTTAAAGAAAGAGTGTGTTAAAGAAAGAGTGTGTAAAAGAAAGAGTGTCTAAAAAAGTGTGTAAAAAGAGTGTAAAAGAATGAGTGTGTTAAAGAAAGAGTGTGTTAAAGAAAGAGTGTGTAAAAGAAAGAGTGTGTTAAAGAAAGTGTGTAAAAGAAAGTGTGTGTAAAAGAAAGAGTGTGTAAAAGAAAGAGTGTGTAAGAGAAAGAGTGTTTAAAAGAAAGAGTGTGTTAAAGAAAGAGTGTAAAAGAAAGAGTGTGTAAAAGAAAGAGTGTGTAAAAGAAAGAGTGTGTTAAAGAAAGAGTGTGTTAAAGAAAGAGTGTGTAAGAGAATGAGTGTGTAAAAGAAAGAGTGTGTAAAAGAAAGAGTGTGTAACAGAAAGAGTGTGTTAAAAAAAGAGTGTGTTAAAGAAAGAGTGTGTTAGAGAAAGAGTGTGTAAAAGAAATAGTGTGTAAAAGAAAAAGAAAACTATATACCTCGCGAGAAACGTAGAACGAAAATAAGCTGGGAAATACTTCAATAAATACACGAAGGCAAAAAAGGTCAAAGGATGGGCACACCAGGTACTTACACAAAACTATATATCTATCTATCTATCTATTTACTCACTGGGCCCAATCCCCACTTTTCCTATTTATTTTTATTTATTTTTTGGATTGGGGGGGGGGCGACTCAAGACAGCAAGAATATGACAACACAACAGAAAACAACGAACACACAAACACAAAACACAAATTCACACACATCTGGGTCATCCAGAAGACTTACAAAAAACTGAAAACCCCAAACCTCTACCGGTACCCTTACTGGGAGTGGGTAGTAGAAAAAGGAGGCTATACATTAAATATTCGTCGTTAAATCCCCATTAACACGATAGACATCCTTTCTCTCTCTCTCTCTCTCTCTCTCTCTCGCTCTCGCTCTCTCTCTCTCTCTCTCTCGCTCTCGCTCTCGCTCTCTCTCTCTCTCTCTCTCTCTCTCTCTCTCTCTCTCTCTCTCTCTCTCTCTCTCTCTCTCTCTCTCTCTTTGATTTATCTTAAACTTCCACTTCCCCTTACTCTGGGCTTTGCAGTTTCTACTAGCATTATGCCCACCTCGCTGGGATCGTTAGGTCTGTGTGGCCAGTGTCCAGTTGCCTACATAATTTGTATTTTTCTCCGTGATCTTATACATAACAATATAATGCGCAGGATTGAATTAAGAGGGTAATTTCTTTCGCAGTGATTAACTCATCTGATTAGTCAACAGATCATTGAAAGAAATCACACTCGCATTTAATTCACACTTATTTTACGTTAACATAAGATCACGAAGAGGAACGTAACTTACGTGGGGAACTGTACATTTGTAAATTCGTCTCACATATATACTTACAACACACACACACACACACACACACGTACAGCACACAGAAGTAGGAGTACAACACAGACACACACACACCTACAATATATACATGCACTCCCTGCCTAGGCAAACTCTTTCGTCTCTGTCTATCCTTTAACGTCTTCCCTTCATGCTGGAAGTTTGATCACATTCAACCTGTCCCAAAGAAGGGTGACCGCTCTCAACCCTCCAACTATCGTCCAATTGCTCTCATCTCTTGTCTTTCTAAAGTTTTTGAAACTATTCTTGCTTCCAAATTTTTTAAGCATTTCTCTTCTCATAATTTACTCTCAGATCGCCAGTATGGCTTCCTTAAGGGTCGCTCTACTGGTGATCTTCTTTCATATCTTACTAACTCTTGGTCATCCTCCTTTCGGGACTTCGGTGAGACTTTTTCTATTGCACTAGACATATCAAAAGCCTTCGATAGAGTCTGGCACAAATCTCTAATTTCTAAACTACCCTCCTTCGGTTTCTATCCCTCCATCTGTGCCTTTGTCTCTAATTTCCTTTCCGGCCGTTCCATAGCCGCGGTTGTGGACGGCCATTGTTCACTTCCTCACCCTATAAACTCCGGTGTTCCTCAGGGCTCTGTCCTATCTCATATTCTTTTTTCTAATTTTTATAAATGATCTCCTCAACTGTACCTCAATTCCCATCCATTCATACGCAGACGACTCAACCTTACACTACTCCATTAGTTTTTTCAGAATGCCCCAGCCAGCAATCCCTCAACGACAAACGTAATGAAGCCATAGAACTCTTAAATTATGATCTAAATACTATCTCTAATTGGGGCAGAGAAAACCTTGTTACCTTTAATGCTTCCAAAACCCAATTTCTCCATCTATCTACCCGTAAGGAACTCCCAGCGGACTATCCCTTATTCTTCAACAATACAAAAATCAATCCTTCATCTTCTCTCAATATTCTTGGTGTCTCCTTTTCTTCTGCTCTCAGTTGGAAGGACCATATTACCAGTCTTGCTAAGGCAGCCTCCCAGAAGGTGGGTGTGCTCAACCGCCTTAGGGGGTTCTTTTCCCCTGCACAGCTTCTTGCTCTGTACAGGGGCATAGTGCGTCCTTGTATAGAGTATTGTTCACATGTGTGGGGAGGTTCCTCTCACACTGCTCTCCTAGACAAAGTTGAAAGGAAGGCCTTCCGTATCATTAACTCCCGTCCACTCACCAACTCTCTGCAATCTCTCTCTCTCCACCGCAATGTTGCATCTCTCTCGCTATTCTATCGCTACTATAATAATCAGTGTTCCTCAGAGCTTTCCCAGTGTATACCACCTCCTTTACGTAGGGCACGTGGTACCCGTCTTGCAACTCAATCCCACCCCTACTCTGTGCAACTCTCCAACCCAAGAGTGAAACGTTACTCTTAAACTTTCTTCTACTCAACAGCTGAGCTCAGGAACTCTCTCCCAGAATCAGTCTTTCCCTCTTCCTATGACTTAAATTGCTTCAAACTCAGTGTGTCCAGGCATTTTGGTTCGAACGTCCCTTGATTTTGGCCCTGTCACTCTTTCAACTATGGGGGAGGCACTCGCTATAGGCAGTTCTGCCTTTTGCCTCCCTCAATCACATAGACAAAAAAAAAAAAACACGCACAACTCACACACAGGCACACAACAACACACACACACACACACACACACACACACACACACACACAGCCCGTAGCCTAGTAGGTAGAGCTCTCGTCTCACACACGAGGGGTCGGGGGTTCAATCCCCGGCCGGGCGGAGACAAATTGGGCTTGTCTCCTTTCATGTGTTAGCCTCAGTTCACCTAGCTGTAAATAGGTACCTGGAATAAGTGGACGACGTTGTGACGTCCCATCTGGGGTTGGCAAAAAATGGTACAAGGCGAGATGGGTATCATATGGTTCACCTAAGCTGATGGCTACCTAAGCCTTCGGGCGAGACGGTACCGTCTATAGTGAGAATGGTACCATACAGATCCACCCTAAGCCTTCGTTTCCGATGTCGCCAATTGGCTAAATACAGACTACACACACATCCACAGCCATTCCAACAGTACATAAAATACTTAACATGCATTTCACGCAATACATTCCCAGTTAAGGAGGCGCGATAATAATGAGCTTAGCTCGCATTGCGTGGATTCCCCTTGACGAACAAGTAACTGAGTAACACACACACACACACACAATACGCACGGCACACACACAGCCATACAACACACATATACACGTACACCACACACGCACGTTCAACACATATCTTTCATCTTTCTATAAATCATCCACCTCCTTATATATTTACCAGTTCAGACACGTACACGCACACATGTACACCACACACATTACCCGCGTCGTGTACACGGAGGAGCGCGTAGACTCTATACATATTTTAGTGTATACATCGATCTGCTGAAGTGTACAGTAGATAAAGTGAAGGCTGGGGTTAAACATAAGTGAGAGAGAGAGAGAGAGAGAGAGAGAGAGAGAGAGAGAGAGAGAGAGAGAGAGAGAGAGAGAGAGAGAGAGAGAGAGAGACGGAGAGAGAGAGAGAGAGAGAGAGAGAGAGAGAGAGAGAGAGAGAGAGAGAGAGAGAGAGAGAGAGAGAGAGAGAGAGAGAGAGAGAGAGAGAGAGAGAGAGAGAGAGAGAGAGAGAGAGAGAGAGAGAGAGAGAGAGAGAGAGAACTGTACCACTATTGTAGCACATAAAACCGAGTTGCCATGTGAGTTTGCTTGCCTTGATTACCCACCTCACTTGCATAATGTATTCCTGCAAACAAAATTAATGAAGAGTGCCATAGTTCTGAAGTAGCTACCTTGAATTCGCGGGTTCTAATTTTCATCTTCACACGCGAAATATCATTGTCATTTATTTAGTATTCCTCTTAGTTTTCAGCAGGCCATTCTAACACAAAAGTTCTTTACTATTGCATTCTGCAATTGTATCTTAAAACAGCATTTTGTTGTAACTCTAAAGTTTCTTTATAACTTTGAATTAGTTTTTTTTACTTGAAAGATTCGTTAAAATGAGTAAGCTTTCATCATTTAATATCATCCCGTACACTAGACACCAACCAAATTACGATAGGTACAGCATTTCTAAACCCATGTAATCAAAAGCATTAGGGCTTAACATGAGGGAGAAGAGGGCCGAGAGACCCCAAAGACCTCCCCTTTAAAATGAGGAAGGTATCATCATATCCTCTCCTATCCTCACACCAATCACGAAGAGAACAGCATTTTTAAAAGCCTGGAATAAAAAACCCATCAGGGCTAAACATGAGGGAGAAGGGGATTCAGAAAAAATAACTTAAAATGAGTAAGCTATATCATTTACTCATTCCATATACTACACACGCTAATCATGAAAAGAATGTCATTTCTAAACGCCTGAAAAAAAAAATGGGCCATTGTTGATTATCGAGTTATTGGTAAATCGTGACGACTTCTCCAGTGTTTTCACGTGGGGGTCGAACCTGCGTAACGGGCCGAATCATCCCCCCCCCCCCCCCCTCCCTCCCTCCCTCCCTCCAAGCCGGTGTAGTACTTGTGTGTGTGTGTGTGTGGAGGGGAAGGGGGTGGGGGAGTCGATAGTAAGAGGATGGGGGTGAGGAGGGAGGTCGGGTATAATCGACTAGTACCCATAGTGATATTGTTCGGACACATACAGTATATACTTGTGCGCAACTACTATACTTACACAAACATTCGCACACACATATTTACACACACACACACACACACACACACACACACACACACACACACACACACACACACACACACACACACACACACACACCATTGACACGGTATAGAGTAACTGTTTTAGGAGTTCTTTCCATGGTATTATTCGCACATATGGAGAACACGTCCAAAGTTGGGATGACTCGGGAAAACGGAAAGAAGTTGACTATAAAGACAGAAATTGACTATAAACTACGTCACCTATTATGACGTGCAGAGGACAACAGGGGTAATCATTAGTTATAACATTTTATGGCGTTAGTTTGGTGATTTTAAGAAATGTCCCTCCTTTTAAGAAAATACCCCCTTAAGGGAGCCCACCTCGCTTTTTTTCTCTCTCTCTCCCTCTCGCTTTGGCTTGTATCCATTCGGCCCCATTAAGCCTACTCTTTTAAGACGTTTACCCCCATCCAGTTGTCAATATTTTCCTGGCGAGCGGAAGCGAGCCTGCATATATATATTTTTGTTTTGACAGCGAGTCAAATTTGTACATTTTTCGATAGAATAATGTCTCCGGCGAAGCCAGATTTCTCCATACAATGCTTAGGTTTAGGTTTGGCTTTATAAATGCAACTCCAGTCTAGTGCACTTATCTCGGTCATAGCATTGTGCTTGCCAATTATAAATGCAACTCCAGTCTAGTGCACTTATCTCGGTCATAGCATTGTGCTTGCCAATTATAAATGCAACTCCAGTCTAGTGCACTTATCTCGGTCATAGCATTGTGCTTGCCAATTATAAATGCAACTCCAGTCTAGTGCACTTATCTCGGTCATAGCATTGTGCTTGCCAATTATAAATGCAACTCCAGTCTAGTGCACTTATCTCGGTCATAGCATTGTGCTTGCCAATTTACCACTTGCGAGTTTCAGGCTATAAGTAAGTTGGAGCTGTAGACATCGATATTAAGGGGGGATGGGCCTGTTTTCTGGATCACTTTCTCCCTCATGTTTAGCCCCATTAGTTTTCAGATTTTAAGATGTTTGCCCCATTTGTTAGTCGATTTTAAGACCTTTCGCCCCATTTCTTCAATATTTAGACCTTTCGTGCTATTTATGTGTCTATTTTTTCCCTGGCGAACGATAGTGAGTCTGTAATGTTTGAAGAACCGGCCTTCGGCCGGGAAATTTTTCTACCGAAAAATGTACAAATTAATCTAGAAGGGGGATCTAATGGATGTTTTTTTTTTAATTTGATGGAGGTCTAGGGAGGAAACTAGAAAACTAATGAATACATGCAAAAATCGCCCAAAAAGTGAACCATCCCCCCTTAAAGGGGAGAATAATTTAGTTATACACTTGTTTTGTATTTTATTTTAGTGCCTTCCTTAGACCTCTTAGGAAAAATATACACCTAAATGGCATGACAGATCTGAAAACACACAGATATGAGGCGTAATGTGTTAAATTTGCCAGACTAATGGAGCAAGTGTCTTAAAATATCAAAACTAAGGAGGCTAAACATGAGGGTGCAGGGGGTCTAGACAATAAACACCCCCTCAATGTACTCCAGGAATCTGTATCGATAATCAGGTGCGCAATTCTTCCTCTCCTGGACGAATAGTAGTTTTTACCATTAGATCCACCATTTTTAAATGCTGGGGAGAGAATTGGAAGCATAAATAAGCTGACAAATATTCAAGATACAAACACAGAATAATTCATTGAAATAAATGCATTGTAATTTATGTTTGATATATAAACTAATTACCCTGTTTTAGCAAAAAAAAAAAAAAAAAGGTAATTACTGTATGATTATCTAAAAACAGTAGAAACTAGGGTTAGTTAACCCTTTGAGTATCAGCGACGTGTGTTATATATTATTCTAGCTATATTTATGACGATATTATGCAGCTTAGGAAGGATCTGTGGTAGTTAAAAGGGTTGGCTGAGCTATATTGGAGCCTTATTATTGCTAGAGGTCCTTCCTAAGCTGAATAAAGTCGTCTAATAGTTGCCAGAATGTGATCAAAATTACGTCCCTGGTACTGAATGGGTTAAAAAAAAAAAAAAAAAGGGAGAAGAAAATGGACCCCACTTTAGACTCTCCCATATATTCTTCTTGTTTGTAGGTCATCGTCCGGTTAGTAGTGCAGAAGGAACATGATACACTAAATACCACTAAACCCCCCCCCCCCCCTTGCGTGTCCATTATAGGAGTGTGTACTGGGGCTGACAGGACAACCAGTATACCCTATGTTTAACCAGTACCTCAATCAACACTCGTGGGAGAAGTAAGATTAGGTTAAAAGTAAGTTAGGTTAGGTTAGCACTGGTGTAATTGGGCCATAGTTAGTACTGGTTGTAATCAAAATTGGCATTAGTGTATTTCATTGGTTGAGTTGGTACTGGTTGAAATCTACAGAATGTACATTAAATTGGCCCTAGACTATTTGACCCTGGTTGAGTTGGTACTGGTTGAGGTCTACTGGTCGAAATAATCTACCGATTGCGTTGTCCAGGGACAGGGTACGTGGGCTAGTGCTGGTCGATGGGCACTCTAAAAATATGGGTACACCTAAAGCACACACACACACACACGCTCATAAATACGAACTCGGCGAGTAGACCCGCTTTATATCGAGGTCAACGAACTGGGTTATCACACACCTGGAGACGGCCACCCGGAACTACGAACTCTGGGGGCCTGGGTTCGTGTTCGTGGGGAGTTTCGATAAAGATGGATTCCTACGATTTTTTCTTTTTTTTATTCTGGCAAACTTTCATCAGGCGTATTATTCCAGTGACGTCTCCATATTTAACCCTTTGAGTACCAACGACGTGTGTTATATTATATTCTAGCTACGTTTAGCTGATATTATGTAGCTTAGGAAGGATCTGTGGTAGCTAAAAGGGTCAGTTGAGATAGTTTGAAACCTTATTATTGCTAGAGGTCCTTCCTAAGCTGAATTAAAGCATCTAATAGTTGCCAGAATGGAATGAAAAGGACGTCCCTGGTACTGAATGGGTTAATGGTCTGATATCAACTAGTCTATTCATTTTAAGTAGGCCAAACATCTTGAATATTAACTGTTGTTGTTCCCCAGGCTGTCTGGCCGAACAGCCCCAAGGTCTCGAGCAAGGGCAAGGCCATAAACGAGCGCCCCCACAAAATCCTCCCTGCTTACCACTAACAAAGCCCGGTTGACCGAAGCCACTCCAAGGCAGGGAGCTGAGGAGGGTGCGGAAATGCCCGGGAAACCAAAGCCCCACCCAAGGCCCTGTGCCCCTCAGCAATTATGAAGGGAAAGTTGAGGGGTAAGGGAAAAATGTGACGCTTTGGCTCCCAATCTGCCAACTTCTAGGTTGGCAGTAGGGAGGTCAATCCACGGAAAAGACGCCGCCACTTGAGATCTAGAAGATATATAAGTAAAAGGAACAGTCAGAGTAAGCTATGGGTATGGCAGAGATCGCTCAGTTCTCACTCGGATAGATCAGCCCATCACCACATGACTAGAAGACAATCCTCTCAGCATCAGCTAGGAAAGGCCCTCGAAAGCCGCCTTTGGCGGAGGGATAGCTCCCCTATTTCAACTCCTTTCGGGGTTGGGCACCCGCCCAATATTAACTGTTATAACTAAAAGACGAGTAGAGTAATCAAGCTCAATTTCTACCATCTAGGAAGAGTTAAGCAGGGAATGGGTGTGCAACAGCCCTTTTGCTCTAGCCCTTTTTGAGTTACAGAGGGTAGGAGTCGCGATTTCTGACCTACTTCTAATGAATGGACTATAGGCTTAACCCGGACAGTACCAGGGACGTCCTTTTCATCCCATTCTGGCAACGATTAGACGCTTTAATTCAACTTGGGAAGGACCTCTAGCAATAATAAGGCTTCAAACTATCTCAATAAGCCCTTTTAACTACTACTGATCCTTCTTAAGCTGCATACTATCGTCTAAATATAGTTAAAATAATATATAACACACGTCGCTGGTACTCAATGGGTTAAACTCTTGAAAATTATGCCGCATTTTGATATTTTATTCTCGCTACCATTAGACGATCCTTCAAGATGAATTTGTATATTTTTCGATAGAAAAATGTCCCGTCCGAAGGCCGTTTCCTCTTAAAATCGCAGGCTCGCTTTCGCTCGCAGGAAATAATCGACACCTAAATGGCACAAACGGTCTTAAAATTGACAACGAAATGGGGCTAAAGGTGTTAAAATCGCCAATCTAATGGGCCAAACATTTTATAATCTCAAAACTAGTGGGGCTAAACATTAGGGAGAAGGGGGTCCAGAAAAACGGTTTGCCTCCCCTTAAGTAGGTTAAGTAAAAATAATTGGCTATGCTAAGCTTTGTCAAGTTAGGTTAGCCAGGTCAGGTTTGGTTAGGTAAAGCTAGGGTAGGTTAACCCTTGGAGTACCAGCGACGTGTGTTATATTTTTTTCTAGCTGTACTTAGACGATATTATGCAGCTTAGGAAGGTTCTGTGGTAGTTGAAAGGGTTGGTCGAGATAATTTGAAGTCTTATTATTATTAGACGTCCTTCCTAAGTTTAATAAAATCTTCTAATTGTTGCCAGATGATGATGAAAAGGACGTCCCTGGTACTGAACGGGTTAACATAGGTCAGGTTCCTTTGACTTGGACTGTTTAGGTTAGGTCAGGTAACAGTAGTATAGGTCAGGGTATACCGGACAGGTAAATTACAGGGGATTGGTCGGTCATGGTACTTTCTCACACCAAGCTTCTCTTTGCTATCCATTCCTTCCCCTTTCCCTTACTATTGGGTCTGCTATATCTACTAGAATTAAGTCCTGACAACCTCGCTAGGGTTGTATGATCTGTGTGCCAGTGTAGCTATGTAAATCTCGTATAGTTACTTTTACTTTAGGGAATTTACAGATTAGTATCAGGGGTTTCTTTGGGAGTCATTGGATTTGGCCCATGATTAGGAGAAGGAATATAAGTAATAACACAATGTTTGGTGATATAAGTAATAACACAATGTTTGGTGATATAAGTAATAACACAATGTTTGGTGATATAAGTAATAACACAATGTTTGGTGATATAAGTAATAACACAATGTTTGGTGATATAAGTAATAACACAATGTTTGGTGATATTATTTGCTCAAAAAGGATGGGAGGTGGATTGCACTACGGGGTATAGTGTCATAATGGCAAGTAGGTTTTGTCAGATATTTATTTTCATAACTCCAGTTCATGGGTGACATATGTGGTGTTTTAGGCACTATAGTGTATTCGCTGTAAGTAGGCGAACAATCATGAACTCTACCATCTGTAACTCAGAAAAGGCTAGAGCAAATTGGCTGTAAATTTCCACATCTGTTCCTTGACTGACTCTTCCCAAATGGTAGAAATATTACCTCGATTACTCTAGTCGGTTTTTGAGTTAGAGGTTGGAGTTCATGATTTCTCGCCTACTTACAGCGAATAGACTATAGCCCACCTGCATTTGCTCATGTGTTCGTTATATTGATGCCATACTCTTCCTCCAAACCTTGAATAGACTGACCACATTAGTTTCTGTCGTTCTTATTGATTTTTAGTTGATGCCCTAGACTTCCATCAAGCTTAAAATTACTCACCGTAGACCCCCTTTCAAGATAAATTTGTACATTTTTCGGTAGAAAAATGTCCCGGCCGAAGGCCGGTTCCCCTTAAATTACAGGCTCGCTATCGCTCGCCAGGAAAAAATCGACACCTAAATAACGCGAATAGTCTTAAAAAATGACAGAAATGGGGCGAGGGTTCTTAAAATCGCCAAACTAATGGGGCAAGCGTCGTAAAATCTCAAAAGCAATGGGGCTAAACATGAGGGAGAAAGGGATCCAGAAAAAAATCCTCCAGGTGGAAATCTCCCCTTAATACTGCAGGGTTCGAGTAATGATGAGCTTAGATCGATGTCCTTGTTTAATGTGATTTAATGTGATTTAATGTGATGAGCTTAGATCGATGTCCTTGTTTAATGTGATTTAATGTGATTTAATGTGATGAGCTTAGATCGATGTCCTTGTTTAATGTGATTTAATGTGATTTAATGTGATGAGCTTAGATCGATGTCCTTGTTTAATGTGATTTAATGTGATTTAATGTGATGAGCTTAGATCGATGTCCTTGTTTAATGTGATTTAATGTGATGAGCTTAGATCGATGTCCTTGTTTAATGTGATTTAATGTGATTTAATGTGATGAGCTTAGATCGATGTCCTTGTTTAATGTGATTTAATGTGATGAGCTTAGATCGATGTCCTTGTTTAATGTGATTTAATGTGATGAGCTTAGATCGATGTCCTTGTTTAATGTGATTATGTGTTGTTAATGTGATTTAATGTGATTTAATGTGATGAGCTTAGATCGATGTCCTTGTTTAATGTGATTTAATGTGATTTAATGTGATGAGCTTAGATCGATGTCCTTGTTTAATGTGATTTGTCATATATACCGGGATACGTTCCAAATAAGAATAACACAAATATAGGAATATTTTTATCAACTGCACACAATATACACCGACAACTTAGAAATAATTAATCATTTTTCGCACAGAAACACTACACACACACACACACACACACACACACACACACACACACACACACACACACACACACACACACACACACACACACACACACACACACACACCTCCCCGTGGCGTAACTGATAGCGCGTCTGGCTCACAACCAGAAGGTCCCGGGTTCGAGACCTGGGCGGGGAAGAGACATTTGGGCAAGTCTCCTAACGGTGTAGCCTCTGTTCACCTAGCAGTATAAATAGGAACCTGGTATAAGTGGACAAAGTTGTGACGTCCCATCTGGGGTTGGTGATCGGTTACAAGGTGAGATGGGTATCGTACTGGTCAACCTAAGCTACTGGTCAACCTAAGCTTTCGGGTGAGACTGGTACCGTAGTGAGAATGGTACCGTACAGATTAACCCTAAGCCTTCGTTTCCAGATGTCGCCAATTGGCTAAAATACAGACTACACACACATCCCCAGCCATTCCAACGATACATAAACACTTAACATGCATTTCACGCAATACATTCCCAGTTAAGGAGGCGCGATAATAATGAGCTTAGCTCGCATTGCGTGGATTCCCCTTGACGAACAAGCAAGTGAATACACACACGGCATATTGCATACAAATATACACTAATAATAATTATATATATATAGTGCCATATAGTTGGTCGTAAATCATATTTTGTTATGCATACATGTGAGGTAATAAATCATATTTTGTTATGCATACATGTGAGGTAATACCATTGATTTGTGGAGTTGATAGCCTAGTGATGGGAGATGTTATTTATGCATTTGTTATTCATTTATAATCTTCTTTCTTCTTTCGTTTATCATTTGATTTTTCCATGCAATTTATTACCCATTGAACTGCAAACAAAAACAAACACACACACATCGCATACTGTATACAACTATACACCATACTCATATATATATATATATATATATATATATATATATATATATATATACCCGGTATATATATATATACCGGTATATCTATGTATATATACTGTATGGCATTATATACATACAGTAGTTCCCTATCATCAATTTTCTAAAATGACCCTTTGTGTTCGACAGCATTTATAATTCTATATAGTATATAAATATTAGTCTTATATACATATCAATACCCATGTTGACTATCCGTATATATAGCTGACATGTGTGTCAATAATAGAAAACGGTTCCAGTCAACCTTCTCTCTCTCTCTCTCTCTCTCTCTCTCTCTCTCTCTCTCTCTCTCTCTCTCTCTCTCTCTCTCTCTCTCTCTCTCTCTCTCTCTCTCTCTCTCTCTCTCTCTCTCTCTCTCTCTCTCTCTCTCTCTCTCTCTCTCTCTCTCTCTCTCAATAATCGCACTGTGGTATAAGTAAGTAACGATGTCATTTCCTCTCCACATTCCACCATCTGTACTAAGCTGCATTCCAGTCAGATAATTACTGCTCGTTATTCCCACGTATGTTTTTACTTCCGAAAACTGTACAAATTGAACTCGAAGGGTAGACTTGGGGGTGGGTTTTTTTTTTATATTTAGAACTTGATGGAGGTCTAGGGAGCAAACTATAAATAATAATAATAATAATAATAATAATAATGTCATCTTCCTATTACTATTAACCCCTTCTGTACCGGTGACGTCTTTTTGTTTCTTCTAGCTAGCGATATTATGCAGTTTAGGAAGGATCTGTGGTAGTAAAAAGGGGTTAAGTGAGATGGTTCAAAGCCTGTTAATTGCTGGAAGCCCTTTTTAAACTGAATATAATCGTCTATTATTAGCCAAAATATAGTTAACAGAATGGCGCCGGTACAGAAGGGGTTAAGGGAGCCCACCTCGCGTTTTTTCTCTTTTTCTCCCTCTCTCTTTGGCTTGTATCCATTCGGCCCCATTCAGCCTACTGTTTTAAGACGTTTACCCCCCATCCAGGTGTCAATATTCTCCTGGCGAGCGGAAGCGAGCCAGCATATATATATATATTTGTTTGGACAGCAAGCTAAATTTTTACATTTTTCGATAGAAAAATGTATCCGGCGAAGCCGGATTTCTCCATACAATGCTGGCTCGCTATCGCTCGCCAGGAAGATATCGACACCTGGATGGGGATAAACGTCTTAAAATAGTCGGCTGAATGGGGCCGAATGGATACAAGCCAGGGAAAGAGAGAAAAGGAGAGAAAGATAAAAAAAAATACCGGTGACCCCCCTTAACGACATACCTGAGTGACTTCCTGGATACGGACCTATAACATATACGCCATTAGCTGACACATTTATTAGCTGACACATATTTATTGTCCAAGACCTACTTACTGGTAATTAGATGGCTAGCTGTAGATAGATAGTTAATTATGTAGACATACAATTATCCCTCCCCCCGCATCTCTCTCTCTCTCTCTCTCTCTCTCTCTCTCTCTCTCTCTCTCTCTCTCTCTCTCTCTCTCTCTCTCTCTCTCTCTCTCTCTCTCTCTCTCTCTCTCTCTCTCTCTCTCTCTCTCTCTCTCAAGCTAAGCAAATACATTACAAAAAAAAAAAAAATCTCCTAAGCCCTCTCCTCACACCGCAATAGAGTTACATAAGCCGAAGTATATGTAGTGGTGTAGCCTTGACTATAATTGCTCTCTCTCTCTCTACCTACCTATCTATCTATCTATCTATCTATCTATCTATCTATCTAAAGAAGTGTTCTATAATAAGATGAATCAAAAGATTGTGTGGAGAAGATCTGACAGTAAGACAAGGGAGAACTTTATTGACATTATTGATCTTTTTGAGA
Organism: Paralithodes platypus; assembly: GCA_032716605.1. NCBI lineage: Eukaryota > Metazoa > Arthropoda > Malacostraca > Decapoda > Lithodidae > Paralithodes > Paralithodes platypus. Next base: position 66,874,004 of record CM064509.1, read on the forward strand.
AATGTGACAACGAAAATGTAAAATTGCCTAAATTTGTCACTGCTAACTTTGATGGTTTTCCACCATCAAATGGTTTTGATGTCATTGGAGGTTATATCAAGGAGTTAATTGATCAAATTAGTGAACTTAAAGGTGAAGTAAAATCACTGAAAGAGTCACGTATTGAAAATGTTGGATTAGTAGAAGATAACTATATTATTAAGGAAGAACTACTGGAGATAAAGGGGATACTTAAAGATATCAAGCAGAGGAGTAGAAATAGTGATCTACGGAGAGACAGTATCTTAGTGGAGAATCTGATAAGTTACTAACAGGCCATGATGTCAGTAGTGTTGGACATAAAACTATTAGTGCTTATGAGAGGGAAGGGGAGGGGTTACTGAAGATGACTGGTGAACCATCCGCTCCACCACTGAGTCAGCAACGTGACAGTCAGTTTGATAGTGTAGCCTCACCTCTACAACTGCCTACCTACAGTGAGGTACTGTGTGAGGAACAGAGCTCACGTGGCACTGCTCCTTCATCGCCTACAACAGGAGATAAACAGCAGAAACAGTTTGTTGGAAATGGTGCGATCAGGAAGTCATCTCGTGTTCTCGAACTAGAACATGAGGTAACACGGTCGAAGGAGAAATCTGTTGAGCCCCTGCAGTATATGAGATCCAAGAACAGTGACAGTAAAGGTGAAAGAGGAGAAACAGGACGTGGTGTCCTGGATGATGATGGCTTTCAACAAGTTAAGAGTCGGCGCGGTAGGAATGCCTCAGTCCCCCTACCCAACAGCCGCAAAGAAAAATGGATCAGCAGTGGAAGAGGCCAGCTGGTGTACGAGGAACAAAAAACGTTACTCAATCTAGGTTTAAAGGCTCTGAAAGATCAGGAGATATTTACATTGGGAATGCTGACTGTGACACTAGCGTTGTTGATATTACTAAGTATATATCGGATGAATTTAACATTGAAAGTGTAAAATGCTGTGAGCTTGAATCTAAATTTGAACGAGAATGGAAGTCATTTAAAATAACTGTTGCAATGAGTAAGCGGGATGATTTTTACGTCCGGAGTGTTGGCCGAACCATGTAATTGTTAGAAAATACTATAAACCTAAACATACATCTTAATGGCTAAGATTGTATCATATAACTGTAATTCTGTAAGAAATAATATTGAGGCAGTAAAGTTATTGACTATGGAATACGATATCATTCTTTTACAAGAAATAATGTTATTGAAAGAAGACTTAAATGTTTTAAGAACAATCAATGATGCATTTGATGCAATCGCATGTGTGGAAGATAGGAGTAACGAAGGCATAGTAGAGGGTCGTCCTTCAAAAGGTGTTGCCATATTATGGAAAAATTCACTTAGTAATAATATTGATTCTGTGTATTGTAATGAAAGAATAATTGGGATTATAATGAAATGTAGAGATGTACAAATATTTATAGTGAATGTATACCTACCTTGTGACAAGCAAGACGAGGACTCTTTAGATGAATTTAGAAATACAATAGCCACTCTTGATAATTTTATAGCTGAACAACACTGCAACAATGTCTTAATTGCAGGAGATTTTAATGCTAGTCCAACTAAAGGTAGGTTTTTGGAAAGATATTATTAATTTATTTATTAGCAAGTGCTTTATATTTAGTGATGTTGAGGCAATGCAGAATGATTCGTTTACATATTTATGTCCTGCAAAGAATACAACCAGTTGGCTTGATCATATAGCAGTAAGTGAGAGTCTAAACGAAATAATAGATGATATTACTATAAGGTATGATATGGCCCTTTATGATCACTTTCCCCTGGCATGTAAGCTAAACATTGACATATGTAATGTTGGTATAGTAGATGTACACATTGAACCGTCAGAATTCATCGACAGGCCAAGACTGTCTATTGTGGATAATTTACAGATATATAGATCAAATATTAATCATTATCTAGGTGAATTGGATATATCAAGTTTTAATTGCTTGGACTGCAGTGTATATAGATGTAATAATGAACAGCATATCAAGGAATTAAATTTAATTATAAACAGTATAATTAGTTTGTTACTTAATTCATCTTCTTTGTTTAAGAAAGAACCATTAAAAAAGGCATAAAGTTATACCAGGTTGGAATGATGAAATTAAGGATATGCATAAGTTTGCGAGAAGTAAGTTTTTAACTTGGAAGAATAGGGGACGTCCACTTGCAGGAGTTGAGTTAGAAGAAATGAAGGAGTCTAGAAAGGACTTTAGGAATGTATTGAAACAAGTTAAACAAAATGAGTCTCAAATTAGAACAAATAAGTTAGCTCAATCTCTATCTAATAACAATTTGAAATCATTTTGGAAAGAGGTTAGACAAATAAAGAATAATAAAGTTTTTGTAAGTATGAAAATAGATGGAGAATGTGACCCAAAATGTATTGTAGAGAAATTTTCCAATAAGTTTAAACATGTATATGATGATTGTAAATGTCAGAATGATGATGACTTCATGATAGATAAATTGGTGAAAAATGTACGTGACGGTGAAATTTTGGTAAGGTAAATAGTGATGTATCTACAGCAATATCTGACCTCAATTGTGGTATTGGCCCAGATAATATACATTCTTTTCATTTAAAGTATTGTACAAACGAATTGATAGTAGTAATTGCAAAGTTGATTTCTTCTTGTGTTGTACATGGTTGTATGCCTGTAAGAATGAACTTTGGAATTATGGTACCCTTATTGAAAGATAAGTATAAAGATAATACATCACTTGATAATTATAGATCAATTACGTTATCGCCAATATTATTGAAGGTATTTGAATACTGCTTGAAGTACAACATTTTAAGATATGTTAGTTTAAATGATAGGCAGAATGGATTCAGAGAGAGGTATTCTACTTCTACTGCATGTTTAATTCTCAAGGAAACTATTTTAAGGTACACCACGGAGGGATCTAATGTTTTTTCATGTTTTATTGACCTGACAAAAGCTTTTGATAAGGTGAATCATTTCAAACTTGCAATAAGCTTTTAAAACTAGGATTACCAAATTTCTTGGTTAATATTTTATTTTACTTTTACAGAAACCAACATGTTGTTGTCAAATTTAAAGATTCAATTTCAACTGAATGGACTATGAAATATTGGAGTGAGACAGGGTGGAGGTTTTATCTCCCTTGTTGTTTTCAATTTATATTGATGACTTATTAAGTAAATTATCTGCAAGTAATGTAGGCTGTAGACTAGGTTTACAAGTCAGCAATGTGATCGCCTATGCAGACGATCTTGTAATATTGGCTCCTTCGGTTAGAGGTCTGCAAACATTGATAGATATTATGGATCATGAAATTAAACAACTAGACTTATCTATTAACTCTGCAAAAATCAGTATGTATGATCTTTAAATATAAGTATGGACAGGAAATTAATCCTTTCATATATTTAGACAATAACAAATTAAATATTGTTTCTGAATACAAATATTTGGGTTTTATAATCGATTGTAATCTTAATAATGACTTGGATATGATAAGATGCAGAAATAAGTTTTACAATGAGTTTAATTGTCTTTTAAGAAAGTTTAGCAACACGAGTACTGAAGTATTTTTAAATTTATTTCAAAGCTACTGTTTGAATTTTTATGGCGCTGAACTTTGGTTTAATAATAGAAAATGTTATATACCGTTTAAGCAGTTTTCCATTGGATACCACAAGGCAATAAAGAAAATATTGAATATGAAGTACTGGGAGAGCAACCACAGTGCTTGTAGAGAATGTGGAGTGATGGTGTTTAGGCATTTGGTTAACTGGATGAAAATAAGATTTGTATATAGAAATCTCATAAAGCCAATTAGTTTTATAGAGAAGAACATGTATTACATGTTACATAGATCTTTTCTTGTAAAGGATGTTGAAAAAATAATCCTACATGAGTATGGATTTACTAACTTATTGCTAAATGATATCAATGCTATCAGATCAAGAATTGTTTATGTACAGAACACAGAACCAACTATGCGCTAAGGACTTTTAGCTTAATGTAGATTACGTAAATAACTCTGTAAAAAGTGTATGTATATGTCTTTTTATGAAATAAAATTATGACTGACTGACTATCTATCTATCTATCTATCTATCTCTCTATCTCTCTCTCTCTCTCTCTCTCTCTCTCTCTCTCTCTCTCTCTCAAGCTAAGCAAATACATTGCAGAAAAAAATATCTCCCAAGCCCTCTCCTCACACCGCAATAGAGTTACATAAGCCGAAGTGTATGTAGTGGTGTAGCCTTGACTATAATTGTTCTCTCTCTCTCTCTCTCTCTCTCTCTCTCTCTCTCTCTCTCTCTCTCTCTCTCTCTCTCTCTCTCTCTCTCTCTCTCTCTCTCTCTCTCTCTCTCTCTCTCTCTCTCTCTCTCTCTCTCTCTCTCTCTCTCTCTCTCTCTCTCTCTCAAGCTAAGCAAATACATTACAATCTATATTTTTAATAATTTCACCACAACCCCAAACACCTCCAGTAGAAGCTCTATCTCCCAACCCCCCTCCTCACACCGCAATAGAGTGACATAAGCCGAAGTATATGTAGTGGTATTATAGCCTTGACTATACTTGCTCTGGCGATAAGGTCGATAGACAAGGGCAAGTTCAAAGGGAACGCGCGCCGTATGTGAGTGTTTGGCTCAGAAGAATGGGTTACGGGGCTGAAAGGGGGCTGGTTAAGGTGGATATAGGCACTTTTTTTTGTAGGGGTAGGGTGTTGGATACGGTGGATTGAGGTCTGTTATATTGGGCTAACTCAGAAGAATCGGGTATGGGGCTGAATAAGGGGGATAGAGGCCTGCTTTGTACGGCATTATTCGAGAGAAGAACCGGCCGAAGGGCGGTTCCTCCTAAAATGCAGGCTCGTTTTGGCAGTCCAGGAAAATATACACCTAAATATCACGAAAGTTCTCAAAACTGACAAAAAGATGGGGCGAAAGGTCTTAAAATCGCTAAACTAATGGACGAATATCTTAAAATGTCAAAACTAATGGGGCTAAACATAAGGGATAAGAAGGTTCAGAAAAAAACACCCTCATAAAACAAATCAACAGGAATCACAGAGTATGTACTATTAATGTACACCTGTATTTTGTAATTAACGTTTACGACAAGGTGAAGTATGCATTTCGCAATTACGTAAATTCTCTATGGCTAATGTTCCGCTGAAATTGCTTTTACTGAGCCACTTTCGCCTATACTCCCTCTTAACCCCTTCTGTACCGGCGACATATTTTGAATTTCATTCTAGCTATATTTAGACGATTTTATGCAGCTTGAGAAGGATCTGTGGAAGTAAAAAGGGTTGAATGAGATGGATCGAAGGCTGTTAATTGCTGGAGACCCCTTTTGAACTGAATAAGATCGTCTAATTGTAGCCACAATATTATTACAAAGAGGTTGCCGGTACAGAAGGGGATCTTAATAATAGGACATTTGGGTGACCGGTCAACTCAACCAGTAGACCATTTCAACCAGTAGCTCTCAACCAGTACCAAATCAACCAATACGGTTAGGTTAGGTTAGTACTATATCTTGGCACTGGTTTGGTTGGTCTGGGTTAATTTGGCACTGGTTGAGAGCTACTGGTTGAAATGGTCTACTGGTTGAGATGACATGGAACCGGACATTTGACAATGTTCATGACTGCAGAACCCGTGCTTTCCAGCGCGCATTCATTTTCCGAACGATTGCTTCCAGGAATTTGCTTCTCAGATTAGGTTTTTTCGTAGCCTCAAATAATAACAGGGCAATTGACTACTTGCGAGTTTCGTTCTATTAGGAAGTTGGAGCTGTAGACATCGATATTAAACAAAAGAGCAGTAATAATGTAGGTTTCTGATGGATAAATGATATGTTGATTTGGGTTTTAAGTATTTATTTATGTACTACGACCGTATTTTAGCTGTAAATCCTGTTAATTATCAATTTATACTTCTCCAACTTCCTTATAGCCTGAAACTCGTAAGTGGTGGATTGACCACTTGCGAGGTTAGGGCTACAAGGAAGTTGGAGTTATAAGTATCGATATTTAGCCGAATTACCAGCCACAATACGGTTGTAGTGCATAATATGAATTACCAGCCACAATACGGTTGTAGTGTATAATATGAATTACCAGCCACAATACGGTTGTAGTGTATAATATGAATTACCAGCCACAATACGGTTGTAGTGTATAATATGAATTACCAGCCACAATACGGTTGTAGTGTATAATTGAATTACCAGCCACAATACGGTTGTAGTGTATAATATGAATTACCAGCCACAATACGGTTGTAGTGTATAATATGAATTACCAGCCACAATACGGTTGTAGTGGACAAGATGAATTACCAGCCACATTACGGTTATAGTGTATAAGATGAATTACCAGCCACAATACGGTTGTAGTGTATAATATGCATATGAATTACCAGCCACAATACGGTTGTAGTGTATAATATGAATTACCAGCCACAATACGGTTGTAGTGTATAATATGAATTACCAGCCACAATACGGTTGTAGTGTATAATATGAATTACCAGCCACAATACGGTTATAGTGTATAATATGAATTACCAGCCACAATACGGTTGTAGTGTATAATATGAAAGCATGAATGAAATTGCACAAACATTCTATCCATCAAAAGTTCACATATATTGGGAAATTTCTGCTAAATAATGATGTTAACAGATTTACTTTCCTTATATCCGGAAACAAGCAAGTGGTCAATTCTTGATACTACACATGTTTCCCTTCAGTTGAACTTAATACTAGGAGTTATGGAATACTTCAGTTTATTCTTTGTTTATTCAAAAGTAATTAATTTATACCAATTTTAATACTTATTCAATATTTGTATATATTATCTTTTTTTATCGTACTTCTCTTTCTAGTCTTCAGTATTTCTATAAACGATGGACATACTTTCTCTTCACTGTTCATTCTTATTGTTTTTATTATTTGTTTATTATCTGCGTTATACCACCAAGATTTACCTTACCTTATTCTGTTTTCATTCTGTTCCACATCTACAATCAGAGTAACATTTATCATACATCTTCGAGCTCTCTCTGATATTACATAGTTTACTATATAATTACATGTTTTTCTGATTATTAATTACTTAAACATTATCGTATTTAAAGGAACTTTCTGCATCTTATATACTTGCTTGCACATTTGGACAATTATACTGTAACACTTGCAAAATAATGAAACCAAAACAGGGACGACACAATATAAATGCAAAGTAACTTATCAACATCGCTATGTGGAAATAACGCTTACAAAAAACAAAAAACAAAATGAAAACAAAAAGAACACAAAACCACCACATAGCATGTATATCACTACATGAACAAGCTAATCTGTTTCCCAGGCAAACTAATCTCACATATAACTACGCACTATCGTCACGTTCAAGGAATTAGTTAATTTGGGAAGTTCAGGACATTCTGGTAAATTTGACTAAATTCTGTATGAATAAAGAAACTACAATTTATGTTAACAAAATGTCATTAATTAATTTATATGTCCACGGCATTTGTGGAAATAACATTATCATTGGCGTTATTTAATCCTTAAAATGACAATAACAGGATTATATAATCTGTGTTATATGGCAATCCTCCTCCTGACATAAAATAGATAAGTACTCCATTCACAGAAGTATTGTTTTTGTTTTGTCTATAAACAAATTATAGAAAAACATTCATATGGCAACATTGTCACATATCCATATCTTAGGGTATGATTTACCTTCCTATTTCATCATCAACTGATAAGAATACTCCAATATAATATTAACAACTTGTTTTATAATCTCATGTCTAAAGCAATAGACGGCGCCAGACAATCGGAGTGTTAAGTCGGACTCACACGAGCCCTTTTTCGAGCAATTTTTACGGTCAATTATGGTCTGAAAGCTAAACAAATTTTCACCTTTTCAGAATTCAGCCGCCTAACACAATCTACCTTTAGTCTAGTTACCGATACCAGTGCGAAAATGTCCCGAAATAATACTAGAAAAAAACTTGTTCATGTAAAATTGACGGAAAAAGCGCTCGTGTGACAGCGGCTTTATCCTCTCTTATCTCTATTGATTCTAAACGTCAGTCTGCATTTTTGTTGGCCAGATTAATAGCTTGACTCTTTCACCTGTCATGTTCTCTTCACGCTACCTCTTACACGGCGCTCTCATCATTCTTCATTCTTTCCCGAGACATTTAAGGGGAGACGGAACTTTTTATACTCAGTCCTACTGCTTGCATGTGTTGGTTGTGTAGAATGTATCTGGGTTGGAACCTGGGCCACATAAATGATAGTTCCATATTATATCCACTTGACAACCATTTTACAAATAGTACACTTGGATGCCTTAGTCTCTAGTCCAGAATTCGTGGACCCTCTATGTTTTTCTGTATGCAATTATAACTATCTGGATTGATTTTGGGGTGGAACTTGTTTTTCAATAAATAGTATACATAGTTTTGTATTTGAGGTAAAGATAATTATTGTCATAAATTGGTTTCCAGAGATATACTTCCATTAATAGAAATAGGTGAAGTCCGCGAATATTTACGAGTGGGCGAGAGACTATTGCATCCGAGCTTTCAACCCATTTTCCCTATTCCCATACCCTAATCACCATGTTATTATTATCTCTTATCTATCTATCTATCTATCTATATCTCTCTCTCTCTCTCTCTCTCTCTCTCTCTCTCTCTCTCTCTCTCTCTCTCTCTCTCTCTCTCTCTCTCTCTATCTATCTATCTATCTATCTATCTATGTATCTATCTATCTATCTATCTATCTATCTATCTATCTATCTATCTATCTATCTATCTATCTATCTATCTATCTATCTATCTATCTATTTATTGCCGGACGCCTTACTCCCCTTAATGAGGGTGGCCATACACAGAAGACCCCCAAGCGGGCCTATTCCCTGTAAGAGGGACAACCCGAGCCAGTTTACGGAAGGACTTACAGGATTAACCACTCAATTTAGGTTCCGTCCGACTCCGAGGCCCTCTACGTAACTTGTTAGCGCTATTTTTCTACAGTGTAGTTCGGCTAGTCCATCCACTAACCTGCCGTATACTTAGATAAGCAGTACGGATTTGTATCAGGTTTACTCCCCTAGACAGGTTGCCGATCAAGGCTGAGCTGACGAGTCCCATCCACCCGGATTTTTATAAGGTTGTCTCCCCTAGATGGGTTAGGCTAATGAGTCCCATCCTCCCGATATTATATTATTATACCAATCCTAATTTTCGTAATTTGTGTATCTTGCAGGGGAAATGGCAACCCGATGTACGACCGACGTGTGGTGCGGGGGTCCAACTTCTCCAAGAGGCTAGGAAATGACGTAAGTTCAAGTCCCACCCCGTTCACAACCCCGCTTCATTTACGTGTTGTCTTGTATGTCGGTAGTTTTAGTGTTTTTGTTTATTCGTTTGTGACTAGCTATAGTTTTTGTGTATTCCTCTGTGATTCTAGTTATATATATTTTTTGTATTCCTTTTCGACTCTAGCTATAGTTTTTGTATTCCTGTGTGACTAGCTATTTTTTGTATTCCTCTGTGACTCTAGCTATATTATTTTGTATTCCTCTGCGACTCAAGCTATTTTTTGTATTCCTCTGCGACTCAAGCTATTTTTTGTATTCCTCTACGACTCAAGCTATTTTTTTGTATTCCTCTGTGACTAGCTATATTATTTTGTATTCCTCTGCGACTCAAGCTATTGTTTGTATTCCTCTACGACTCAAGCTATTTTTTTGTATTCCTCTGTGACTCTAGTTATATTATTTTGTATTCCTCTGTGACTCTAGCTATTTTTTTGTATTCCTCTGTGACTCTAGTTATATTATTTTGTATTCCTCTGCGACTCTAGCTATTTTTTGTATTCCTCTGCGACTCTAGTTATATTATTTTGTATTCCTCTGTGACTAGCTATTTTTTTGTATTCCTCTACGGTATAGTTATTTGTCCATTGTGTATCACCTTTTGATTTTCCCCCTTGTGAAGTTAGCTTTAGTTTCCCCTGTGTGACTTCACCTTGATTTTTTTTTTTTTTTTTGGCAATGCTACCTTAATACATTTTTTGTTTTCAGCACTAGAATATTGTTTTCTATCGTGTGACGCTATTTTTTATTTTCTCCTTGTGACGTTAGCTTTAGTTTCCCGCGTGTGAACTTCCCTTGATTTTTTGTTTGTGATGCTACCTTAATATTTATTTTTATATTTTGCAGCGCTACAATTAGTTTTCCATCGTGTGACACTTTTGAATTTTCCTATTATGATGTTACCTTTAGTTTTCCCTGTGTGACTTAACCTTGTTTGTTTGTTGTGATGCTACCTTAATATATACATTTTTCTTTTTGCAGCACTAGATTTGTTTTTCATAGTGTGACACCATTTTCATTTTTGTTTAATGTTAGCTTTAGTTTTCCATGTGATATTATCTTGTTTTTGTTTTGTTTACGATGCTACTTTAATATATACGTTTTTCTTTGCAGCACTAGCAAATTTTTTAAATTAATTTGTTTCTTTAGAAATGAAAATATCCTAGTTTCTGTGTGAAGGAAGTATTTTTGTGATTTTCAGTTAATATGTGACGCCATTTATGTTTTTACCTTTCGTTATCAGTTAGTTTTTTTTATCTGATAATATGGTCAATGTATAGCCATTATGATATTAGTTTCAAGTGTTTACAATTGTGACGCCTATAGGGTTTAATTTTTGTTTTTTTGTTTTTTTTTTGCATGCTGAAATGAGATTATTTTGAATGTGGAACTTCACTCTCAGGAATAGGGTTTAATTTAACTTTGCATGTACAACTTCCCCGAAATTATGCCACATTTAACTTTGAATGCTGGACAACTTCACTCTCAAGGAATAGGGTTTAATTTAACTTTGAATGCTGGACAACTTCACTCTCAAGGAATAGGGTTTAATTTAACTTTGCATGCTGGACAACTTCACTCTCAAGGAATAGGGTTTAATTTAACTTTGAATGCTGGACAACTTCACTCTCAAGGAATAGGGTTTAATTTAACTTTGAATGCTGGACAACTTCACTCTCAAGGAATAGGGTTTAATTTAACTTTGAATGCTGGACAACTTCACTCTCAAGGAATAGGGTTTAATTTAACTTTGAATGCTGGACAACTTCACTCTCAAGGAATAGGGTTTAATTTCTTATTCCATATTATGTTGTATCCTTATGTTGTAGCTTTCTGATTTAGCATTCCGTTAAGCTATATTTGTGGCATTTAATTTCAAGATATAACATTAAATGATGCTTCGAGTTCATCATGTTTTCCTCTCTCAAAAAATATATATAATAAATAAGTAAATATAAATAAATTAATAAAATAATTTTATAAATGAAGTGAAAGAAAGTAAATAATAAACTATAATCACAGTATCCAGCCTTTTTCAGCGATTTGGTAATTATTTTTATTTGTAGCATAGATTGTGTAGACTTGCACATTATATAAGTTATTAATTTCCTCTATTTGCCTATTGTATTGTAGAATTTATTTATCTTCATTTATATATATACTGTATTTGTGAGCTTTTCTTTGTTTGTCTTCTTTCGATACAAATTATATACTATGTTAATTAACAGTTAATTTAATTAGGCCTAAAGCCTTTTTCGGGGTCATCAAGTTTCCCATAGCCGTAGTTTGAATTGCTTTATGATAGCTATCTAGCATTTGCTTTTTCCGTATCATACTTATAATATACGTTGTATTTAGATAAAAAAACGGGTAATGTATTTTTGATGTTTAACATTTGTACTAGCTTTACCAGCTGTATGCTTCTTTCAACTAACCTTTTCGTAGTCATGCAAAAATATCCAAATTTGCTTTTTAGTATGTACAACCTGGAAGCTTTCATAATATTTGTCTTCATAATACTAAACAGAGTTACCGCTTTTATGCCAGTAGACATACAGGATAATTTCTTCATTGATACTGTATTAAATTGATATTGATATATGCGGAGGTAAGAATAAGGAATGGCTAATACAAACAAATACGATTCAGATTACAAATATACAAAATTTGAGGATCTGCAATGAATAATCAGACACGAAGATTATATATTAGATAGATAAAGGAATGGCAGTCAGGTGCATTTGCAAAGGATATTCTAAAACCTATTATATTCCATCAAGCTTCATGATTTTCTTCTGTATTTTGCTATTCATTCTTGTACACCGACCCTCACACATTTCTTTCCCCTCTCTCCATCTTTCTACATATGCCTGCTACTAACCCATCTGTCCCCTACTAACTTCCTAATCTTGCCACGGACATTAGTTCCAGGGCAGTAGTTCCCTTCCCAATTTTACCTTACCCACTTTAAACCACTGTTCGGACACTTGATCCTCAGTGCTTTGGAGGACAAGCAGCCTAGAGGAGTCACTAGACCTGTTGTTTCTTGATTTCCTTTGTACATCTTTACCCCTTCACACGTCTGTTTTTCTCCACTCTCTACAGTCTACACCTTCACCCCTTTCCACATCTATTTCCCCTCTCTCCTCCCCTTTCCACATCTATTTCCCCTCTCTCCTCCCCTTTCCACATGTAATTTTGTCCATTCCCTCTCTATATACCTTCACCCCTTTCCACATATCTTTCCCCTCTCTCCATTCACCTTCACCTATATCCTTAACCACCCCTTTCCACATGTAATTTTGTTATCTCCACCTTTCTACACTTTTTACCCCTTTCAACATATTTTCTTGTTCTCTTCATCTTCATCCATGTACACCTTCACCCCTTTTCCACATAACTGTTCCCTCTCTCCACCTCTATATCCCTTTTCACACCTCTTCCTCCTCTCGCCATCTCTACCCATTTTCCAAGTCTCTTTTGGTTTCGGTCACATACAACAATTACTCCCCCCCAAAAAAAACAAAAAACAAAAACAAAACAAAAAATAATCACCCCCCCAAAAAAATAAATAAATAAATAATAATAATATATATAGTATATATATACAGTATATATATATATATATATATATATATATACAGTATATATATATATATATATATATATGTATACCTTATATACTGTATATATATATATATATATACATATATATATATATATATATATTATATATATATATATATATATATATATATATATATATATATATATATGTATACCTTATATACTGTATATATATATATATTATATATATATATATATATATATATATATATATATATATATATATATATACCTTATATACTGTATTTATATATATATATATACCTTATATACTGTATATATATATATATATATATATATATATATATATATATATATATATATATATATATATATATATATATATATATATATATATATATATATATATATCCCCCCCCCAACAAGAAGTCACCCCCCTCGACAAATGTCCCTTCCATGACATTGTCACCTAGACACTACCCCATCCCCTCGCGACACATATAATTAACGGTGTCACGTATAAGGCCTGGAAAATACTACCTTGACCCCCCACAATATACAGCCCCTCCCCCCCCCCCCCCCCTGTGCTCTAACGAATCGGGGGTTAGGTGGGGGGAGGGGGGGGGGGGCTTAATGGAAGGTTTTTAGTTTGTTCCCTAGACTTCCATCAAGCTTAAAATTACCCCCTTTAGACCCCCTTTATAGATAAAAATGTTACATTTTTCGGTAGAAAATTGTCTCGGCCGTTGGTCGATTCCTCTTAAATATCAGGCTCGCTATCGCTCGCCAGGAAAAAATCGACACGAAAATGGGATGAAAGGTCTTAAAATTGACAAATGGGGTAAAAGTTCCTAAAATACCTAAACTAGTGGGGCAAACGTCCTAAAATCTCAAAAGCAACGGGGCTAAACATGAGGGAGAAAAGGGGTCCAGAAATATATTCCTCAAGTTGAAATCTCCCCTTAATTCCTAATATCTACAGCCCTGAACCCCCCCCCCCGCCCCCCTGTGCCCTAACGACTCGGGGGGGGGGGGGGGGGGGGGGGTAGACTTCTCGGTAATCCAATCAGGGGTGTTGATGTCGCTCCCGTGGTTATTACCCCATTTATCCTAATATCCCTTTTTCACGCTGCTGTAAAATCCTTTGAACATTTTTATATCATTCTTTGTTCTTATATAAATATTTGTTCTGCGATCTCGCCATGTGTCAAAACCCTTCGATTAAGGAAACAGTTTCCCTAATTTTGTAACGTCTTAGCCAGAGTAGAATGAATATAGAAAACTAATATTATTTTCGTAAATCACGCTTAGATGCAATTGTTTCTTATCTAGCCGTAATCATACTGAAAGGGTTAAGCCCTCTTGTGTACACACATACCCACCCAAGCTACCCCTTCTCTCTCTCTCTCTCTCTCTCTCTCTCTCTCTCTCTCTCTCTCTCTCTCTCTCTCTCTCTCTCTCTCTCTCTCTCTCTCTCTCTCTCTCTCTGATGATGATGATGAGCTGATGAATAATTGCAAATGTGCTTTTAATGAGCTATAACTTTCGCTAATGTCTATCTCGTTGAGTGAGTTTAATACCCAATCCTCCATAATATTCGCGCTTAATATCTTGCATGGCCAAATACCCTATTAGTCTTACTGATGCATATTAATACCAAAGATCCATTTAAGCTAATACTTCATTGGGATCGTTTCTAATCGCTTTTATTGACATTATACTAAATTAGCTTATTGTGTCCGTAGGCATGTTGAGTTATTATATAGCTTAAATGACCAATATAGCTTAAATTGTAGATTAGTGAGAATTTAATAGTCTTTCTTGAAATTTATCCTAATTCTGTATTGCAGTTGGGGCAATATTAGACCAGCTCCCAACTGGTAGTGTAGATTCGTAGCTGAGATGGTCCTAACAAGATTCTTTTATAAGACTTTTCCTTATAAACTACTTTTCAGTCCTCTAATTGTTATTTTTTGTTTTGTTAATCCAATCACGGTTTTGTTCATATACTGTATGTATACCGTATATATATATATATATATATATATATATATATATATATATAATTCTATTTCGTAATTAGTTTTAGTTTTACTATTTTACCGTATAAAATCTTATGATTTCTACACTTTTTCAGATTAATAATTTTATTTGTTTTTATATGCTTTTATATATATATACATTTTGCTTGTGTGTTCCTGCAAATTATTGTTACTTTTACGTTTCAATATCTTCCACATTTTGTTCATATCTGTTTTGTCTTTGGTTTTACTCCCTTTAATGATTATTACTAAAGTTACTTAACTCGGTTATTTGGCATGCAAATCTAAATTTTATTTGACAATATTATTTTTAGGGTCATCATAAAAAGATAGATGTAAAGTACAATATAATATAATATTATTATCGTATGATTTCTGACATTGCATATGAGTAATTCATTATATTATGCAACAAACTATAAATAATCCCAAGTTTAGCACTACCCATGTCTATTCATTAGTGAACAGATATTTATCTAATTTAATGAAATAACCTAACTTTACCTAATAATTTTACCTCAGCTAAAGTAGCCTCATATAACATATCACACGATATGAGGCATACTGTAGTTGCGGTATACTGTAGTTGCGGTATACTGTAGTTGAGGCATACTGTAGTTGCGGTATACTGTAGTTGCGGTATACTGTAGTTGAGGCATACTGTAGTTGCGGTATACTGTAGTTGCGGTATACTGTAGTTGCGGTATACTGTAGTTGAGGCATACTGTAGTTGCGGTATACTGTAGTTGCGGTATACTGTAGTTGCGGTATACTGTAGTTGCGGTATACTGTAGTTGAGGCATACTGTAGTTGCGGTATACTGTAGTTGCGGTATAATTTATT
Source organism: Paralithodes platypus (assembly GCA_032716605.1). Classification (NCBI taxonomy): domain Eukaryota; kingdom Metazoa; phylum Arthropoda; class Malacostraca; order Decapoda; family Lithodidae; genus Paralithodes; species Paralithodes platypus. The sequence continues at coordinate 66,889,903 of CM064509.1, forward strand.
GTTATATTTATTAATCTAACAATGAAATGTGACAAATTATTCGAACTGCCACATTTTTGTGAAACCCAAATATATACACTGTTGGTATACATAATATATACACTGTTGGTGTACATAATATATACACTGTTGGTATACATAATATATACACTGTTGGTATACATAATATATACACTGTTGGTATACATAATATATACACTGTTGGTATACATAATATATACACCGTTGGTATACATAATATATACACTGTTGGTATACATAATATATACACTGTTGGTATACATAATATATACACTGTTGGTATACATAATATATACACTGTTGGTATACATAATATATACACTGTTGGTATACATAATATATACACTGTTGGTATACATAATATATACACTGTTGGTATACATAATATATACACTGTTGGTATACATAATATATACACTGTTGGTATACATAATATATACACTGTTGGTATACATAATTATTGTATATGTTTTTTAGTTACAGCTACATTCACCGACTCAAGGAAAATCTTAAGACTTACTGAAGTTCTGCCGCAACCCGAATGTCAACCCCTATGGCTAGTGTTTCCCTCATTATTTTATAATAATTACCGTGTGATAGATAATTATTTAAAATAGACTAGGACTTGGTCAAATTCTTCGATGATGTCCCTAATATAAAGTTATATTTGGTATTTAATATATTTTTCTTTTTGTTTATCCATTACTTATGTTTACCTCACGTTTCTTACTGCACCAATAATTTATTTTGTTATCTACTACCACAAAAGCTATTACCTCCTAACTTCTACCTTAATTACTACTACCACCACTACTACTACTACCCCTAATACTACTGCTACCTCTACTACTTTTACTACTACTACTCCAGGATCCCCCAAAGTGGAACCCGTACTTCAGCAACGCCCGGTCACTGCAGCAGGTGAGTGTAGTTCGCTGCCAGACCACCAGGGGTTCACCTCTTTTGTAAACAACTCCACAATAACTTGCTATTATTTGTTCTTCTTCCTCTAAATTTACACACGGCTTTCATTCCTCATTAGTTTTTGACACTGTATATTGATCATAGTTAAATTAGAATATTAAACAACTTGCATGTATCAACCTCATTACTAATATATAGATAATTGTAAATTAAGCATATTTCACATTATGTGCATCAACCTTTTTGTATGTAGCCACGACTATAGAGTGTATTCGCTGTAAGTAGGCGAGACATCATGACCTCTAACCTCTGTAACTAAAAAACGACTAGAGTAATCGAGCTAATATTTCTACCATTTGGGAAGAGGAATAGATGTGGAAATTGACAGCCAATTTGCTCTAGCCCTTTTTGAGTTACAGAGGATAGAGGTCATAATTTCTCGCCTACTTACAGCGAATAGACTATAGGATATTTATCATACTACAAACATCTGTGATATTTCTTTTTTTCTTAATAGGCAATATTTTGTGCTGTAGTTCAATATCTCTGATGGTTATTATTTTGTTATATACAGTATGTGCGTTATGCTTCATAATATATATTAAGCTCTGTGTGTCTCATATGATTGTAAACATTACTACATTGTCCAGTATAAATTATAATAAAGTATGAAAGACAACGATAGATTATGGCATTGGAGGAAAGGGCTGATTCATACTACGAAACAAAATTCCTGGATATATTTGTGTCATTAAAGGCGGTGTCACAAGAGCTCTTTTTCAATCATTTTTTTACGGACAAATGTAGTCTGGCTTCTTCAAAAAATTAATGTTATTAATTATCAGTCACCTTGCATAATCTACTTTCAGTCTAGTTTCCGATTCCAATGTGGAAGAGGCTCAACATATTACGAGAAAAAAAATAAGTGCTCATCGATAATTGCTGGAAAACGTGGTTGTGTGATAATAGCTCCACCTCACCTGTCCTGCATAAAGGCAGTGCCAAACGAAATATTGTAGCAGCGAAATTCCCCGGAGTCACACAGTATATCAACAGGCATGAAGTTTCTCGTGTAAGCCCATCTTTTGCTTTCTTTGCCCCTAATTGATCCTTCTTTGAACATTGTTGAAGCGGAATCATGTGAGCTTTCTATCCGGCAATTTTTGGAAATGACCTATTATATGGTAAACTGTCGGTGAATGATATATATTAACTAATAACTAGACTGATGGTACACCACTTCAAGTTATTGAATTTTTAGTTTAAAATTGATTAATAAGCTTCCAGATTAAAAATTCCTAAAGCTATTGTCAGAATGTATAATCGTGTGACACCACCTTTGAGCTCTCTGGCCATCTTAGGAGCTATGTTGTTTTTCTCTTGGGTATTTACTAACTTACTATAACCTACACAAACCTTCAATGACTTACGTTAAGGGAGCCCACCTCGCTTTTTTTCTCTGTCTCTCCCTCTCTCTTTGGTTTGTATCCATTCGGCCCCATTCAGCTTACTGTTTTAAGACATTTACCCCCATCCAGGTGTCAATATTTTTCTGGCGAGTGGTAGCAAGCCAGCATATATATATTTTCGTTTTGACAGCAAGCTAAATTTGTAAATTTGTTGATAGAAAAATTTCTCCGGCGAACCCGGATGTCTCCATACAATGCTGGCTCGTTATCGCTCGCCAAGAAGAAATTGACACCTGGGTGTGGATAAACGTCTTAAAACAGTTGGCTGAATGGGGCTAAATGGATACAAGCCAGAGAAAGAGAGAAAAGGAGATAAAGAGAAAAAAAAGCAGGTGACCCCCCTTAACCTCCAATGACCTACGCTATCGTCCTATGACCCCCACTAATCTCCAATGATGTACAGTCGGCCAAATAAGTCACGTTTCGGCACCAAGTAGCGAACAGAGCGAACCAAGCGTAATGACACATGACATATTAGCGCTATTGTACACACACCACCACTAATGTAATGTATTGTTGGCTACACGTCCGAAATGTACAGTACAAGGCTATGTTTATTCATGCCATCTTAATTTAGATGTTCTGGGTGTGGTGTCCCGAGTTCGAATCCCGGGAGGACCAAATGCTTTCACTAGTTTATTCAAGTGCATTGGGGTTTGTAATTGATGATTAATGTTAAGAACGGGGTGTTACTTATCTTGGACTGTAAAATGGCAAGCACAATAAACAGCCTTAAACTATTCTTTTGATGGTATATTGAGTTTGACTTTTCTAATGATTTATATAACTAAAATAACATAATTTATAAACAAATGTAGCCGCTTTACACAGGTAACTGTGTAATGACCTCTACCAAAGTTAATCCAATCACTTTCACTAACCTCTAGCGTGAGACTTAATAACCTATTCAAAGCAATTAGTCTTTCATAACTACGTAGTCAAATCAGTATTGTATATATATTATTATATATGTATATTATATTAATGTGGACGATAAAAGTGTGTTATGTGTTATATGTATATGAGGGGAAGGTGTTGATTTCGTGGATAAAGGTAACTGAATAAATCATTACGTGTGTTCGACTGTCGGCCTTGTTGTGGTGGTTCCCCGACTGTCTGGCCGAACAGTCACTAGTCAGTTAGACCCAAGATTGTATATACAGTAGATCTTGGTTAGACCTAAGCCGCTCTAGATGCTCGGGCCCCCGAAGGGGCCAGGATGAGATGAGATTTGCCTCTGATAGGGCAGTGGGGGAGGGGATCATCAGCCATGGGCTTGCACCCCACCGTCTGCAGCCCCCCTTGCAGTGCCACCCAATCGGGCGATCTCGCCAGCACCTAGAAGGATAATTAGTACAGGAAAAGAGACAGACAGAAACGGCTAAGGTTTGGTAGAGGAACCCAAACATCACTCTGGATAGGACCAGCCCTCACCCATATCGACCCTGTCGTTTCCTTCACTTTATTTGTCCGTGGTTTGTTTATATCTACTTACAGAGCTTAGGGAACTGAGAATTTTCGACTTTCTGACTGTTGCTTCCTCTGGCTAAAAGAGCTTATTGTATTTGTGTGTGTGTGTGTGTGTGTGCAGATGGGTGGATGCATTATTTTTTTTGTTTTTTGTAGCACGTTTTTTTATTTTTAATATTTTTTCTTATTATAACCGACCTCACTCAGAGAGAGAGAGAGAGAGAGAGAGAGAGAGAGAGAGAGAGAGAGAGAGAGAGAGAGAGAGAGAGAGAGACAGAGAGACGATGATTGATGTTATGCATGTAGGCTGTTGTGTATGCTTTGTATAGAACAATATTGTTTCTAATGTTTATATCATACTGTAACCTGACCATCGACCCTTTCCAGAGCGAGGCCTCCGAGGGCGGCGGCGGTGGACCAGTACCGACCAACAACCCCAACTCCCACCAGCTGAACCAGAGGCGGCAGGAGTTCCGGGAGAAGCTAGAGGCCCGGGCGAGGCTGAGGAGGGAGAACCATGGCCTGTCCTCCCTCTACCCCTCACACGGCGCCCATCACCAGACACACCGGTCACACGCCCGCACACACGCCCATGTCCAGACTGAGAACTACTATGAACCGGTAAGTGGCTACAAGAGGCACTTAGGAACTTAATCAAATGCAAATGCTACTAGCTAAAATATCTATATAACCAGTTGGTCAAGTAAATACATTTATATATAATGATAGAAGGGTACCCAGTAATGTGCTAACTCGTACCTAGTACAATTGGCCAAATAAGTGATTTCTCGGCACCAATTATGTTTTGATCAATAATTGGTATCAGTAATATTTACACATGATTTCTTCTTTTTGAGTGAGATAATATACCAACATGTCCCTACACTTATCCACCCTATTCAACATCTGACAGACATTAATACAGCTCAGAGCGAGCCAAACATAATGACAGATGAGCCATGACTTATTAGCGCCACCGTACACTACATACCCTATAAGTTACAACCCTGAGCTCTGATAGCACAAATCCTGTGGGACTGGGAGACCTAGACGTATCCCTGCTAATGTTCCCTATGTTCATGGGACTACATTAGGAGTGGGGTGGGGTGTTGTGGGGGAAGGGGGTCCGGTGGGTGACTCGGTTTCAACTATAAGTTAATCAGATATTTGGAAATTAAATAAAGGCTACTGAATGAGCTTCGCCAAATTTATTTTATTATTTTGTCCTCGACTAACCCCCAGAGAGAGAGCGCGTGTTTGTTTGCACGAAGATAACGTGACGTTGCCAAGGGGAGAGCGTGAATAATTTGCTTCAATTATTCTTAAATGCGTAAATTGAGGACAAATCGTTTAAGATAAGATCCATGGCTTAAACAACGCATACTGATGATTTTGTTCGAGGAGAAACTTACCGAAAATGCATACCTTGTGAAAGCTAATTGAGAATTGCAATATTGTGTACTAATTCATAAACTAGATAAAATACGAATAAAAAATATGCTATGACATGAGAATACGAATAGAAAATATGCTATGACATGAGAATACGAATAGAAAATATGCTATGACATGAGAATACGTAATAAAGGGAACTAATATGTTTTGTCTTCGTACACAAATCCTGTTTTCTGTAAATATCCCCGAGTAGTTATATGTGTTTACTACTACTGCAAATAACCCCTTCTGTACCGGCGACGTCTTTTTCCTAGCTACTATTAGACGATTTTATTCCGTTGCCAATGGGCCTCCAGCAACTAACAGGCTTCGAACTATCTCACCGAACCCATTTAGCTACCACAGATTCTTCTTAAACTGAACAAAATCGTCTAGATATAGTTGAAATATAATCACAAACATCCTCGGTAAAGAAAGGGTTAATAACGCGTAATAACTACCACTTATGTCATTATGGCGGATACATTTGCCTTTTGAATCGATGTTCCTGGAATTGGCATATCAACTTGACTGTGGTGTGCCGTGCGAGGGGGATACTTGGCTTGTGTAACCTGATATAATTGGTCCCTCGGTACTCATCTTCACTCTTTCTTTTGGTCTATGTTTATGTATGTTTGTATGTACAGTCGTCGGAATAAGCTCTTTACCACCCCATGCTTTACGTTATGCAAGTATTACACATGGCTAACAACAGTTTAGAAATAACAGTGACCATGATGTGGGGTGTACGCCATGTACACCCCACATCATGTAAGTATAAATATGCAAAAGAAAGTTTATTCGAAATTTTATTATACAAGTTTAATTAACACAATGAAAATTATGGGGTGGTAAAGAACTTATACCGATGCTTTTAATCAGATGACGTATTTTCCCATTTCATGTTTGCTCATTCATTTAACCCTTTCAAGCTCCAATACGCGTTTCTGTTCTGTTTTCTGGCTACTATTAGACGATTTTATTCAGATTAGTAACATTATATGAAAGTCAAAGGGTTCATTGAGATAGTATTTACCCTTTTAATACCCACAGATCCTTCCTAAGCTGCATAAGAGCGTCTGATATAGCCAAAATAAACTGCTAACACGCGTCAGAGCTTCAAGGGGTTAATAGAGCTTAAGAGAAAAACTCGTATTTAATAAACATTGCCTTCGCTAAACACTGACTAAACTCTTCTTAATTTGAATATAGTAAAATATAGTAGGCATGAAACGTAATGGGAAGTGTATTATATGTTATAATTAATTACCCAATAAACGACTTTAATAATAATGTCTCTCCCCCTTCTTCTCCCCCCCCCCCCCCAGCTTGAGCGCCCCCCTGCTGCAGACACAGGGGTACAGACGGACGTGGACTGGGGGGTCTCTGAGGGAGGGTCGGCGCCCCCCACGGTCTATAAGCCACCGAGGGGGGTTGAGGCCAGCACACAGGTGTTTGAGAGAGAGGTGGGTCACAATATACTGTATATACACAGTACATAGTATAATAGAAAGCATTACACAGTATTATATAACACTGCACAGCATTATATAACACTGCACAGCATTATATAACACTGCACAGCATTATATAACACTGCACAGCATTATATAACACTGCACAGCATTATATAACACTGCACAGCATTATATAACACTGCACAGCATTATATAACACTGCACAGTATTATATAACACTGCACAGCATTATATAACACTGCACAGCATTATATAACACTGCACAGCATTATATAACACTGCACAGCATTATATAACACTGCACAGCATTATATAACACTGCACAGCATTATATAACACTGCACAGCATTATATAACACTGCACAGCATTATATAACACTGCACAGCATTATATAACACTGTACAGCATTATATAACACTGCACAGCATTATATAACACTGCACAGCATTATATAACACTGTATATTGTGTAACCATAAGCGGCAAATTCATATTTTCACCAACCAACAATTAACTTGCAGATAAACCTAATTAATGAAATCAATGAAACTAATGAATACATGCGGTACTCCAAGGATTCGAACCTAGGATACTCACACCGAAATTTCGCGCACTAACCAGTTTTTGCACGATAATAGAAGAATTGGATATATTGATAGCTATTAACCTTTCTGTCCTGAAACAGACATGCTTGTTCCTACCTATATACCTTTATATATATTATGAAAACATTATTTTGTTTAACAGGTTACCATTACATATGATTGCATAGCAGTATAAATCATTGCATAGCAGTATAAATCATTGCATAGTATGCCATTCCATAAGAATTCATACCAATACATACCATTTTATAGCACTGCTTTGTATTACATAGCAATGTATTGCATTACAGAAGATTGCAGATTAGATATCAATGCACCCTGTGATATACCACTACATAGCACTAAATATAATTACATTGAATTTTAGTGGCAGCGTCAACACTAGTATAAGTAGCGCCAACGATCTTGACAACAATCTTGATTTTTGACCTTGTAACTCAAAAGGGCCTAGAGCAAACTGGCTGTAAATCTCCACACCTATTTCCTGGTGGACTCTTCCCAAATGGTAGGAACGTCAGGCCGATTGTTTTAATTCATTTTGAGGTATAAGGGGTTAAGGGGTCAAGATTATTGTCAAATTCGCTGACGTTACGTATAGTTATGATTTATGTGTAATTGTGTATGGAGTAAAACCTCAAGTGCCAAATCGAAGATGAATGGCGTAGGATATATTCTTTCTAATTATGCACGATAAATTAGTAAGGGTAAAACTGCTTACGTTCTAAACATTATATTGACTTTTACCGGTGACTATTTGGTAATACGAGTTTAGCACTACCTCGAATTATTAATACAATTATGTAAATATTGATTTCATTAATTAAGTTTATGTGTAAGTTAATTTTTGGTTTGGTGATAATATGATTTTACATATCTACAAAATACCAGTGTGTCTGAGTATACATATCATAATACCAGTGTGTCTGAGTATACATATCATAATACCAGTGTGTCTGAGTATACATATCATAATACCAGTGTGTCTGAGTATACATATAATACCAGTGTGTCTGAGTATACATATCATATACCAGTGTGTCTGAGTATACATATCATAATACCAGTGTGTCTGAGTATACATATCATAATACCAGTGTGTCTGAGTATACATATAATACCAGTGTGTCTGAGTATACATATCATAATACCAGTGTGTCTGAGTATACATATCATAATACCAGTGTGTCTGAGTATACATATCATAATACCAGTGTGTCTGAGTATACATATAATACCAGTGTGTCTGAGTATACATATCATAATACCAGTGTGTCTGAGTATACATATCATAATACCAGTGTGTCTGAGTATACATATCATAATACCAGTGTGTCTGAGTATACATATAATACCAGTGTGTCTGAGTATACATATCATAATACCAGTGTGTCTGAGTATACATATAATACCAGTGTGTCTGAGTATACATATAATACCAGTGTGTCTGAGTATACATATCATAATACCAGTGTGTCTGAGTATACATATACCAGTGTGTCTGAGTATACATATAATACCAGTATGTCTGAGTATACATATCATAATACCAGTGTGTCTGAGTATACATATCATAATACCAGTGTGTCTGAGTATACATATCATAATACCAGTGTGTCTGAGTATACATATAATACCAGTGTGTCTGAGTATACATATCATAATACCAGTGTGTCTGAGTATACATATCATAATACCAGTGTGTCTGAGTATACATATAATACCAGTATGTCTGAGTATACATATCATAATACCAGTGTGTCTGAGTATACATATAATACCAGTGTGTCTGAGTATACATATCATAATACCAGTGTGTCTGAGTATACATATAATACCAGTGTGTCTGAGTATACATATCATAATACCAGTGTGTCTGAGTATACATATAATACCAGTGTGTCTGAGTATACATATCATAATACCAGTGTGTCTGAGTATACATATCATAATACCAGTGTGTCTGAGTATACATATCATAATGCCAGTGTGTCTGAGTATACATATAATACCAGTGTGTCTGAGTATACATATCATAATACCAGTGTGTCTGAGTATACATATAATACCAGTGTGTCTGAGTATACATATCATAATGCCAGTGTGTCTGAGTATACATATCATAATACCAGTGTGTCTGAGTATACATATCATAATACCAGTGTGTCTGAGTATACATATAATACCAGTGTGTCTGAGTATACATATCATAATGCAGGAGCTTACTGTATAGTAAAGGAATACATGAAAACAAACTTTTAAATTAAGATCGACTGGGCGATAAGTTTCTTATCGAGTGTATCCTTACTTCCATATGTCCCTGAGTCATCAATAGCAGCATTTCCGGGCAGTGTTGTGATGTAAGGTCTTATCCCCAGAGTCGTTATTTATTTGTTTTGTTTATTCATTTATTCAATTATTATTATTATTTTGTTATATTTTGTTCCTAAGACCTCCATCAACCTTTAACAAAATAACACCACAATGTTTCCCTGCGAGATAAATGTGTACATTTTTCAGTAGAAAAATGTCCCGGCTGAAAGCCTGTTCCTTCTCAATTATAGGCTCGCTATTGCTCGCCAGGAAAACATGAAAATGGCACGAAAGGTCTTAATATTGGCCAAAAAAAATTGCGGATGGTCCTAAAATCGCCAAACTAATGGGGCGAACGTCTTATAATCTCAAAAGTAATGGGGCTATACATAAAAGAAACGGGGGTCCAGAAAAAGCCAATAGCCTACCAACATTTCCGGGCAGTGTCGTGAGCGTGTAGTGTTAAATAAGTTGTTGGTAGTTTGTGGGCAACTAGCGGTGAAGGCCATAAATCACTTACTTTTGTATTGTGTATTGATCAGTCGTCGGTGTGTGTGTGGGGGGGGGGGGGGGGTGTCCATCATAGTAATTATAATGGGCCGGGCCAGGGTTCATTCACTTGCACGTATACTTCTGTCTCACTAGGACAATCTTCGTAACTTATCCACGCCTATCATAACTTAGCCAAACTATCTTAGCAGTTAAAGTCCTATGATGAATGAAAGAAGTCTGAGAAGATTTGCCAATTCTTGGGTTGAAGAGCTGGACAGAATAGGAGAGGGGCTTGTGTTTGAAAGGCGGCTGCCTCGCACTCGCTGTAAGGGAGGGGATATGCACTGAGAGAGCTCTGAAGAACACTGATTTTTGTAATAGCCATAGTAGAGTGAAACGCAGGGTTGTTGATTTTTTTTTTTTTTTTTAAATAAAAAAATCATTGATTTATTTGATTTTTATTATTTATTTGATTTGTTTTTAATATACCGGTATGTATACATATATTTGTTTGTAAATTTAAAAGCTATCGGTTATTTGTGTTACTACATAATGTACCAGTATCTTAAAATGAACCAATGCCTACACAAACTTATGAAAGCATGATAAATCTTCAGATTTTTTTTTATTTTGATTCACAAATCAAAAAAATCATGATTTTTTTTGTAAAAAAATCATTGATTTAATCAAGTGATTAAATCAAATTGATTTAATCAATATCAACTCTTGAGTGAAAGAGATGTAACATTGCAGTGTGTAGAAAGAGATTGTAGGGAACTAGTAAGAGGAAGCGAGTTGGTGAAACGAAATGCTCTAGACTCTACTCTATCGAGAAGTGATGACATAATTCAATTATTTATGTGCCAGAACATGCATTTGGGCACTGTTATCAGTTGCTCCTGTAGACGGACGGTAATATTTTTTCAATTGGTTTTGTTTCGTCATTGGAGTTAATTTTGTAAGATATTTACGTTGGCAATCGTATGCGACTAAAACTACAATAGGTTGGCTGATCAACCTGAATTAATATGTACAAATTGTCATTTTTGGCCAGAAAAGGAATCGTGGCCTGGGGAGGTAAGGAACGCACAGAAGCAAAAAATGCGACAAATATATACTGGTAGTGTTGTTCGATAATTATAATGTTATTGAAATTAGCTTTTTATATTCTTTGTAATGCAGCACCGAAGTAAGTTGAATATTGTTGCTGGATGAATACTGAGGAACAGGCTAAATTTCCTTGAAACGGTGAATTTCAATGTTAGCAGCGTCTCTAATCATGGCAATCAATTTCCACATTATTCCTTCGCTACAACCAAACAATTTCTGGGAATACTTCTCAATCAATTTAGCCTGATGAAAATATGTTTGACTTTAGATTATTCCAACCCATTTATTATATTTTTTATGATTTTTGGTTTTGTTCATTATAATAATGTTGTTTTTAGTTCGCACCCTAGAGATCTCCACCAAGCTTATACAAACACCCCTAAGAACCCCCTTCGAGATAAATTTGCACATTTTTCAGTAGAATATGTCTTGCCCGAAGGCCGGTTTCTTCTAACTTAAGGGGAGGTATTTAGTTTGTTCCCTACGTTTTCATCAAGCTTAAAATTACACCCCTTAGACCCCCTTTCAAGATAAATTTGTACATTTTTCGGTAGAAAAATGTCCCGGCCGGAGGCCGGTTGCTCTTAAATTACAGGCTCGCTATCGCTCGCCAGGAAAAAATCGACACCTTAATGGCACGAAAGGTCTTAAAATTGACATAAATGGGGCAAAATGTCTTAAAATGTCAAAACTACTAGGGCAAACGTCTTAAAATATCAAAAGCAATGGGGCTAGACATGAGGGAGAAAGGGGTCAAGAAAAAAGTCTCAAGTGGAGATCTCCCCTTAAAGGCTCGCTATCGCTTGCCAGAAAAACACTTAATTGGCATGAAAGGTCCAAACATTGACGACGAAATGGGGCGCAAGGTCTCAAAATTGCCACATTGATAGGGCGAAGGTCTTTAAATATCAAAAACTAATGGGGCTAAACATGAGGGAGAATGGGGTCCAGGAAAAAAGAAACTACCCTTAATTCAACTCCCGAATGACCTCTGACATGGTTCATTAGTTTATTCAAGTACATTGGGGTTTGTAATTATATTTTCTCACCAACCAACTTTACTTCTAAACTCAATTAATTAAATCAACAAATACATGTGGCACTCCAAGGACTCGAACCCAGGACACTCGCACCGAAATTCCGCGTACTTATACATTACGCAATCAAGACAGTTACTGTAATTGATGATTAATGTTAAGAACGGGGTGTTACTTATGGAAGGATTACCCGAGAATTTTGATCACATAATTCCCTGGAAGTAACACCCTGAAGGTGGATTAACACGAGAGCTTTTTCCGGCTACTTAAATCTGCATCTTTGATCGGATTTATTAGATATTATATTTTCATTAAGGGGAAATATTTAGTGTTTGCTTGCTAGACTCCCATCAAGCTTTAACAAATATCCCCAAGACCCCCCTTCGATATACATTTGCACATTTTTCGGCAGAAAAATGTCTCGCCTCCTAAATTACGGGCTCGCTATCTCTCGCTAGGAAAAAATCGACACCTAAAAGGCAGGAAAGGTCATCAGTTGACAGAAATTGGGCAACATTTCTTAAGGGGAGGTTTCTAGTTTGTTTCCTACTCCTCCAGCAATCTTAAAATTTCACCTCCTTGACCCCCTTTCAAGATAAATGTGTACATTTTTCGGTAGAAAAATGTCCCGGCCGAAGGCCGATTACTCTTAAATTACAGGCTCGCTATCGCTCGCCAGGATAAAATCGACACCTAAAAGGCACGAAAGGTCTTAACATTGACAGAATGGGGCGGAAATTCTTAAAAATCACCAAACTAATGGGGCAAACGTTTTAAAATCTCAAAAGCAATGGGGCTAGACATGAGGGAGAAAGGGGTCAAGAAAAAAAAGTCCCTCAAGTGGAAATCTCCCCTTAACATCGCCAAACTAACGAGGTGAACGTCATAAAATAATGGGGCTAAACATGAGGGAGAAGGAGGTTCGAAAAAAACATTCCTAAAGTGAAAATCTCCCTTTAAGATCTGTTGCCTAGAATAATGTACAGTTGCCCCCATAATTTACGTTCCTCTCCGTGTATTGCACATTATTTTAATACGGGTGTAGTTTCTATAGGATACATTTATACGCACCATAACTATAAAGTGTTATACAAACACGACAATACGATATATTCTCACCCGCATTACAATACACATTACTTGTTATGAAGACACGACTGAAGGGCATAATCGCGTCACACCCTTCTATTAATACACCGATCAATACGTACAGTTGGTAGCGAGACATCACTTATTTGGCCGATTGTACATCAAGCCGGGCGATACCTTAACCTTTCATGGCTAGCAAATGTTAGAATGTGGCATTTAGTGAATGACCCCCCCACACCCTCCGCGCTCCCCCTCCCGCCCCTCTATTCCTGCATTCTGATTACCTTTCCTTCGGCGAATGCAACACAAGGCTTCGTGTGCTTTAGGTGTTCGAGTGGCGTTCATCATGCTTATCTGATTGCTGTTAGCGTGTTTATGATCGGTGGGGGGCGGACTGATCCCCGTTCTTTCCAGGGAATATTAAAAGAGCTGTGTGGAATCTATTGTTGTACTGATAAATGTCCTATAATATGAAGTGATAAATGTCCTATAATATGAAGTGATAAATGTCCTATAATGTGAAGTGATAAATGTCCTATAATATGAAGTGATAAATGTCCTATAATATGAAGTGATAAATGTCCTATAATATGAAGTGATAAATGTCCTATAATATGAAGTGATAAATGTCCTATAATATGAAGTGATAAATGTCCTATAATATGAAGTGATACATTGAATAGATGAGGGAATGCGATAGGAAGGAAGATCGTAAAAAATGTTAGTATAAATATCCTGCAATATACGGTGATTAATTGACTAAACGGAATGCAAGACGAAGGAAGTGCATGCAAGAAAGTATGATAATATAAATGTCCCAGAATATAAGGTGATAAATTGAATAGATAAGGGAATGTGAGAGGAAGGAAGTGTGTGAAAGAAATGAGGATACATGACGGAAAACACGAGAAGGATAAATTGGAAGAAAACAACCCGGATAATTTGAAGTAAACCACAATACATGAAGTAATAACGAAATTTGATATCGGATGAGGGTGTGAAATATATTGAATAAAGATGCAAGAATGACGTCAGAAGAGAGTTGTAAAGAGGCAAGAATGACGTCAGAAGTGTTGTAAAGAGGCAAGAATGACGTCAGAAGAGTGTTGTAAAGAGGCAAGAATGACGTCAGAAGAGTGTTGTAAAGAGGCAAGAATGACGTCAGAAGAGTGTTGTAAAGAGGCAAGAATGACGTCAAGAGTGTTGTAAAGAGGAAAGAATGACGTCAGAAGAGTGTTGTGAAGAGGAAAGAATGACGTCAGAAGAGTGTTGTAAAGAGGAAAGAATGACGTCAGAAGAGTGTTGTAAAGAGGCAAGAATGACGTCAGAAGAGTGTTGTAAAGAGGCAGAATGACGTCAGAAGAGTGTTGTAAAGAGGCAAGAATGACGTCAGAAGAGTGTTGTAAAGAGGAAAGAATGACGTCAGAAGAGTGTTGTAAAGAGGCAAGAATGACGTCAGAAGAGTGTTGTAAAGAGGCAAGAATGACGTCAGAAGAGTGTTGTAAAGAGGCAAGAATGACGTCAGAAGAGTGTTGTAAAGAGGAAAGAATGACGTCAGAAGAGTGTTGTAAAGATTCAAGAATGACGTCAGAAGAGTGTTGTAAAGAGCTAGAGAATGTCATCGATGTCACACGAGCGTTTGTTGTGTCAATGTTACTGGCAATTGTAAGTCTGGCAGCTTCAAATTCTAAGTTCCATAAGATATATACTACCTAACATAATCTACCTTTGATCTGAGAGAGAGAGTGTGTGAGTTATGAGAGTGAGAGTGAGTGAGTTATGAGGAGGGTGAACATGCAAGAACAGATAATAAGAAGGAAAGAAAAGATGAAGAAGAATTAATGGATAAAGAGGAAGAAATGACGTGAGGAGAGTGTTGTTTTAAAGAACTAGAGAGAGAGAGAGAGAGAGAGAGAGAGTGAGGGTAATAAAGAGAGAGTTATGAGGAAGAGGAACATGCAACAGCAGATAATAAGAATGAAAGAAAGAAGATAGATGAAGATATAATAGATACATAGCGAGGAATGACTTTAAGGGGGCTCACCTGCTGTTTGTTATCTCCTTTTCTCTCTGTCTCTGGCTTGTATCCATTCGGCCCCATTCAGCCTACCGTTTAAGACGTTTATCCCCATTCAGGTGTATTTTTTTTTCCTGGCCACCATAATTATTTAAAAAAAAAATTAAAACAAGCTGAATTTGTACATTTTTTGATAGAAAAATTTCTCCGGCGAAGCCGGATTTCCCTATACAATGATGGCTCGCTATCGCTCGCCAGGAAGAAATTGACACCTGTATGGGTATAAACGTCTTAAAACAGTTGGCTGAATGGGGCCGAATGAATACAAGCCAGGGAAAAGAAGGGAAAAATAGCAGGTAACCCCCTTAAGAGTGTTTCAAAGAGCCTAGCGTCGCGTAATAAAGATAGAAAGATAGAGTATATATTATATACCAGTAAGGAATGACGTCAGAAGACAGTTAAGGGGAGATGGGTCGTATTTCGGGTCACCCTTCTTCCTCATGTTTAGCCCCATTAGTTTTCAGAATTTAAGACGTTCACCCCATTAGTTTCGATTTTAAGACCTTTCGCCCATCTTTTTTGTCAATATTAAGACTTACTGTCATTTAGGCGTCGATTTTTTCCTAGCGAGCAATAGCGAGCAATAATTTAGGAAGAATCGGCCTTCGGCCGGGCCATTTTTCAACCGAAAAATGTACAAATATATCTTTAAGGGGGATCCTGGGGTAGTTTTTTTAAGTTTGATGGAGCTCTAGGGAGGAAAGTAGAAAAATAATAAATAAATGAACAAATCTACCAAAAAGTGAACCAACCCCCCGTTAAAACAGAGAGAGTGAGTGAGAGAGAGTAGAAGAAATGAATGTATCGGGCTAGGTTATTTATTTCGTTAATTACCCTGCCATTATTCACCTCCACCATAATCTTACTTAGTAGCCCCCCCCCTCCCTCCTCCCTCCTCTCTCCCTCCTTCCCTCCCCCCCCACCCCCCATCCTTCTCTCCCTCCTCCTCCCCTCCTTTTCTATGTACCCCCTTCCCTCCACCTTCCTCCTTCGTTGTTGTCGAACGTTTGACTTATATTCGACCTTAGAGACATCAAATAAGACGAGCATTCTTTCCAGCTAATCAGAACGTAGATGTTGGGCATTAAAGATTTGTTTTTCTTATTACTTACTATTCGTATCTGATCAATAAGTTTTAATGCACCACAATTAAACCTAATTGCTAATTATTGCAGGGAACCTATATGTTGTTTTGCTATGTAGAAATAAATATAAATGTGGAGTTTTGAAGACCACTGATTTCTTTGCAGTCACTGAACACAATCCCTCACTTGCTTATTGATATAATAAACTCAATTTGATGGATGGGACTCGTTAGCCTTGGTCGGCAACTCATCTAGGGGAGACAACCTTATACAAATCCGGGTGGATGAGACTCGTCAGCCTTGGTTGGCAACCTGTCTAGGAGAGTAAACCTGATACAAATCCGTACTGCTTACCTAAGGGTAAGGCAGGTTAGTGGATGGATTAGCCGAACACCACTGTAGAAAAATTGTGCTAACAAGATACACAGAGGGCCCCGGAGTCGGACGGATCCTAAATTGAGTGGTCAATCCTGTAAGTCCTTCAGTAAACTGGCTCGGGTTGTCCCTCTTACAGGGAATAGGTCCGCTTGGGGGCCTTCTTTGTATGGCCACCCTCGTAAGGGGAGTAATTAAGGCGTCCGGCAATAGATAGATAGATATAATTTGATGTTAACCCCTTGAGTACCAGCGACGTGTTATATTTTATTCTAGCTATATTTAGACGATATTATGCAGTTTAGGAAAGATCTGTGGTAGTTAATAAGGTTGGTTGAGATAGTTTGAAGTGGTATTATTGCTAGAGGTCCTTCCTAAGGTTAATACAATCGTCTAATAGTTGCCAGAATATAATGAAAAGGACGTCACCGGTACTGGACGGGTTAATGAACTAGACTTCATACATTTCAGTACTGTCGGTATTGAACTAGACTTCATACATTTCAGTACTGTCGGTATTGAACTAGACTTCATACATTTCAGTACTGTCCGTATTAAACTAGACTTCATACATTTCAGTACTGTCCGTATTGAACTAGACCTCATACATTTCAGTACTGTCGGTATTGAACTCATACATTTCAGTACTGTCGGTATTGAACTAGACTTCATACATTTCAGTACTGTCGGTATTGAACACATACATTTCAGTACTGTCCGTATTGAACTAGACTTCATACATTTCAGTACTGTCGGTATTGAACTAGACTTCATACATTTCAGTACTGTCCGTATTGAACTAGACTTCATACATTTCAGTACTGTCGGTATTGAACTCATACATTTCAGTACTGTCGGTATTGAACTAGACTTCATACATTTCAGTACTGTCGGTATTGAACTCATACATTTCAGTACTGTCGGTATTGAACTCATACATTTCAGTACTGTCGGTATTGAACTCATACATTTCAGTACTGTCGGTATTGAACTAGACTTCATACATTTCAGTACTGTCGGTATTGAACTCATACATTTCAGTACTGTCGGTATTGAACTAGACTTCATACATTTCAGTACTGTCGGTATTGAACTACATTTCCAACAAACGTGATTTAGTAATATTTAATCCGAAAATAGATGGCTGAAAATAGTTCCACAGTACATATTTCATGGATGAAGGCGGTGTCACACGAGCGATTTTGCCGTCAATTGTAGTCTGGCAGCTTGTAAATATATGTTACGTAAGCATTTATCCACCTAACATAATTTACCTTCGATCTAGTTTCCGATTCCAATGCGGAAGAACGTCAAAATAGTACAAGGAAAAACTTGCTAGTCAAAAATTGCCGGAAAAATGCGTTCCTGTGACACCACCTTAACTGCAGAAAAATGCTGATCACACAGTACAAGATAAGGAAAGGTCACCGGGGATCTGTTGCCACGGGAGAAAATAGTAGCCAATCACCAGCAAGCATTCGTCCTACTCTCCGGCGCTCCACCAATCAGGAGAGCCGGGGTTTCTGTGAATAGAGAGGCATTTCCTGGAGGTGGGATGAAACATTGATGCGGCCTTGAAGCTAACTCGAGCTAAAACATTGATGCGGCCTTGAAGCTAACTCGAGCTAAAACATTGGATGGAGAAGGTCTAATTTGGCTTCAGAGCACGTGATTGTTTGAAATACATGGAGGATCTGCTCTTGTGCATTATAGAGTGACTGATCAGTCAATATTTATATACAAATATATATTTTATCTACCAATTTATCTATATCTGAAAATAGCTATGGACATTAAACGATTTTGTTTTGCCTGAACTAATCTTTCTTTCGCCTCTGCCTCTACACACACGCACACACACACACACACACACACACACACACACACACACACACACACACACACACACTCACACTCACTCACTCACTCACACTCTCACACTCTCTCTCTCTCTCATGGTAATACACAACATAATCTGTTATATTTATTCCTGTTATTGACAATTTCTCGTGACTCCTTCAGTATCTCCTCCATGGCCTTCTATACCAGCTTCACATCTCCTAGGTCTCCAGTCAGCCCTTATCCTTGTTTAGTGTAAGAGTTAGTAGATCTATACTCTATGATTTGTCTATGATAGCGGCCTTCTTCTCTATAATTCAATTTCCGTAGATATTACAGTAGTATCAGATTTCAAATATAGCTATTAATCGGTCTATCTGTGATAATATTTCAATATTAATGTATGTATGTATGTTTGTTTACTGAGAATATCTATAGCTATTTATCTATCTATATATATCCATGTATCTATGTACTCTGTATATGGATATGTGTACATACAATCATACATACATACATCTATTAATCAAAGTGTATGTGCGTGTGTCTAGTTTCGTCAAATATCTATCATTCTTCTTCACCCATCCATCACATTCTCGCCATTCCCCCATACAGTATACTGTATATACACCTCTAACATTCCCTCCAACCTGCCATTCCTACCGAAGAATCACCCCTAAACGACCGCCTTCAACCGCCCCCCCCCCCTCCCCCCCCTGTGTTGCATAATGGTTAAATGTCAAAGTTAGATGGAACTTTTACAATGGACTTAAGAGGTCCCATCTCGCCTTTTTCGCTGTCTCTCCCTCTCTCTCTGGGTTGTATGCATTTGGCCCCATTCAGCCTACTGTTTGAAGACGTTTACCCCCATCCAGGAGTCAATATTTTCCTGGCGAACGGTAGCGAGCCAGCACATATATATATATTTTTTGACAGCAAGCTAAATTTGTAAAAAAATTCGATAGAAATGTCTTCGGCGAAGCCAGTTTTCTCCATCGACACCTGAATAGGGATAAACGTCTTAAACCAGTAGACTGAATGGGGCCGAATGGATACAAGCCAGGAAAGAGAGAAAAGGAGAGAAAGATAAAAAAAGCGAGGTGGGCTCCCGAGAATAGCCCAAGAAAGTCGATATATTGATTCCTTTACATCGAAACTCTGACGACATATATAGGTGAAACTGCAGGCTACTCTGCTCACATCCTGCATATTGGATGGGGGGAGGGGCTCTTTTAAAGGGGATGATGGGTCGTTTTTCTGGTCCCCTTTCTCCCTGGTATTAAACCCCATTGGTTTTAAGATTATAAGACGTTCGGCCCATTAGTTTGGCAATTTTAACACCTTTCGCCCCATTTCGTTGTTAATTTTATGATTTTTCGTGCCATTTAGATGTCAATTTTTTCCTGGCGTGCGATAGCGAGCCAGAAATGTTAAGAGGAACCGGCCTTCGGCTAGGACATTTTTCTTCCGAAAAATATACAAATTTATCTTGAAGGGGGTCTAGGGGGTGTTTTTCCAAGCTTGATGGAGGTCTAGCGAGGCAACTAAGTAATAATGGAATATATGAATTCATAGACCAAAAAAAAAAAGGCCCATCTCCCCTGAAGGGGTTGTAAGAAACTGTGTCACGAGGAGTATTTTGGTCCTTGGCCTTCTGCTTCGTCCTTGTCTTGCCTTGCCCTTCTCTTCCCTTCTTCTTCTTAATTTTGCCTTCCTCCTCTTCTGCTTTGTCTTCCCTTTCCATTCTTCTTCTTCTTTGTCTTCTTTGCACCTTGTCTTTGCTCTTTACACAAGCTGTCTTCTATTTCTTCTATTTTTATGTGTCATTGATCTTCCAATTTTTTTTTTTATCGATTCCTTTCATTGACATTTTTATAGTATTGACTTTATGGTTGGTGGAAAGTTACCCCTGCTAAGTTGATTATAGAGATTGTTGTTTCGTGGTATAAATTAATTGTGTAAAGCAGAGTTTATCCTCTTCATCTGCATAGGGATCATAACTGGATTAATAATTCAACGTGACCCGGGATAACCCTTTGAAGGGAACCGTACTAAAAGTGATGTAGTGGCAGGATGTGAACTGAGGTCACGAATTAACCTTGGTTATGTTTGAACAAGAGGTTAGCTTCTCATGACCATCACCCCCTTCTGTTACATTTTGCGGTAGTTCTTCCTTGCCCATCCAACAAGCTACAACATAAGTATCAATATATTGTTGTTCTACTTTCCTTTGCAATTATTTGAAGTTAAACATATTTTCCTTTTTTCTATGCAGCTGAGTGGGCGAAAGAGGAAAGCAAGGGCAACAGGACATTTATCTTGCATCAGTATTCTAATGATTTTCGAAAAGTTAACAGAATTAATAGACAAAAAATATGAGGAGGATCACTTGATTACCAACGTTCACAGATAACATAGTGACCTTAAGAAGCTATATGCGAAACGTTGTCAATAAAGTGCTCTTCAAATGGTGTTTATATTCACCTTGTATCAGTCTTATCAGTATGTATTTTGTAACTATGCCTAATTCTATGTACCTATCTCCTTTTCTTCTAATTAATCGCGATGATATGACCGACAGCTTTAGTTTAGTGTTTCGGCCGCTGGATAACGCTATACTGTATATGCATGTCTAACTATCTTTCTGTCCCATTATGCCTTTCTTATCATCCTATCTTATCTTATCTAATCAGCTGAGTGGGCGTGGTGACGGTGAGGAGGGCGTGATAGCCGTCCTGGTGGCCACAACGGTGAGGGAGGCGGTGCTGGAGGTGGCGGAGGAGGAGGAACATGAACAGCAACACATAACTAGGAGGCGTCAACAGATGATCGGCGGAGGGGTGGTGGACCAGGTTTGTTTTGGGGATAGTGGTGTAGAATGATAGATAATTAGTTAGATAGATAGTCATATATAGGAGTCAGTAGGTTGATATGACATGGACCAGATTAGTTTGGGGATAGATAAGTAGAATGTTAGAGCATTAGATAGACAGTCGGGTAGAGGGATCAGTGGGTAGATATTACGTAGGAACAGCAGGGCATAACCAGGAGGCGTCAACAGATGGTCGGTGGAGGGGTGGTGGATCAGGTTTGTTTTGGGGATAGTGATGTAGAATAGTAGATACTTAGGTTAGTTGAGGGATAGAGAAGTTGATTGATAGATAATTAGGTAGAGGGATCAGTGGGGAGATATTACATAGGAACAGCATCGCATAACCAGGAAGCATCAAGAAATGGTCGGCGGTGGGGAGGTAGACCAAGTTAGTTTTGGATTATATAGTGTAGATAGAATGGTATTAGATAAACAGGCAGATATAGGAATCAATAGGTAGATATGAACGTGGAGTAGGTTAGTTGTGAGATACTTAAATAGCATGATAGAAAACTAGATAGACAGTCAGATAAAAGAATCATTATGTTGATATAATGTAGGAACAGCAACGCATAACCAGGAGGCGTCGACAGATGGTCGGCGGAGGGGAGGTAGATCAGGTTTGTTTTGGGGATAGTGATGTAGAATGGTAGATAATTAGTTAGTTAGGCAGTCAGATATAGGCGTCAGTAGGTTCATATGAACATGGACCAGGTCAATTGTGAGATACTTAGATATAATTATAGAAAACTAGATAAACAGTCAGTGCCATTTATGTGTCGATTATTTCCTGGCGAGCGATAGCGAGCCTGCAATTTTAAGAGGAACCGGCCTTTGGCCGGAAAAATTTTCTACTGAAAAATTTACAAATTTATCTTGAAGGGGGGTCTAGGGGGTGTTTTTCTAAGCTTGATGGAGGTCTAGGGAGGAAACTAAAAAAAATATATGAATAAATGAATTAATAGACCAAACAAACGGCCAGCCTCCCTTTAAAGCAAAATTTAACACTAAAAGTAGATATACATTAGGTAAAGGGACGACTAATAAATCAATAAAGGAACCAATACTTCGCGAAGTTGGTCTCTTGATGTGTAGCCATTGGCTTCATTATGATGCCTGTCAGATATCGAATATGTAAAAATAGTCTTGACAACATTTATTTTACTTAAATCAAATTTAATCTCTTAGGTGGTACATTGTATGGTCCTATGAAGTTATATATTGCCCTTCGAAATAATACTTGTCAACTCCTCTTAGTACGTTGTGTTTGTATTCAATACAAAACAATACTAACAATAATGCGAACAAGCTACTACCCGAATAAAAACGTAATACAAACAAATGTGTATGTGTACGCTGTTCTCGTGGCAGAAAATCGGTTCCTGAATATATATATAGAAGATTTATGTAGCGAACATGCGGGACACAATAATGCATGTTCGATCATATTGCGTTTGTTTACCTTATGTTGCATAAGAGTTCAGGATTCTTTGATGTTATATAGATTTTAGAGGCATGTGTTCGTCTAAGTTTTGGTTTGTTTATTTTGCAAGTTTTACATTATACATTGAATATAATTTGTCTAACTTTTATAAACTAGCTACATACGGCATGTGTTTTTCAAGGTAGTTGTCAAGATATGTCAATGTATATCACGAGTTCATGGTCAAAGGATTTGGACGAAACAAATATTTGACTGGTCATATGTTGTCAATTTGTCAAGCCAACCCAATATCCAGTCCAGCTAGAGTAATATTTGATCTACATATTCCGGTCAATAAAACGATATGTATAGGATAACGGAATAAAGATGAGAGATAGTACAGAAGGGAGAAAATGGGAGATAAATATGGTTCGTACACTATAGGAGTCTAGGACATAAATGTTGGTTTTATATTTTTGAAGATATCCCGAACTTAATCGATTCTTCTCATTAATAAATTACCTAATATTTGACTTTATATTGTCCTTGTCCCAATTTTGGTTTGTTTAGTTTGCAAGTTTTACATTTTAATTTACCTTTAGGGGGCTCTGTATGCTGTTCAAGGGTTCATATTGGGTCAGCATTTGTGTCTTAGACTGTACTTTATGAGAGGTGCTTAGAAAGGACATCCGAGAGAGAGAGGAGAGGAGATACTGCATTATATATATATATATTGACATTTCTTATCCTTCGAATACCGATCGGCACATTACGAATGACTGAGGTTGGGGCGAGTGATTGAGAGTGAGGGAGTGTAGGAGGCAGTGTGTGTGTGTGTGTCCCTTCCTTCCTTCCTTCCTTCCTTCCTTCCTTCCTTCCTTCCTTCCTTCCTTCCTTCCTTCCTTCCTTCCTTCCTTCCTTCCTTCAGTCAGTGAATCACAACTATTCCTATCTGATGAAACATATATTTTGATGACTGTACCCATTCAAGGAAGTAATATAGAGTCTTAAAATGGTTTAGAGCCACTTAATATATATATATATATATTTTTACCCATCATTATTCTATTTGACTCATCCTAATTATTTGTTTTGGCTGAGAAACTTTTAATTATGTCGGGAACTCAGTCAGTATAGCACTGTTATATTGAGGGAAAGCTATCACTAGTCGATTTTGCCCATCCTCGGAATTACTTCTTACATTCAAAAGGGTTCGACTTGGCTAAATTTAGAGAGACATATTATAGAAGAGTCAGTGAGTCAATATTGAGCTACTGGAGAGTTAGATTGACCAAAATGAATACGAGATCAGAATGTGGGTGGTTGCTGCATGTAATAATAATGTGGGTACAGATAGTTGTGCCTCAGTCAGATGCCTACTTTTAGTGTCGTCTGACAGTATTATAATGCTTAGGAATGACCTTAGTAATTGCAGGGTAAATAGCTATTTCAATTATTCCATAGTATCCCACAAGGTCTTTCCTGGTCTATAGCACTGGATATATCAAAGGCATTTGATAGAGTCTGGCATCAATCCTTATTGTCGAAGATGTCACACTACGGCCTAGCATCATTAGTTCCACTAATTTCTTCTTATTTTCATAACAGAAAAATACGTGTAATGGTAGATGGCCTTTATTCTCAATTTCACTCAATAAATGCTGGTGTTCCCCAGGGATCAGTTTTGGCCCCAACTCTGTTCCTCATTCATATCAATGATCTCATATCTACCACTCATAATCCAATACATTCCTACGCAGATGACTCAACACTCCACAGTTCCTTCACATTTACCAATTCTTTCACCCAACCCGATCTTATAAATTCAAAAATAAACACTGCTATTTCTCTGAACCAGGACCTTTCTAGAATGAATGAATGGGGACAAAAGAATCTAGTTTCCTTTAATGCACAGAAAACCAAGTACATTCAATTTTCTAACCGACAGAATCTCACTGACTCATATTTTTTAATGATGTAAATATTCCCACTTCCCCTAGTATTGACATTCTCGGTGTAACATTAACTACTAACTTGAGCTGGACACATTATGTTAGAAGCATTGCTAAGAATGCCTCTAAAAAACTGGGACTCCTGTACAGAGTTCGAGAATTCTTCACTGACGAGCAGTTGGCCGTAATATATAAAAGTCATGTGCGTTCTCAGATGGATTACTGTTCACCTCTGTGGAGTGGAAGTGGAGTGGTTGCATTGAGGCAGTTGGACAAAATTCAAAATAAAGCTATTAGATTAATCAATAACCCTGTAATCACACAGGACCTTCCTACATTATCCATACGAAGAAACGTTGCATCCCTTGCATTATTCTACAGATATTTTCACAGCAATTGTTCCGAGGAACTTGCTTCAATTGTGCCGCCTCTCCACATCATTCCCCGTAGAACTAGGGCAGCTGAGAGCGCCCATGAATTTACACTTTCTCCTCCACAATGCAGAACTTCTGCTTATCAAAATTAATTTATCCCTAGAACTACTACTCTTTGGAATTCACTTCCCTCGAGTTGCTTTCCACAAACTTACAATCTACAAAAGTTTAAATCCAGTTGTTACAAACATTTTATGAATGGAGGATGCCTTTAGGCACATGGACCTTTTTGTTTTGCCTGTGTTTTTCCTTCCTCCGTTCATTGTCTCTTTAAAAAAAAATAAAAAAAAATAAAGTCATGAAGTACCAAACTAAACCGGAAAATAAGTTCTCTTTTTCAAACAGCCGAGCTGCTAAGCTTTACAAAGTTAAGGAACATTGAACTGTATTGCTCAATTGATTCCTTAGGAATCCAGTAAGATGCTTTTCTAACGAGGTAATTTACGTTTGAAATGCACAACATATACAGTATCACCTAGTAAAAAAATAATGATAAAAAAAAAAAAAAAAAAAAAAACAATATATAATATATATATATATATATATATATATATACGGCCGTTGTTCGTCTAGATGAATTTCAGCTAGTCACAAGCTACATAATACTTATTGGCTAATGAGGTACATGTAACCTTTTTTTCGTGGCTTTCAGATTCCATCTAAAATTACTAAATTTTTCTTAGGGCAGTATACAGTAATTGAAAAGTGGATACTGTAAGTGTTCAGGGTGACCGTATAGGCACTACTGCAAACTAGGCTTGAGGAATAGCTGAACGATTTCTTATATCTGTATGTACTGTATATTCGTAAAACAACCTGGGTGAGTACAGGAGATGGGAAAGTTATGAGAGGGTCCAAGAAAGTACAGGAGTTGGCAGAGTTATGAGAGGGTCCAAGAAAGTACAGGAGTTGGCAGAGTTATGAGAGGGTCCAAGAAAGAGAGGGAAGAAAATTGACAGATAACTCAATACTGATGCCATTCAGGAATTCACGATAACTGGAATTCCAATGGGGACATATACACTGATTGTACCAATAACTGAGGACATTCATATTTTATCAAGAACACGAACTAGAAGGGCACTTGGTAGAGCGCATACCTCCGTTACGCTGGCTGGTTCTTTAAGGGGAGATGGTTCAGTTTTTGGGCGATTTTTGCATGTATTCGTTATTTTTCTAGTTTCCTCCCTAGCCCTCCATCAAATTTAAAAACAAACATCCATTAGATCCCCCTTCTAGATTAATTTGTACATTTTTCGGTAGAAAAATTTCCCAGCCAAAGGCCGGTTCTAACAACATTACAGGCTCACTATCGTTCGCCAGGGAAAAAATCGACAACCCCTATTTTTTTTTTCTATATTTCAACTACTCCCTCTCGGGCATAGGCTGAGAGCCTGCACATTCACCGCTCAACACGGTGAAGTCCGCGAGGTCTTGTTCCAGTCTAGGAAGTGAGACAAGTGAAGCACGAGCTACAACCAGCCCTCGCCAACCTGCCATCGCAGATGCGCGGCTCTTGGTTGCCCACTCTGGCTCAAAGCAGTCCCATTTCTGAGGCTGCTTCGCCATTATGCTTCACTGTCTCACTTCCTAGACTCAGACCCTCACTCTCAAAACGCCACCTATTGAGCAATTAACTCACTAGGCATTGCCCCCCTGTAGCATATTTTGAATATGGGAATATTCATACACTGCTATTTAATCAGGGAACAACGATTTTTTCTTTTTTTTTTTGGCGTCTCGGTGGGCTTTGTGGTAATGCACTGATACTAGGTACATCACAAATTCAATCCCAATAATATCTTCCTATTGACACATCGGGATTTGAACCAGGGACCTTTGGATTACCAGTCCAGTGGCAAGACCACTCCACCACACCTCCCTTAAATAGCACGAAAGCTCTAAATATTGACGAATAAATTGGGCGAAAGGTCTTAAAATCGATTAACTAATGGGGCAAACATCTTAGCATCTGAAAACTAATGGGGCTAAGCATGAGGGAGAAAGTGGTCCAGAAAACGGGCCCATCGCCCCTTAACATTAATATCATAGGCCTAAAGTTTGTGGTGGATCTGTGTTGTTCCTGGATATGATCCGGATGGCCTCCTAAATTGAATTACTTCTTCTTTGGCGCATATCCTATCTGCCCCACCAAATTTCGTGAAAATAAGATCATAACTTTTTGAGATGTTTTTGTTTGCAGACAGACAGACACACACACGGACGCGGAAACATAACCTCCGTCTAACTTCGTGGGCGGAGGTACAAAGGATTATACCAAACATGACCCGTGCAACAACAAGATCACATGTCACCGTACAAGGGAATGTACAGGGTGTCTCGCGAGTTTCGTTCTATAAGGAAGTTGGAGCTGTAGATATTGATCTTCTGCAGTTATAAAATACGGTTGTAGTACATTTATAAATACATACAACCCATTTAATCATACTCTTCAGCCATTAGAAACCTGTATAATCATTGCATTTATATTTACCATCGATGTTTACAGCTCCAACTTCCTTATAGCCTGAAACTTTCGAGTCGCCAATTTACAGGGGGTCTCGCGAGTTTTGTCAGATGCTCTTATAGGAGTGGAGGAAATTCCATCGCATTAAGGGGGGATGGGCTGGTTTTCTGGACCACTTTCTCCCTCATGTTTACCCCCATTAGTTTTCAGATGTTAAGATGTTTGCCCCATTAGTTAGTCGATTTTAAGACCTTTCGCCTCATTTCTTCGTCAATATTTAGACCTTTCGTGCTATTTAGGTGTCGATTTTTTCCCTGGCGAACGATAGTGAGCCTGTAATGTTGGAAGAACCGGCTTCTTTTTCTACCGAAAAATGTACAAATTAATCTAGAAGGGGGATCTAATGGATGTTTTTTTAAATTTGATGGAGGTCTAGGGAGGAAACTAGAAAAATAATGAATACACGCAAAAATCGCCCAAAAAGTGAACCATCCCCCCTTAAACTGCCGAAAATCGTCTTAATCTAGCAATAATAATATTAAAAAGACGTCGCCGGTACAGAAGGGGTACATTTGAACTGGACTGATACCTCTTTCATTCCTAGAGATCCTTCCTAAACTGCAAAAACACGAATGATGAAAACCATCATAGAGTGTCAAAATACGGCCTCGACTACTGAAAACATTAATTGGAGCCGACACTAAAGGTGGTGTCACACGATCACATTTTCCGGCAATTTTCGATGAGCAAGTTTTTTTCTCGTACCATTTTGAGTCTTTTTCGCATTAGAATCGGAAACTAGATCGAAGGTAGATTATGTTATAGTTATACAGGCAAATTCAGTTGGTCAATGCGGCGAACATCCAAATATATGTATTTTATTTTAGGTCAAAGGTCAAAGGTCTAGGTCACGGTATATGATAACTATTTGTAATCAATAAGTTTTTATACGAATTACATCGTATTCATAACGCTAGTTAATACGAACATTGCTGTTAAACTAAATCCTTGATAAGAAATTCTAAGGTCGAAGGTCAAGGCGAAAGGTCAAGGTTAAAGGTCGAATATAATTTTTTCTAGTATTTCCTATTTAATGTAAGATTCTCATTAGGCATATCATGCATATTCGTAATGCCTAGACCAAGTTCATACAAGAATAAACATAATTCCATTTGATAGGTCAAGGTCACAGGTTAACGTCAAATATAAGGTTAATATGCTAATTTCTTTACTATTCATGTAAACTTCACAAAATTCATTGAGACAGTTGTGATTTATGGGAAAATTAAAATTTAAAATTTTCAGACATCATGAAGGTCAAGATGAAGGTCAAATGTCAAGGTCAACTATTCCTTTAATACCTCTGAAACTAACTAATGATCTTTAATGAACTTTTACACTCTTATTTGATTTTCTAGGGTTACATCAAACCAAACAAAAATATAATCCTACATAAAGGTCAAGGTCACAGGCCAAGGTCAAAAGTTAACCTTCATGATCAATACTAAATTTTCTGACGACTGTTAGTTGCATTTTACTTAAATTACATATATTTCAATCATATATATATATATATAATACTTAAGGTTAAAGGTCAAGGTCAAAGAACAAAAGAAGAGTGTTAATAATTTTCTTTAAACTCTTTGTAAACCGTTTAACCCGTTGTGTACCGGTGACGTCATTTGTATAGTATATTAGCTATAATTAGACAATTTTGTGGAGCTTCTGAAGAATATGTGGTAGTAAAAAGTTTTAATTAAGATAGTTGAAAACCGGCTAATTTTATGGAGACCCTTCATAAACAAAATAAAATCGTCTTAATATCCAGTATGAAATGAAACCGACAGAACTGTACTGAACGGGTTACGTATCGTCACCAAATTTTGCTGGCAAATTAGGTTGGTCAATGCAACGATTGTCCAAATTTTGTGTTTTTGTTATTCAAAGGTCAAGGTGAATGTTGAAGGTCACAGATTATGGTCACTATTTCTTTCTTATTTATATTTTAAATTTGAATTACACCATGTTCAAAATGCTACAAAATAGTGTTTCGCTGACCTTATTATAGATAAATATTCCAATGGTTAAGATTCAATATGATCATAAATGTAATTATATATATATATACTCCCAAGCGGACATGAACCACCAACAGTCAGGACGAGTGTCCATGCTTTAATCCACTACACATAAGTAACCTCTATCACGCTGTGGTATAGTGGATTAAAGTAAGGGCACTTGTTCTGACTGTCGGTGGTTCAGGTCCGGCTGTGAGTATAAAAAAAACATTTAGTATATATATATATATATATATATATATATATATATATATATATATATATATATATATACACTGTATATGAACCGATTTTACCTAATAAGAGATTCAATACTATTTGCAGAATTTTAGGTCGCAGAGTTGCGTATGCAGTTTTTTAGTTTTTCCTTTTTTTTTATTTTGGGTAATGCGAAAACTGCACACCTACTTTATTTATAGAGGTGTTTCCTAATTTGAATAAAATCGCCTAAGAGTTGCCAAAATATAATGAAAACGACGTCACCGGTACTGTATGGGTTAACTTGCCACTCGTGCAGTCAGCCCCTAAGCTAGCGTGTGTGGTGGTGACCTTGACAAATCAGCCTAGGTTGGATTATGTTCATCGCACGTAACATTGATCGGCTTGTTAGTGAGTGAACGGGAGTGTATCACATGTATCTTAACGATCTTGTTACGGGTGTGACTCTGTGTAATTACCGTTTAGTTTAGTATCTTTATCACTTGGTTACTCCGCTATGATCTCTCTCTCTCTGTCTCTCTCTCTCATTACCGTTACTTTTTTTCTGTCTCCTCTTCCTCCTCTGCCACTCCTCTCGTCCTCCCTTTTCTCCTCTCTATCACCCTCTTCATTTCTCCCTGAATAATTGTCAAGGGGGGTATGGTGAGGGTAAGCTTAAGTCTATTATGGTTCCGGATCGATTAGCGGAGAGAGAGAGGAGTAAAAAGTATTTGAAGAGAATTAGAATTAGGTAGAGAAAGTTAGAATATGACGGGGGTAGGGGGGGGGGGGGTAGAGCATATTGTATAACAAAAAAATGTTAGAATTAAGTAGACAAAGTGCAAGGCAAGGGAAGGCGTGACTTAGGTAAGCGAAATAGAGAACATTGTTAAGGGGGATGGGTCGTTTTTCGAGGCCCCCTTCTCCCTCGTGTTTAGCCCCGTTAGTTTTGAGATTTTAAGGAGTTAGGCCTATTAAATTGGCGATTTTAAGACCTTCCGCCCCATTTCTTTGTCAATATTAAGACTTCGTGTAATTTAGGTGTCTATTTTATCCTGGCGAGCGATAGCGAGCCTGTAATATAAAAGGATCCGGCCTTCGGCTGGTAAATTTTTCTATCGACAAATTTATCTTGGAGTGTCTTGGACGGGTGTTTTTTATTGTTTAAAGTTTGATGGAGGTCTAGGGAAGAAACTAAAAACATAATGAAAGGATACATAAATGAGCAAATAAATACGACCATCCCCCTTAAAAAAATATATATAACTGTTAGAATGAAGTACAGACACTTGGAATTTGCGAGGAAGGGGAAGGAAGAAAAAGGGAGGAGGGGGGGGGGGGGGGGAGTTGTGCGAACGGAGAGAATTGGCTAAAATTATAGGAGGGTGAATATTCAAGTCATGCAACATAATGATCTTTGAAGACCAATAGTTTGCTGCTTGTGGAGGAGAAGGCTTGGGGAAGCAGCGGTGTTAGGAAGGGAGGAAGTATGGAAGTTTCATTGGGTGACCGGTCAACTCAACCAGTAGACCATTTCAACCAGTATCTCTCAACCAGTACCAAATCAACCAATACGGTTAGGTTAGGTTAGGTTAGTGTTATATTTTGGCACTGGTTTGGTTGGTTGGGTTAATTTGGCACTGGTTGAGAGCTACTGGTTGAAATGGTCTACTGGTTGAGATGACATGGAACGCATTGACATTGGTAGAAGAACATTTTGGTTAGACATGAAAAAGGAGTTAGTATATTGTGTAATTTTATTTATATTAACTTATATCATTATCTTTGCCTATGTATGTATGTATGTGTATGTATGTATGTAGGTGTGTATGCATATATATCTTATCTAAAATAAGTACACATAGATACTCAGATAGTTTGAGACACAGTACGTGCAAATTAATTACAATAGCATTAATAATTTTTAATAATGTTTTGATTTAGACCATTTTTAGGCCCATTAGACCTATTCTTTAGTTTGATTGTTTTGAGTTTTCAAAGGTATATATGAATTCCTCTCGTCGTTGCGATTCCAACGGTACATACAGTATACATATATCTTTATTTTTTAGACCATATTATAAAAACTTCTAAATCACCCATAGACGGGTTATTTATGTATGGATTTTGCTCAATTTTCTACCTCTAGACACTTTTACCCGCTGAATCCAATGGCGCAACCAAAATTCAAATCAGACCATTACTTTAGGATTTAGATTTTGAATCGAACTCCAAAAACGCCCGAAATGAGCACTTTTTCACATTAAAAGTCTTCTGTAGCCCAATCTAAAAGTCTAAATTAATTCCACATGGTGCCATTCGATTTCTATCGCCCAACACCTTCCATAAATGGGCGTTGATTATATTTTCGAAAAACCATTCGGCCAGAATCAAACGGTATTTAAAAAAAAAACACTTGGGTAATATTTAGTCCAGGCGAAGCCGAGTACCTTGGCAGGTCATGTTCGAATTTTGTGTTTTCAAAGGTATATATGGATTCCTCTCGTCGTTGCGATCCTAATATATATATATATATATATATATATATATATATATATATATATATATATATATATATATATATATATATATATATATATATATATATATATATATATATATATATATATATATATATATATATATATATATATATATATATATATATATATATATATATATATATACAGTATATATACTGTATATATACTGTATATAAATATATATATATTTTTTATTTTGACCATATTATGAAAACTTCTAAATCACCCATAGACGGGTTATTTATGTATGGATTTTGCTAAATTTTCTACCATTAGTACACTTTCACCCGCTGAATCCAATGGCACAAACAAAATTCAAATCGGACCATTACTTTAGGATTTAGATTTTGAATCGAACTCCAGAAACGCCCGAAATGAGCACTTTTTCAACTTTAAAAGTCTTCTGTAGCCCAAAATAAGAGCGGGTGAAAGTGTACTAGTGGTAGAAAGTTGAGCAAAATCCATACATAAATAACCCGTCTATGGGTGATTTAGAAGTTTTCATAATCAAAATTAGGCCTGCTGGGCCTACAAAATGGTCTAAATCCAAAAATTCATATACCGTTGGAATCGCAACGACGAGACGAATCTATAGTACCTTGAAAACACAATATTCAACATAAACAAATCAAAATAAACAAATATGTATATTGGCCTAAATATGGTTTAAATATAAAAAATATATATACCGTTGGAATCGCACCGACGAGAGGAATCCATATTTACCCTTGAAAACACAAAATTCGAACATGACCTGCCAGGCTTCGCCTGGACTAAAACCCAAGGGTTTAAAACAGATTACGTTTGATTTTGGGCGAATGACTTTTCGAAAATGGAATCTACGACCATGTATGGAAGGTGTTGGGCGAGAGAAATCGAATGGCACCATGTAGAATTAATTTTTACTTTTAGTTTGGGCTACAGAAGACTATTAAAGTTGCAAAAGTGCTCATTTCGGGCGTTTCTAGAGTTCGATTCAAGATCTAAATCCTAATGTAAAGTAAAGTAAAGATTGGAAGGTCGAACGGAAGGAGTATGTGGAGAAAAAATAAATGAGGATAGAAGGAAAGACGGAATGAGGCTAGAAGTAGAAACGAAAGGAGAAAGATAAAGAGAAGAATAATAGAGACGGAAGCAATATGTTAAAGGGGAGAAAGAGGGGGTATAAACAAGCAAGGAATAAGACTAGAGGGTCGGACGGAAGGAGGATGCGGAGGGAAGACGAAATTAAGCTAGGAGGAAAGATGGAGTGAGATGTATGAAGAGATGACAGGAGAAAGATGACATAACTAAGATGGAAAGAGGCTACACAGGGTTGGACGGAAGAAGGATGTGGAGGGAAGGAAGATAAAGGGCACTGGGTCGTGTGTTAATGTTTCAGTACGGTGGTCTATAAGCGGTATCATGCACGTGTACTAACTTTTCTCTTCCACTGTATTTCATCTTTCCTACTTTCTCTTCCCCCCACCCACTCTGCGGTGCCTCTCTTCACCCCCCTTACCTTAAAAAAAAAAAAAAAAAAAAAAAACTGCCCACAAGCATAAATCACTAATATCTTTCTCTCTCTCCTTGACAATGATCTGGTCGCAATGTACACTGTTTTTGGTTAAGATCACCCAAACACATTCACACACACACACACGTTTAAGTATTTACTGTAGTGTTTTGGACATTGAGTTACACAATTAATACTGAGTATATACACCATGTGAGGAGGAGCACTTTATTGATGTTTCTCATAATTATAGGTTCATCAGACCTGATGAACCTATGTACGAAACGTTGCCAATAAAGAGCTCCTCCTCATATGGTGTTTATATTCACTCTTGTCTACTTTTCTAATTATATTTTTATAAAAAGTAATGCCGTTGTAAAACATGATTAATTTACATAACTGTTTGAATTATTATCCGTGAGACCATTCCATCCAGTCACACTTTCACACACTGTCTCTACTCCATATGTCTACAACTGCACCTATAGTCCATTCATTATATGTAGACCAGAAATATTGACCCTTAATATCTGTAGCTCAAAAAGGGCCACAACAAATGGGCTGTAAAATACCACACCTGTACTCGAGCTGACTCTTCCCAAATTATCAAAATATTAGCTCGATTACTGTAGTTAGTTTTGAGTTGTTGGTGTTCCCCAGGCTGTCTGACCGAACGGCCTCAAGGTTCCGAGCAAGGCCAAGGCCATAACCAAGCGCCCCCCAGAACCTTCCCAGCTTTACCACTAAGAATACCCAGGTGACCGAAGCCGCTAGATTTCTGGCCTACTTATTATGAATACAGTAGATTAAGTTGAGAATACCATATACAGTAGTTATAATACCCCTAACTTAGACTTCAATGACAGGGTAAAGTAATATACTGTATAATCACTATGCCAAGGCTCCTTACTTAAGGGGGGGGGGGGGGGGGGGGCGTATTTCTTTGCTAATTTATATAGCTTAGCATTTTTTTTTTTTTTTTAGTGTCCTCCCTACACCTAAATCAAGCTTTTAAAAGCACGCCCTACACCCTCCCTTCACGATAAATTTGTATATTTTTTGATAGAAAAATGTCCCGGCCGAAGGTAGGTCCCTTCTAAATTACAGGCTCGCTATAGCTCGCCAGGACAATATCGACATCTAAATGACACGAAAAGTCTTAATATCGACAAAGAAATGGGGCGAAAGGTCTTAAAATCGCCAAACTAATGAATCGAACGTCACAAAATCTGAAAACTAGTGGGGATAAACATGAGGAAGAAGGGGGACTGGAAAAAACGGCCCTGTCCCCTCAAGTCCAAAAACGGCCCCTGTCCCCTCAAGTCCAAAAACGGCCCCTGTCCCCTCAAGTCCAAAAACGGCCCCTGTCCCCTCAAGTCCAAAAACGGCCCCTGTCCCCTCAAGTCCAAAAACGGCCCCTGTCCCCTCAAGTCCAAAAACGGCCCCTGTCCCCTCAAGTCCAAACTCTCTATCAAACCTGTGCATTTCGTGTGCTTGGATTTTTGACCCCCCCCCCCCCCAGCCTTGACATTCATCACTGTTCTCGCGGCACTATTCTTGCACAGCCGCCTTTGCTCGCCCCTTACATGTCATTAATTAAGAGGAGATGGGTCGTTTTTCTGGTCCCCTTTCTCCCTCCTCGTGTTAAGCCCCATTTGTTCATTTGTTTTGAGATTATAAGATGTTTGGCCATTTGAACACCTTTCGGCCCATTTCGTTGTCAATGTTAAGATCTTTCGTGCCATTTAGGTGTCGTTTCTTTCTTGGCGAGCGATTGCGAGCCTGAAATTTTAAGAGGAACCGGCCTTTGGCTGGGCCATTTTTCTACCGAAAAATGTACACATTTATCTTGAAGGGGGGTCTAGAGAGTGTTTTTCTAAGCTTGATGGAGGCTAACGAGGAAACTAAGAAATATAGGAATAAATTAATTAATAGACCAACAAAACGACCCATCTCATTTTTAATGTAGGCTGTTTGGCCGAATAATTTATCATGTTTAATACTTTACTGACAAATACTTTTATTTCTTATTACAGTAATTATGAACTATGTTGTTATTTATAGCATTTAATATAATCACATGCATTACTGGGTTTAATTTAACCGAGTGTCTACTATATAGGCTATATTATCATTGTCTTTTGTTTATTAAATGTCCATGGGAAGCTGTCAGTGCCTACATGTTTATCTTAACTTTGATACTGGATATATTGTATATATAGTCTATGGTACACCTTTTTTATGTCGTGCATATTAATTCGAAAGGGTTCTTAATTGCAGGTATTCGCAGTATTCCCTTCTTCCTATTCCATCTTCTTCAGAGCATCTACAATCCTCATCCATCCTGTTTGTATTTCATTGTGTCACCTTCCTGTTCGTCTCTTCATCTCAATTGACCTCGCTTTCCTCACTCCACTCCTCCCATTTCTCATAGCCAAGGTGCATATATATATCTTTTGTTCTTGTCCATGGCCAATCATTCTCCTCATAACCAAAGGGCATATATATTTCTAGACCTTTCATATAGCCAATCATTCTGCTCATAACCAAAGGGCATATATATTTCTAGACCTTTCATATAGCCAATCATTCTCCTCATAACCAAAGGGCATATATATTTCTAGACCTTTCATATAGCCAATCATTCTGCTCATAACCAAAGGGCATATATATTTCTAGACCTTTCATATAGCCAATCATTCTCCTCATAACCAAAAGGGCATATATATTTCTAGACCTATCATATAGCCAATCATTCTCCTCATAACCAAAGGGCATATATATTTCTAGACCTTTCATATAGCCAATCATTCTCCTCATAACCAAAGGGGCATATATATTTCTAGACCTTTCATATAGCCAATCATTCTCCTCATAACCAAAGGGGCATATATATTTCTAGACCTTTCATATAGCCAATCATTCTCCTCATAACCAAAGGGCATATATATTTCTAGACCTTTCATATAGCCAATCATTCTCCTCATAACCAAAGGGGCATATATATTTCTAGACCTTTCATATAGCCAATCATTCTCCTCATAACCAAAGGGGCATATATATTTCTAGACCTTTCATATAGCCAATCATTCTCCTCATAACCAAAGGGCATATATATTTCTAGACCTTTCATATAGCCAATCATTCTCCTCATAACCAAAGGGGCATATATATTTCTAGACCTTTCATATAGCCAATCATTCTCCTCATAACCAAAGGGCATATATATTTCTAGACCTTTCATATAGCCAATCATTCTCATAACCAAAGGGCATATATATTTCTAGACCTTTCATATAGCCAATCATTCTCCTCATAACCAAAGGGGCATATATATTTCTAGACCTTTCATATAGCCAATCATTCTCCTCATAACCAAAGGGGCATATATATTTCTAGACCTTTCATATAGCCAATCATTCTCCTCATAACCAAAGGGCATATATATTTCTAGACCTTTCATATAGCCAATCCTCCTCCTCATAACCAAAGGGGCATAGCCATATATATTTCTAGACCTTGCCCATAGCCACTCTTTTTACTCCCTTCATCCCGCTCCACATTCTTATACCCAAAGCCTATATATATCTTTAGTCCTTGCCCAAAACCATCCATCTCACTCGACTCACCAGGTTCCTTCTCATAATCAATATGCATATACAATTATACAGTATATATATATATATTTGTTTTGTATCATGTCCATAACCGCCCCTCTCATCTAATCTGCTTTCTCCTCGTTTTCATAACCAAGATGCATGTACTGATTATCTCTATAACGTCCCCCTAACCACTCCTCCTTTACATATCAAGCTGCATATACATCATGAAACTTTACTTATACCACTCTTCTCATTTGATTCACCGCTCCTCATCAATTATTATGTTTTTTTACACCAGCCAACTTCACATCTAAACCCAATTAATGAAATCAACAAATACATGTGGCACTCCGAGGACTCGAACCCAGGATACTCACATCGAAATTCCTCGCACTATGCATTACGCTATCAAGACAGTTAAAGAAATATGGACAAGCTTACCAATACCAAGATGCACATATATCTCTAGACCTCGCCCCTAACCACCCTTCTGGCCCTCGTAAGTCGGTCACCCCAGGCAGTAAATAACGTGACCCATAAGGCAAACAATCCTCCACTACAAATTGATTTCGACCGCCGCCGCCTCAGCATGTCGTGGCTGGGGGAAGTATCTCGGGCGGACCAAGAATGTATAATACCTGATTGGCCCGGGGTGTCGAGTTGAGTTTTTTTTTTTTGGACTATGAATTAATGTATTCATTTATTTTTTAGTCTCCTCGCTAGACCTCCCTCAAACTTAGAAAAATATCCCCTAGACCCCTCTTCAAGATGAATTTGTAAATTTTTCGGTAGAAAAATGTCCAGGCCTAAAGCCGGTTCCTCGTATAATTACAGGCTCGCTATCGCTCGCCAGGGAAAAAAATCGACACCTAAATGGCACGATAGGTCTTAAAATTGACAACGAAATGGAGCTAATAGTGTTAAAATCGCCAAACTAATGAGCCGAACGTCATGAAATCTGAAAACTAATGGGGCTAAACATGAGGAAGAAGGGAGACTAGAAAAACCGCCGCCATCGCATTTCGTGGCTGGGGGAAGTAACTCTGGCGGACCAAGAATGTATAATATATACTTGATTGGCCTGGAGTGTTGAGTTGAGGTTCGCGTGGAAAATGGAGTGTGTGTGTGTGTGTGTGTGTGTGTGTGTGTGTGTGTGTGTGTGTGTTACTCAGTTACTTGTTCGTCAAGGGGAATCCACGCAATGCGAGCTAAGCTCATTATTATCGCGCCTCCTTAACTGGGAATGTATTGCGTGAAATGCATGTTAAGTGTTTTATGTACTGTTGGAATGGCTGTGGATGTGTGTGTAGTCTGTATTTTAGCCAATTGGCGACATCGGAAACGAAGGCTTAGGGTGGATCTGTATGGTACCATTCTCACTATAGACGGTACCATCTCGCCCGAAGGCTTAGGTAGCCATCAGCTTAGGTGAACCATATGATACCCATCTCGCCTTGTACCATTTTTGCCAACCCCAGATGGGACGTCACAACGTCGTCCACTTATTCCAGGTACCTATTTACAGCTAGGTGAACTGAGGCTAACACATGAAAGGAGACAAGCCCAATTTGTCTCCGCCCGGCCGGGGATTGAACCCCCGACCCCTCGTGTGTGAGACGAGAGCTCTACCTACTAGGCTACGGGCTGTGTGTGTGTGTGTGTGTGTGTGTGTGTGTGTGTGTGTGTGTGTGTGTGTCCTGGGTGAATATATATATGTATTTGTTTTAAGAAGTTAGAAGGGTAGGGATCATGTATACCTGACTGGACCAGGGTGTTGGGAGTTAAGGATCGCATGGATTTTTTTTTTTTTTTTTTTTTTTTTTTTCCTGAGAGAATATATATATTGATTTGTTATTTATTATGTATGTATTTATATATTTATTTATTTTATATATTTCGGTAAGAAGTTCAGAGGGGAAGGATAAACTATAGATTTGATGGTAATGGTTTTGAGTTGTGGTTTTGGTGGAAATTGGAGTTGGTCGTTGTTTTATGTTATCCTGAGTGAATAGACAATAGATTTTAAAGAAGTTGAAAAGGGAAGGATATAATAAAGATTGATGGTAAAGGTGTTTATTGTGGTTCGCGTGGACATTGGTGTGTGTGTGTGTGTGATTTTGTTTTGTCCTGGGTGAATAGCGAATAGTTTTTTGCTTGCTAATTTTGTATGAAGTTTTAATGTCCGATATCCTATGAATGACTGTACATGCGCTTTTAAATATTTGAAGCGTCATGATTTCAAACTTGTATTTTAATTTGAGTGTCGGTAAATATATAATAGCGTTCACTATAGTTCATATATGCGAACCCAGTGTATCCTTATTTGTTTCCAATACTTTATATCTAAGGAATGAATGCTTAAGGGGAGGTATTTAGTTTGTTTCCTAGACTTCCATCAAGCTTGAAATTACACCCCCTTGACTCCTTTTCAAGATATATTTGTACATTTTTCGGTAGAAAAATTTCCCGGCCGAAGGCCGGTTCCTCTTAAATTACAGGCTCGCTATCGCTCGCCAGGAAAAAATCGACACCTAAATGGGAGGAAAGGTCTTAAAAGTGACATAAATGGGGTGACACTTCTTAAAATCGCCAAACTAATGGGGCAAACATCATAAAATCTCAAAAGCAATGGGGCTAGACATGAGAGAGAAAGGGGTCCAGAAAAAAGTCCCTCAAGTGGATATCTCCCCTTAAGATAAAAATGAGTCCATTCCACTGTACATATTTAATAGCATAATTGTAACATCAATGTATTGTGGTTTATCTATTCAATGTATTGTGGTTTATCTATTCAATGTATTGTGGTTTATCTATTCAAATTAGAACACATCAAATATTAAAACCTTCTTTTGCGTGTACTAGGTTTTGTTATAATTAAGTGTTCATTTTCACTGATGGCATATCATAAATGACCCTTTCGAAGTGAGTTGTGGCGACTGTATATTATATCTTGCATTAAATATCCAGTCTGTAATTATAATGCACCTGTATTAAATCTAGTAGCAACAGGTGTTCTTATATACCTCAAGGTATATATTACTGGTCTCATAAGATTGCGAACACAACTCGATTAAGGGGAGGTTTCTAGTTTGTTTCCTACTCCTCCAGCAATCTTAAAATTTCACCCCCTTGACCCCCTTTCAAGATAAATGTGTACATTTTTCGGTAGAAAAATGTCCCGGCCGACGGCCGATTACTCTTAAATTACAGGCTCGCTATCGCTCGCCAGGATAAAATAGACACCTATATGGCACGAAAGGTCTTAAAATTGACATAATGGGGTCGGAAATTCTTAAAATCACCAAACTAATGGGGTAAATGTCTTAAAATCTCAAAAGCAATGGGGCTAGACATGAGGGAGAAAGGGGTCCAGAAAAAAGTCCCTCAAGTGGATATCTCCCCATAATAACACACACGGATACTATTTACTTTTGATCTGTGCGAGCGGCAATTATGGAGAATATATGATTGCCTTTGTGCCTGCCTGTTCGTAGATGTTTGTTTGCTGGACTGACTTTTCAAAATGTATGAACAAATTTGGATCAAAGCCTGATTATGAACAGATTCGTCATTGTAGGAAATCTGACTACAAGGTAATCGTTTTTATATAGGTCGAGAATATAGTAAAGAAGTTTCGTCTAAACAAGATTTGAGACATACAGACAGATCTACGCTTTATCTCTATACCTTCAGCCGTCGAACAAATAAATACATGTGTAGATACATGTGTAGATAATGTGTAGATACATGTGTAGATACATGTGACGCGTAACCTATTGTAATTCAGAGAAGGCTGGAAGAAACGGGCTGTAAATCGCTGCTATCTACTTTACTGGTTGACTCTTCCTAAATAAGTAGAAGTATGGTTGTTCAAGTTAATTTTTATTTAGGAGAGGTTATTACAGGTCAAGATGTGTAGACTCGTTTGATGAATAAACCAGTCATTCTCCCCGCTGACCTCTAAATTGAAAGGCGGACAAAGACTGGTTGACCTCGATAGCGGGTTTTATTTTCCGCAGCCTGGGTGGGCAGTTCGTTCACAAGGCAATACTTAAGGGGGAATGGTTCACTTTTTGGGCGATTTTTGCATGTATTCATTATTTTTCTAGTTTCATCCCTAAACCTCCATCAAATTAAAAAAAAACATCCATTAGATCCCCCTTCTAGATTAATTTATACATTATTCGGTAGACAAATGTTCCGGTCAAAGGCCGGTTCTTCCAACATTACAGGCTCACTATCGTTCGCCAGGGAAAAAATCGACACCTAAATAGCACGAAAGGTCTAAATATTGACGAAGAAATGTGGCGAAAGGTCTTAAAATTTACTAACTAATGGGGCAAACATCTTAACATCTGAAAACTAATAGGGTTAAACATGAGGGAGAAAGTGGTCCAGAAAACCGGCCCATGTCCCCTTACGGGATTTTAGTCAGCCCCTTGAAGATTAGGCCGCATTTGGACAGTATATTCTGGTTATCATTAGACGATTTTATACAGCTTAGGAAGGATATGTGGCTATTAAAAAGGTGAAGGCTATTGCAGTTAACCCTCTTAATTCCACAAATCCTTACTAATATGACTACAATTGTCTAATAATAGCCAGGTCAAAGAAATACGTCATCGGATCTTGAAAGGGTATAGTGTGTGTGTGCAATACATTGATACAATATAGAACATTGATATAACAATGTATGTACAGTTATTTCACTTCCATTTATATTTGCAGTTATAATAGCACAACTAAAATAACTGTAAGATTTGGAAGTCTCCACATCTGGTCAGAACGGGGTTGCATATATTTTCTCAGTCCGCCACAAATTCCGTACTTGAGGTAATGAGTGTAATAGCGGGCGGTGGATTAATATAGCCGGGGGGGGGGGGGGGGGGGGTGTGTAAGGTGGTAGCTGGGATGTCTGCAGTCACTACTATATATAGCTCACATGGCCGCCTCCAATATTTACTGTCCAATTACTCTTCTTTCCTAGTTTACTCCAGCCATCTGGCTAGTCTGGGCAATTCATAATCCACAATGAAGCAACTTGGTTGATCCCGAGAACTTTCAGTCTTCTACCGTACTTCTCACTTTTAGCTTGTTCTTCCTCTGTCCAATTACACTTCTTTACTATTTTACTCCAGCCATCTGGTGTGGGATTCTTAATACTTCTCACCTCCCCAACCTGTTTATCCCCCCTCAACTTTAACTCTAACTTAATAGTTATATACGATCAGGATTATTTATAGGTACGCACCTATATTAACCCTTTCAATACCAATCACTTCTTTTTTATTTGATTTCAGCCACATTTAGACAATTTTATTTAACGTAGGAATGATATATGGTAGCTAACAGGATTAATTAAGATAGTATGTTATGTTTTAATTGGTAATATCCTTCCTAAGCTGAATAAGATCATACAATAGTTGCTAGAATTTAATAGAACAGACTTTACTAGTACTCATCGTTTAATAGAAAAGACTTTACTAGTACTCATCGTTTAATAGAAAAGACTTTACTAGTACTCATCGTTTAATAGAAAAGACTTTACTAGTACTCGTCGTTTAATAGAAAAGACTTTACTAGTACTCATCGTTTAATAGAAAAGACTTTACTAGTACTCATCGTTTAATAGAAAAGACTTTACTAGTACTCATCGTTTAATAGAAAAGACTTTACTAGTACTCGTCGTTTAATAGAAAAGACTTTACTAGTACTCATCGTTTAATAGAAAAGACTTTACTAGTACTCATCGTTTAATAGAAAAGACTTTACTAGTACTCATCGTTTAATAGAAAAGACTTTACTAGTACTCGTCGTTTAATAGAAAAGACTTTACTAGTACTGATCGTTTAATAGAAAAGACTTTACTAGTACTCATCGTTTAATAGAAAAGACTTTACTAGTACTCATCGTTTAATAGAAAAGACTTTACTAGTACTCGTCGTTTAATAGAAAAACTTTACTAGTACTCATCGTTTAATAGAAAAGACTTTACTAGTACTCATCGTTTAATAGAAAAGACTTTACTAGTACTCATCGTTTAATAGAAAAGACTTTACTAGTACTCGTCGTTTAATAGAAAAGACTTTACTAGTACTCATCGTTTAATAGAAAAGACTTTACTAGTACTCATCGTTTAATAGAAAAGACTTTACTAGTACTCATCGTTTAATAGAAAAGACTTTACTAGTACTCATCGTTTAATAGAAAAGACTTTACTAGTACTCGTCGTTTTAATCTTTGAATATT
The DNA here is from genome assembly GCA_032716605.1 of Paralithodes platypus. Taxonomy (NCBI): domain Eukaryota; kingdom Metazoa; phylum Arthropoda; class Malacostraca; order Decapoda; family Lithodidae; genus Paralithodes; species Paralithodes platypus. The sequence goes on from CM064509.1 coordinate 66,934,031, forward strand.
TAAGAACACAAATCGTACTCTTTATAGTATCTGTAGTAGAATTTGTATTCTGAAAATATCACCATACGTGTTTTTTCAGATATAAGAAAACAAAACTAATTTGCAAGTATGCTTTTGGTTACTACTGGCGCTACTATATCTACTAAAACGGAGTTTTGCGATCATTGTGTAATATTTAGGTTTGAAAGCAGTATTTTTGAAAGCCAACCAGATACCCAAATAGAAAAAGAATACCTTGTGGTTGACATCAACTATTCCCGTTCCCTCATTCCTCTAAATAACACTCCCTCACTAAATTAAATAATACATTAAAATATATATGACCATAATTTTATTTTCGACATTTACAATATTCACTGTGATACTGGTTACCCAAGGACATCACACACGTTATTAACTAATGTGGGGTTATATTTACATGCAACACTGCGTGTAAGGAAGAACATCAAGCTTAGAAGAAAAAAAAACCTAGACCCCTCTTCAAGACTATTTTTTTAAATTTTCGGTAGAAAAATGTCTCGGCCGAAGGCCGGTACCTCTTAAAATTTCAGCCTCGCTATCGCTCGCCAGGAAAAACATCGACACCTAAAGGGTACGAAAGGTCTTAAAATGTACAACGAAATGGGGTTAAACACGAGGAAGAAGGTGGGAAGAAAAAACCCGCCCCATCCCCCCTTAAGGAGGCAATCATAACGTATCTCGGCAATTGACCACTTGGGAGTCTCGTTCTATAAAGGTGGTGTCACACGAGCGATTTATTTTTCGGGTAATTGTGTTTGTCAGCTTCAAAATTTAAAGTTTGTAAGAATTTAGCCGCTTAACATATTCTAACTTATTTTTATTTTATTTATTTATTTTTGTTGCTGATTCCAGTGCGAAACAGCTCCGATAAATGACTAGAAAAACCATGCTCTTAGTTAACTGCGGGAAAAAGCGCTCCTGTGACACTGGCGTATGGAAGTCAGTGCTGTGGACATTGATAGTTAGAATCACCAGCTAAAATACAGTTATGGTACATACATAAATACATAAAATCTACTTCAACATACTTTTCATCCATCAGAACCTCACATTATTATCGTAATTTTGGTTAGGACCGATTTTTACAGCTCCAACTTCCTTATAACCTGTAACTCGCAAGTGGTCAATTCTCGGCGCCGGTGGTAATTCATCTCCAATTTCGGCGGTTATTTCTAGGAGTGATAAGACCGAGACTAATGGAGAGAATACGTTACTTTCCTTATATTTTGTCTGTTCGTTTTGCGACCAGGTCATTCCCCTCCTTGCCTGGTGTCTACTTCCTGGCTGTGGGTGGTGGTCGTGGCCGCTAGTCGATTGCCTTGTCAGATACCGTTCTTGAGATTTCGTAGGAAGAATATTATTAGTAGTTATTATTTTCATTACTATTTTGTATTTTATAATTATATATTGTATGTTATGTTTATACTATATCTATACATATATATATATATATATATATATATATATATATATATATATATATATATATATATATATATATATACAGTATATATATATATATATATATATATATGTATATATACTGTATATATATATATATATATATATATATATATATATATATATATATATATATAGTATACTGTATATATATAAACAGTATATATATATATATTGTATATATATATACTGTATATATATAGTATACTGTATATATGTAAACAGTATATATATATATACAGTATATAATAATATATTTTTTTTTCTAAGTAGGTTTTTTTTTTTTTTTTTGGTTAAGAAATAGAGTTCTCTCACTCTTATAATTACCTCTCCAAAATTAGTTTTCTGCCCACAGCTAACTCAAAGACAACTTCAGAGGTTGAAGTAACTAAACTAAAGGTTTCTAAATACCGCTGATGGTAACAAAGGCTTTAAAGTATCCCCAATAGGCTCAAAATCGCGTCATATGTCGGAGAGGGTTAAGGGAGCCCACCTCGTTTTGTTTTGTCTCTCTTTCCCTCTGTCTCTGGCTTGTATCCATTCGGCACCATTCAGCCTACTGTTTTAAGACGTTTATCCCCATCCAGGTGTCGGTTTTTTCCTGGTGAGCGGTAGCGAGCCAGTATATTTCTAAATATGTTTTTGACAGCAGGCTAAATGTGTACATTTTTCGATAGAAAAATGTCTCCGGCGAAGCCGGATTTCTTGATGCAATGGTGGCTTGCTATCGCTCGCTAGGAATAAATCGACACCTGGATAGGGATAAATGTCTAAAACAGTAGGCTAAATGAGGCCAAATGGATACAAGCCAGAGACAGAGAGAAAAGAAGAGAACAAATTGCAGGTCACCCCCCTTAAATCATTCCAAATCGCCGGAACTTTCATCCGGTCACACAACCCAATTGTCATAACGTTTATTCTGCCAAAACTTTCCAACATAACGTATATTTCTCTCAAAACATTCCAACATAACGTTCCCATCTGTCAAAAACGTTCCAACATAACGTTCCCATCTGTCAAAAACGTTCCAACATAATGTACCCTTCAATTTCAACATAACTTCATAACACAACATGATATAATAGGGAAGACATGACTGCACTTATTTAACCATTTAAATCAGATAACAATATTATATATCTTTAATAAAACTCTATTTATATTTAGGACCTGTCATAGTAGAAGGTTTATTACGAAATTTGCTAACCTTTTGATTCCTAGATGTTTGTTCCAGGCTTATAAATATCGTCTGACTGTAGGATTTTCAGCAACGTTTATATATGAGGAAAGCGGTTAATTTCGTTATTTTAAGATTATTTTCACTGTTTTTAGTTCACTCCATATATTGTCATTACTTTCATTAGGTACTGGACCCATTATTTTGTTGATTATATATGTATCTGGCTCTTTATCTGTGCTCTCATGTAGCTTATAGTAATTATGCTACTACTACTACTACTACTACTACTACTACTAATGATGATACTGTAGATAATGATACTAATACATTAATTTTACTCCCTCTCTTTAGCCATCTGTAACGAACGCCAGCCATGATGATGGTAAGTTTATGAACAGTTTGTCTGCAACCTAAAGCATTAAGTATGAAAGTAGGCAAACACGTTCGACCTATGCTTTGTTATAATGTAATATACACCCACCATTATTTCTAGCTGGCCCCGTGCTAATTGTATGTATCTTTTATTGAGTAGTAAACTAGCGGAGAGATAAAGACATAGCTATAGATGACATGATAATGGAGTATAATCGCATATATATAATCTAACTTGTTAATTTCACTCCTAACAACAAACACCTCCCAATGAAATTAATGAAAGCATGTGACTCGGGATTCGAACCTGGGTTACCACATACAGATCTTAAACACTCAAACCATTACACCATCAAGACAGTTAAAGGTTAAGTACATGACTACGATTAGATATCCATTTATTGAATACTGGATATCTCATTTCATAATTTCATTGGAGGTGTTTGGTGGTGTGGTGAAATTAATAAAAAAAATTGACAGGGAGGGCCGATAATAAGGGAGAAGGAGGTGAGGAGGAGGATGAGAACAAAAGCCAAGCGGAGGAGGAGGAGGAGAGGAGAGAGCCGGAGGGGAAGGAGACAACCCCGGCCGATACGCAAGAACCGGCCCGATCACCAGAACCGGGCCAGGGGGTGGATCCCGGTTCTCTATCTGGGCCGGAACTAAAGGGCGTCCACCTCTTCTCGGCCCTTGAGGTCCCCGCTGAACATGCCGCCCGGGAGGCAGTCCAGGTACAGTCGGCCTAATAAGTCATGTCTCCGCTATCATTACGTTTGGCTCACTCTGGTGCTGTATTATTGTCTGCCAGATGTTGAATAGGGTGGGTAGGTCGCGCTAATAAGTCGTGTTTCATCTGTCATTATGTTTGGCTCGCTCTGGTGCTGTATTAATGTCTGTCAGATGTTGAATAGGGTGGGTAAGTGTAGGAACATGTTGGTATAGCTCACTCAAAACGAAGAAATCATGTGTAAATATTGCTGATACCAATTATTGATCAAACCGTAATTGATGCCGAGACGTCACTTATTAGGCCGAGTGTACACCAAACAAATATTAGGTTTTTCATACCTTTGCTCTGAATTAAGTCAAATCCAATGTTATCAAGTTTATACCTGCATCAAATGTTATTATATTTGAATGTGATATTACGGATTACATTATGGAATATTAAATTAATCATGATACGAAAAATGGATTATTGTACTGTATACAGTAGTTTAACAATGTTTAGTTTAACATTTTGTGTTTTCATTGCAGGAATCGGAGTCTCTTGCAGCCTGAGAGTTAGACCATCTTGACTTCCTTGCTGCTCCTTCCATATTTTCTTTCTTGATCATCACAAATTTCCCTCTTCTTTACTAACCCACCGTCGGCTGCCTCTCACTGCCGACATCGACCAAGAAGCTGTAATGCCAGCGATACTGAAGTGGCCAGGGTATTAATGTAGTCAACTATACTTAAGGGGGTCACCCACTTTTTTTCTCTCCTTTTCTATTTCTCTCTCTCTTTGGTTTTTATCCATTCGGCCCCATTTAGCCTACTGTTTTAAGACATTTATCCCCATCCAGGAGTCGATTTTTTCCTGGCGAGCGATAGCAAGCCAGCATTTTATGGAAAAATCCGGCTTCGCCGGAGACATTTTTCTGTCGGGAAATGTACAAATTTAGCCAGCTATCTAACTCATTGTCCAATATATGATGGCTCGCTATCGCTTGCTAGGCTTAAATCGACACCTGGATGGGGATAAACGTCTTAAAACAGTAGGCTGAATGGGGCCGAATGGATACAAACCAGAGGGAGAGGGAAAAACTGAGCTGGGCCCCCTTAAGATCACCATAAAGAAACAGCCATAAGCGACAATGTAATTTTAATATTACTTGTGTCATGAAACCTAATGCAAATCGCCTTCGTACTAACGCGTGTAACGGGATATTCACCCACACAAGGTCATGCCTCTCAGACCGTTATATTAGTATAAATAATGATAATGGAATGGAATTATGAGTGGAAATTGAAATGCAATATTATACTTACAATATAAATTTAATTGCAGCCTTATAAATCAGATCAGGATGTTGTTGGATTTTGTTTTCGTCCGTTCGTTATAAATCCCATTACATCTCCAGAAGTTTAATTGCCCTCTCTCAGAGAAATTGGTTGGAACGATACTTTACGGATTGATGACTGAGCAAGTGTGAGTTTAAACTCTTTCAGTATATCATGGCTCACTCTTACCTATTATACTGGATATCCTTAAAGGAATTATTATGATTTTTGAAAGAAATTATTGGAGTCAGAGTAATAATCGAAATAGACTTTAATACTTTATTTCCTAGAGGGCCTCACAAAGCTTAATAAGATCGTCTAATTTTAGCCAGAAACAAGTTAATAGAGCATCTTCATATGGTGATCATTTTAAGACCGGTAGCTACATTAATACCGTGGCTTCTTTAGTATTGTTTGGTTTAGTATAGAGATTCAGTAGCGGTATGTGAAGTGCCCACAACAAGGTTCAAATGTGATTACTTCAAACACTGAAGATTTTCCCCCTTGTATGTGGCAGATTTGGTGAGTGGTGGCATGAATGAGTTAATATTTACACTATGTAATTTGTGTTCAATTGAATGAACAAATGTATACATAAACAAATACTGAATTATATTTCGTACACTATTTTGACTTCATCAATCGATAATGTGTCATTTGGGTATCATTTCTTTCACAATTGAACACAAATACTATAGGGTGTACTGAAATGGTAAAGAGATCTGGATGTTTGAAAGAACTTTATACTGCATACTTAAATGTGAAACAAATCATGTTTATAACCGAAGCACACTGTTTCGTATATAATATAATCCCCCCATGAAAACAGTTAACGCTGTTTACACGTTAGTCATAGATTATAGCAAGTATTATTGTATATATTTATGTAGAGTTTTTAAGGAAATGTGATAAAAAAGCCAAGATAAAATTTGAAACCAAATATTACTTAAATAGTTAATTAGATTGCAATGAATTATGAAACTGGCCATACAGATTAACCCCTGTCCAATGGGGATGTTTGTAACTTCTACTACCTGGCAGGCGGACATATTTACCCTAAACGAGCTTCATTCCATGCTCTTTTTCATGCATAAACAAGAGCCAGAGCGTAATACAATTATGTATCCGTGAAAGGGCGATAATAGAGCTTTCCAATGACACCTGAATCATCCTTGTACGACCACGGGTTATCCTGTAACGATCGCGTAACACGAGGGGGAAAACCCTAAAATACGGTAATTTCCCAAGTTTTGTTCCTGGTCTCGCGAGGCCGTGGGTGTGGAATGGTGCGGAGGTACCTTCAGTCGCGGCACTGGGTCCGTGCCGAGTGGTCAGAGCCCGCCTATTGTCCTCCCAATGCGTTGACTCTCTCTCAGAGCCGATAATGTGCTCAAAATCCCGCCCGATTAATGTCGGGCCCCGCAGGGGTGGCCATGATCCTCTCACTCGACATATGTCGGGTCCCGCGGCTTGAGTGTTAAGATAATAATAAAATATAAATATGCGTTTCATAATTTTTCTTGTTTTACGCAAGTACGTTTCAGATTTATTTAGACGTGTTTCACCAACAGTTGCCATTAAGAAAACGGTAACACAGTAATTTGAGCGGATGTGAAATTGACTTATGAATTTTAATGCTGCATGTAGGAGTTAATGAGTTGACTTTGGCTCAGCATGCAGCAACATTATGCAATACTTATAACATTGGGTAACATCAGTTTTGGTGTTGAAAAAAATCAAGTACACATTCATATTTGTGTATTTTTGTATGTTCCTTCACTCTGTAATTCTATTGTTATTTTATATAATCTAAGTTTTATGCTTACAATCAATCAAAAACAGTAGAATAATAAAACAATACTATTATCTTTAAAGCCTTGTGATCTTGCTGAGAACAAAAAGTATTTCTAGTGGCATTAATACGGTGTTCTGTAAATTCACTCAATTTGAATACCAACTCAATCAGCTTGATAAGATCTTCATAATATAGACTAAGATATATATTTTTATAATCCGTAGATGATTAAAATTAACCCATTTATATGCCCTTAGGACATCACTGCAGTGACATTTAGGTATATAATTAACTTTAGCTATATCAGTCAGATACTTTATGAATTATATTTTCCTTCACGCCTCAACTATTTTTTACTATATATATTTTTACTATGTATTTTTTACTATGTATTTTTTTCTCTCCAACTTTCATTTTGAAGTCCAATATATAAATCTAATTAACCAAGTGCAATTTCAGAACCAATTTTACTGTATATATGAATATTTATTATACACTATTAAGTAGATGTTTTATATGCAGTATTGGATTTAAAGGTATGCATTTCGGCCAATATTCTGGAGTTCTACGATTAGGGAGGCCCCTATAATTTGACTGAATCTATTAATGATGAACAGACAATGCCTCTATATAATGATATTTTCATCCAAATGTAACATAATAGAAAATATGTGTGGGCTCCTAGAGCTCCCTCCCTCGGTGCTTTACTACTATATTGTATTTGCTGTAAGTAGGCGAAAAATCATGATCTCTATTCTCTGTAACTCAAAAACGACTAGAGTAATTGAGCTAATATGTCTACCATTTGAGAAGGGTCAGCCAGGTAATTGGTGTAAACAATTACAGCCCATTTGCTCTAGCCCTTTTTGAGTTACAGAGGATAGCGGTCATGATTTCTCGCCTACTTACAGCGAATAAACTATTGGGGGGCCGTACGATGGGCCTTCTCTTGGGGTTCACCGTTATGGAATCCTTGGGTTCCCTCCTACAGCATTATGGTTCCCTTCCAAAGGGTTCTTACCTTAGGACCCTCCATGGATACCTCCTGTGTACAGTAGATTCTTGCTGGTCCCATCCTAAGGAACCTATGTTGGCTTAACACCCCCTTCAGTTCCCTCAACGGGTAACTCCCTAAGCCCATCCATGTGTCCCTTTCCCCCTGAGTTTATCTCTCCCTCTAAGAGGGCACCTCTGCATGATCCCCATCTGCAGAAAAATACATTCATCACATTTGTCGAGAGTTTTTTCTTAACTAAATTATTATATAATAATAGCAATATTGATAGTGCTATGAAGAGGTAAAACTACCAATATGCTTCATCTGAGGTGCAATTGTACAGTTACCTTTTTGAGACTTCAACACCTTGGCCTTATGGTGTGATGAAGTTTGCATATTTGATAATTAACCATATAACCATATTTTTGAAGCAATAGTTATAATCTTCAATGTAGCACATTTTCCATAATACGTATGAGCATGTGAATATTATCTGCGAATGTAGGAGATATTTACATTGACGTACGATGATCAGCCAATTGAAAACATAAGTATTCAGCGATGCCATAAGTATTGACTGTAATATCTGAAGTCATTAAAGGCGGCCAACTAAGAATGACAGTTGAATACCAGTGAATGACATCACTAATAACTTAGATGAATCATGCTGACTGATACCCATAATAACTTGGATGAACAATAATGACTGTTGATACTTTATGTATATTTGTGTACTTAAATATTATGTTCTAATAAGAACTACTCGACGAGACAGAGACACGGACGTGAGAACGCGAAAGTGGTCCCAGAGACACGGACGTGAGAATGCGAAAGTGGTCCCGGACCCTGAGCATGGGAACTTAAAATGTTGTTTCTGTTCGGGCTCTGTCTCGTATCGGCCACCCCCAGCAATGGGTTATGTGCCTGAGTACATACATACATACATACATACATACATACATACATACATACATACATACATAAATGCATACATACAATAAGAGCATTGTGAAACTAACGCAATTCAAACTTTAATTTGTGTATCAGTGGTGTTGTGTCTCTAGCGATGTGATAACTCTATTTTTAAGGTTAATGTATATAGTAGCCTATTTACTCTTAACCAAGAATTATTAGATTATTCTGATATACCTATGATGGACCATATTATTATTGAATGTGCTTAACCTTATCGCTCACAACAATATAAACACTTTGACTTTCCTCTCTGAACTGATCCCACCAGGGAATGACCCAGCTTGACCCATCAAATAGTATCACCATGCCCTATTAATCAGATATCAAATGTTATATTCAAGTTTCCGTTGGCCAATTGTATTTGGCTTAAAAAAAACTTCTTTCTTTTATAAATTTGCTACCTAGACCTCTATGAAGCTTAAATACCCCGAAGAGATAAATTTGTGCATTTTCGGTAGAAAAATACCTCCACTAAATTTTAAGCTTGATGGAGGTCTAGCGAACAAACCTGAAAACCTTCCCTTAAATTACAGGGTGAAACGTTCGGTGGAGTGAATGTTGTCTAGTCTTGGGATGGGCCTACGTATAGTGTGTAACCTAAAGGATATTTTTGTATTCCGGTACAGGAATAGAACACAGTCACATTGTATGAAACAAAGTATAAAATGGTTCTGGATAATACACATAATCTGCATTAATGGCGTTTAATTTGCAGTAACCTTATAATTCTCTAGCAAACAAACTAAAGTTATTTTTACTTGTCCAATATTTTATCCCTTACCAGCTTATTTCTCGATAATGAAAAATACGAAACCTCTATGTCTATGTATCATATTATTGCCAGGTTTTCGTAATTAACAACATATTTGGCTCTATATGAACGTTGTAATAGCCGAGTTATAAGTAAGATGGAAACAAGCCCATTTTTTGCCAGCATGAAATGAATAGACTGTAGTACCTAGGCTTTATGTATATACTATGTATCAGCACATACCTACAGCTAAGGATTATGAGAAACTATTGTGAAGATATTATATTATTGATACCTTGGAAGCTGGCATAAAACGTACGTAGACTTACACCATGGGAAGGGAGAAACTAAAGAGGAACCGTTATATTGCAATACAAAGAAAGAAGTATATATAACGTATTTAGATATATTAATAAATTGCAATTAATTAACCTTTTTGAGGATTATGCCGCATATTGACATATTATTTTGGCAGTCATTAGACGATTAGATACAATTTAGGAAGTATTTGTGGGAATTAAGAGGGTTAAGACTCAATTATCCTTATGACTTCTATATACTCTTCATAATTTAAATATAATCATCTAATAATAGCCAGATAAAAAAGCGTAATAGTATCTTGAAAGGGTCAATCGGTGTTGTAGAGCAATTAGACCCGGCAAGGTAAATACCATGAGCGGTTCTCGTACATCTCGATCAGTAATCCATTTGAAACAGACATTTACAGTTGCCCACATAGGTTCTGTTCCTCGTGGAGATCTTATGTAGGAAAGTAAAATTGGTATGAGTGAATTGCGAGTGTGGCTTTTTATAACTATCAGATGAGTTAACCACTGCGTAAGAAACTACACTCGTAATTCATTCATACTATTTTACTTTGATACATAAGATCACGACGAGGGGATGTCACATGCTGTAGCCCACTCAAGAAATATCTGGTAACAAAGTAATCTATAATGATTATCGACATATTCCTGTAAAAAATCTCTCTCATTCAGCTTATATAAGGGCGTGCAAGGATGCGAGACGGACACACACCAAACCAAGTGCCGGTGACACACGGTGTGTTTATCGGTACAAACGTTAATTATACATGCTTAAGAGTACATTTTTCGATTGTTGAACCAAAATAAAACTATCTGGATCAAACCTAACCTAACCTAAAACACTGTTTCAGAGTACACTAGATGAATGTACACTTAAACTGTCGCCCAAGCCACATTTACCTGCAAACCTACATAGTTACTAAATGTTGTACCTTTACACACATACACACACACTCACTCAGTACACCCGCACTCTGTCACCGCCCATCCGTGACTGTTTCCTGTTTATATTTTTTCTTGGGACTGGGTTGGTAATTTCGCTCGCTTGTCATTTCACCTTCACTATGCTGTTCCTAAGCTCTGACTAGATGTTGTATAAATGTATTGTAAACATGCTATTAATGCATAGAAGGGATGCAGTAGCTTTTTTATATTTATCTGTTTGCAGTTAAGATACTCATTACACCAAAAAAGTTGATGGAACAATAAATGTTTGACCATTTTGAACGCTTGGTTAGGTTAGGCAAGGTGGGTGTTTGTTAAGGTTAGGTAGAGTTAGGTGAGGCTATAGGTAACTCCAATAGGTTACATAAGTTAGTATAAATAAGGTTAGTTAAAGTTAATATATGTTCAGCTATGATTAGGTATGGTTAGTTTGATATTAGCTAGGGTTAGTGAGTGAGAGAGAGCTAGGGTTAGATTTTGTTCTATGTGTAAATAAGGGACAAACTGCAAAGCTGCCTGTATATAATGTAACCCCCCTCCCCCCATTGAAAAAGGGACAGCCCAATTCGAAGTGCATTAGAGTCAAAATGTCTAGACACACGGCGCTTGAAACATTACAAGTCGTAGGATGAGGCAAAGATAGATTTAGGGACAAATTTCCAGAAGTTACTTATGTAGAAGAAAGGTTGGGAAATCGGTTCACTCTTGGGTTAGAGGTTTGGACAGATTGGAGGTGGAAATTAGTTAAAAGATGGGTGCCACCTACTCTTCGTAAGGAATGAGGTATACACTGAGAAAGATCTGAAGAGAAGCACACAGCTGTAGAGGAGTGAGAAGGATGCAACACTGCGACGTGTAGAGAGAGATTGTAAAGCATAAGTGAGAGGAGGGGAGTTGAAGAGACGAAATGCTATTGACGACCCTTTCGAGAAGTGCGGTATAGTCTTATAAATTTGAAAGTATATCTGTGACTGGCAGTCTAACACTGAAGCCTGAACTCAGATTAGGGTGAAATTTGGCTAGGTTAACGGGGTCGTTTTTAGTTTGTTCTCTAGACCTCCATCAGGCTTAAAATTCACCCCCTTAACACCCTTTCAAGGCGAATTTGTAAATTTTTCAGTATACAAATGTCTCGCTGTTCCTCTTAAATTACAGGCTCGCTATCGCTCGCCAGGAACAAATGGCACGAAAGGTCTTAAAATTGACAAAAATGGGGCGAAAGGTCTTAAAATCTCAAACAAAGCAATGGGGTTAAACATAAGGGAGAAACAAAATTATCCCTCAAGTGGAGATCTCCCCTTAAGGTTATAAAAGACGAAACGTAAAGACAAATGAACGAGCAGACTGTAACCCACACGTTCCCCACTATTAACGCCGTTCTGGTTAGTGACGTAATTTAAAGTCGGTGTTACGGTTACGCCTGTTACGTAAAAGGGAAAAGGGTAGTGATGGGTTCGATGGCTTTGGTGTGGGGCGTTCTTTGTTTGAGTGTGTGTGGGTGTATTTGATTGTGAGTGTGTATATAAGAGTGTGTGTGTGTCGTGTGCATATGAGTGTGTGTTGTGTATATAAGTGTGTGTCGTGTGTATATGAGTGTGTGTCGTGTGTATATGAGTGTGTGTTGTGTATATAAGAGTGTGAGTGTGTGTCGTGTGCATATGAGTGTGTGTCGTGTGTATATGAGTGTGTGTTGTGTATATAAGAGTGTGAGTGTGTGTCGTGTGTATATATTTGTTTGTGTTTGTGAATGTATGAATTTGATGTTTACTTTGTTTATGCAGTATATCTATTTGTATTTGCCATTTATACTTAATATTTTAGTATGTTCAGTATATTAAAAGGGGGAGATTGTAGGCCAATCGAACAGGGCTAGACCTAGGAGAGGCTAGAGGCATGTGATAAGGAGTCGCTTGAACTCCTGTTTCATTTTCACCTAACCTAACCCCCTAACCAAACCTAACCCCTAACCAAACCTAACCCCTAACCTAACCTAACCTAACCTACCCTAACCTAACTTAACCTAACCTAACCTAACCTACCCTAACTTAACCTAACCTAACCGAACCGTGCTTATTTCGGGTGTTTTTTTTTAAATAATGATTAGTTGTGGGCGAAAGGCTAGTCGAAAATGGAGTCTACGACCATGTCTGGAAGGTGTTGGGGGAGATAAATCGAATGGCACCAGGTAAAATTAATTTGGACTTTTATTTTGGGCTACAGAAGACTTTTAAAGTTGAAAAAGTGGTCATTTTGGGCGTTTCTGGAGATCGAATAAAAATAAAAATCCTAAAGTAATGGTCCGATTTTAATTGTGTTTGTTCCATTGGATTCAGCGGGTGAAAGTGTACTTGTGGTAGAAAATTGAGCAAAATCCATACATAAATAACCCGTCTATGGGTGACTTAGAAGTTTTCAAAATAAAAAGTAGGCCTAATTGGGCCTACAAAATAGAATAAATCAAAACATGCATATACCTTTGGAATCGCAACGACGAGACGAATCTATATAATCCCTTACAACTCAATATTCAACATAATATTAAAACTAGGTCTTTCGGGCCTAAAAATTGTCTAAATAAATACAAAAATATACCGTTGGAATCGCAAAGGCAAGACGAATCCATAAATATATACTCTTGAAAACACAAAATTCGAACATGACCTGCCAAGGTACTTGGTTTCGCCTGGACTAAAACCCAGGTTTTTTTTTTAAATAGTGTTTAATTGTGGGCGAATGGCTGGTCGAAAATGGAGTCTACGACCATGTATGGAAGGTGTTGGGCGAGATAAATCGAATGGCACCAGGTAAAATTAATTTGGACATTTAGTTTGGGCTACAGCAGGCTTTTAAAGTTGAAAAAGTGCGCATTTCGGTAGTTTCTGGAGATCGAATCAAAATCGAAATCCTAAAGTAATGGTCCGATTTTAATTGTGTTTGTTCCATTGGATTCAGCGGGTGAAAGTGTACTTGTGGTAGACAATTGAGCAAAATTCATACATAAATAACCCGTCTATGGGTGATTTAGAAGTTTTCATAATACAAAATAGGCCTAATTGGGCCTGCAAAATGGTTTAAATCCAAAAATTCACATACCGTTGGAATCGCAATGACGAGACGAATCCAAATATACCCTTGAAATCGCAATATGCAACATAAAATGTTCATTAAACTAAGTCTATTGGGCTTACAAATTGTGTACATAAATACAAAAATATACCGTTGGAATCGAAAAGGCGAGAGGAATCCATATATACCCTTGAAAACACAAAATTCGAACATGACCTGCCAAGGTACTCGGTTTCGCCTGGACTTTAGTGTTTAAAAAAAAATAATAATTCAGGGCGAATTGCTGGTCGAAAATGGAGTCTATTACCATCTATGAAAGGTGTTAGGCGAGATAAATCGAATGGTACCAGGTAAAATTAATTTGGACTTTTAGTTTGGGCTACATAAGACTTTTAAAGTTGAAAAAGTGCTCATTTCGGGCGTTTCTGGAGATCAAATCAAAATCGAGATTCTAAAGTAATGGTCCGATTTGAATTGTGTTTGTGCCATTGGATTCAGCGGGTGAAAATGTACTTGTGGTAGAAAATTGAGCAAAATCCATACATAAATAACCCGTCTATGGGTGATTTAGAAGGTTTCATAATAAAAAATAGGCCTGATTGGGCCTACAAAATGGTCTAAATCCAAAAATGCATATACCGTTGGAATCGCAACGGCGAGACGAATCTACATATACCTTTAAAACACAATATTCAACATACAAATGTAAAAAATAAAATAATATAGGTCTATTGGGCCTACAAATGGTCTAAATAAATAAAAAATATATACCGTTGGAATAGCAACGACGAGAATAATCCATATATACCCCTGAAAACACAAAGAATTCAAAATATAAAATAGGTCTTTTGAGCCTAAATGTGGTCTAAATAAATACAAAAATACACCGTTGGAATTGCAAAGGCGAGAGGAATCCATACCCTTGAATACACCAAATATGAACATTACCTGCCAAGGTACTCGGCTTCGCCTGGACCCAGGTGTTTAAAAAATATATATAATTGAGAAGTCGTACAAAAAAATCACACGTATATTTGGAATCCCTGCGCCACGAGGTGTCCATTGATATAAGGTCAATTTAATTTTGATCCATAGTTTAGGGTGCAATATTTTTTTTTTATCTCAAAAAATGCATATATGGAGCTCATTTCGGGAGTGGCTTAAATTGGAGAAAAAAAACACAATAATGGTCCAATTCAAATTCTGATGGTGTCAATGGATCCAGGGGGTTGTGGTCCCAAATTAATGTTAGCTTATACCAATGGACTCCCCTTGGCCTATAGTCTATTATACGTTCTCGGTTTTATTCTATGACTATTCAATCTCCTATGATCAAATTTATTTTTCGAAAATCGCCTGGATAGCCTTGTCAAAAATGTACAAACATTTTGGTCACTTTCGATTTTCGAAGTTTGAAATCTCCTTTAAATTTTTATTTTAACGGAATATATCATATACATTGTTGAACATTGAAGCATATGAGCATATAAAAAAAAATCAAAAAAATCAAACTGTTTTCTGAGATGATTAATTTCATTGGGTGTGTTTGGTGTTGTGGTGAAATTAATAAAATAAAGATGAGTAAAACTATTTTATAAAATAAAGCCCCCAAATAAAGACAGCCACGACTTCTGAGCGGTGGCGTACACTCACACCCACACACACACACACACGCACGCACGCCCACTCACTCGCATATTCTATCACATACACATAGCATACACTCACCCACACACACACACACACACACACACACACACACACACACACACACACACACACACACACACACTCTCTCTCTCTCTCTCTCTCTCTCTCACACACACACACATATTTCAATGTCACCATAGAGGTGCCCTGGATACCTCCCAAGAACCTCCCTCTCGGCCCCCATATACAACATATTGGAGCCTGGACCCCACATTATTATTAAGGGGGCATGGTTAACTTTTTGGGCGTTTTTTGCATGTATTCATTATTTTTCTAGTTTCTTCCCTAGACCTCCATCAAATTAAAAAAAACATCCATTAGATCCCCCTTCTAAATTAAGTTGTACATTTTTCGGTAGAAAAATCTCCCGGCCGAAGGCCGGTTCTTCCAACATTACAGGCTCACTATCGTTCGCCAGGGAAAAAATCGACACCTAAAATTGCACGAAATGTCTAAACATTGACGAAGAAATGGGGTGAAAGGTCTTTAAATTGACTAACTAATGGGGCAAACATCTTAACATCTAAAAACTAATGGGGCTAAACATGAGGGAGAAAGTGGTCCAGCAAACCGGCCCTTCCCCCCTTATTGCTGGTGTTGGGGGCGGGTGACGCATCGCTCGCCTCACTTGTCATCCTTCCGTGGCGACTACCGGGACGCAATTGTTTCTCTTCCACGAATATATACCTTTTGTTTGAGCCATAACCCTATTGTTATTTTTTTTATTTTTTTTTATTTTTTTTTTATGGAATGGCAGTGGTGTTTGATGATATGCATTTTCCATTAATCTTTGTTTTTTTTGTATATTTATGGTCAGTGAATAGATGGGATACACACCTAATTGTAAATGTTCATGCATGGATAACTTTCTTTTTATCTACGGTCGACAAATTCGTAATGTTCCAAAGAAATAAACCAAATACAATAAGTAATTATCATGAATTTACATGATATAACCGATGGTGCAGTTTCCCTAGGAAATGTGCCCGCCCATGTTCTACCTTGTGTAATAATAAACAATGAAAAATGTATGTATATATAATATTGAATAAGATATATGTGATGATATATTTCGGGCTTTTGGGCCGCAGGGTCGTTTAGTGCTGCGGCTGAATTGGGCCAAGCGGTCAAGTTGGTCAAGCTGTCGACTTTAAATCATCCCCCTCCCCCATCGGCCCCCCCCCCCCCCAGCACGCACACACATACACAACCACACACACACTTCTCTTCCCTCCATATTGTAGTAATCTCTTTGGAAATCTGCCTATCGACTTTATTAGATCAACATCAACAACATCAGTAAAATATAGAAAAACGTCTAGAGTGTGAGAAACACTCCTATACATTCTGTTCGCTTAGGGATTTTTTTTCTGAACCCCTTTCTCCCTCATGTTTAACCCCATTTATTGTTTAGATTTTAAGACGTTCACCTCATTAGTTTGGCGACTTTAAAATCTTACGACTTTTTTCTTTGCCAATTTGAAGACCTTTCCTGCCATTGAGGTGTGCTTGATAAAGGTCTAAGGAGATAATTATGGACCCCCCCCCCCCTCCCCCCATGCTACTCGACACAGATACGTATAAACATAAAACATACATATACTATTCATAATGACTCTCTAGGACACAAATCATGGTCTTAAGATTTCGAAGCTATCCGTAACTGAATCGATCCTTTTTAATTAAATTTCTAACCAAAATGAACGTGTTGGTGGTTCATTATTGGGCTTTATATGATTTAGGCATTTATTGGATTTATTGAATTTATTGTATTTGGATTTATATCGATTTATTGGATTCATATTATATTTATGTCTTGGAGGATACTTTCAGAAATAATATGCCAACGTTGTATCGCTTGGCTTCTCGTATAGTAGTACACTCGGATGTCATAGTCTCATATAGTAGTACACTCGGATGTCATAGTCTCATATAGTAGTACACTCGGATGTCATAGTCTCGTATAGTAGTACACTAGGATGTCATAGTCTCATATAGTAGTACACTAGGATGTCATAGTCTCATATAGTAGTACACTAGGATGTCATAGTCTCATATAGTAGTACACTAGGATGTCATAGTCTCATATAGTAGTACACTAGGCTGTCATAGTCTCATATAGTAATACACTAGGATGTCATAGTCTCATATAGTAGTACACTAGGATGTCATAGTCTCATATAGTAGTACACTAGGATGTCATAGTCTCATATAGTAGTACACTAGGATGTCATAGTCTCATATAGTAGTACACTAGGATGTCATAGTCTCATATAGTAGTACACTAGTATGTCATAGTCTCATATAGTAATACACTAGGATGTCATAGTCTCATATAGTAGTACACTAGGATGTCATAGTCTCATATAGTAGTACACTAGGATGTCATAGTCTCATAGTAGTACACTAGGATGTCATAGTCTCATATAGTAGTACACTAGGATGTCATAGTCTCATATAGTAATACACTAGGATGTCATAGTCTCATATAGTAGTACACTAGGATGTCATAGTCTCATATAGTAGTACACTAGGATGTCATAGTCTCATATAGTAGTACACTAGGATGTCATAGTCTCATATAGTAGTACACTAGGATGTCATAGTCTCATATAGTAATACACTAGGATGTCATAGTCTCATATAGTAGTACACTAGGATGTCATAGTCTCATATAGTAGTACACTAGGATGTCATAGTCTCATATAGTAGTACACTAGGATGTCATAGTCTCATATAGTAATACACTAGGATGTCATAGTCTCATATAGTAGTACACTAGGATGTCATAGTCTCATATAGTAGTACACTAGGATGTCATAGTCTCATATAGTAGTACACTAGGATGTCATAGTCTCATATAGTAGTACACTAGGATGTCATAGTCTCATATAGTAATACACTAGGATGTCATAGTCTCATATAGTAGTACACTAGGATGTCATAGTCTCATATAGTAGTACACTAGGATGTCATAGTCTCATATAGTAGTACACTAGGCTGTCATAGTCTCATATAGTAATACACTAGGATGTCATAGTCTCATATAGTAGTACACTAGGATGTCATAGTCTCATATAGTAGTACACTAGGATGTCATAGTCTCATATAGTAGTGCACTAGGATGTCATAGTCTCATATAGTAGTACACTAGGATGTCATAGTCTCATATAGTAATACACTAGGATGTCATAGTCTCATATAGTAGTACACTAGGATGTCATAGTCTCATATAGTAGTACACTAGGATGTCATAGTCTCATATAGTAGTACACTAGGATGTCATAGTCTCATATAGTAATACACTAGGATGTCATAGTCTCATATAGTAGTACACTAGGATGTCATAGTCTCATATAGTAGTACACTAGGATGTCATAGTCTCATATAGTAGTACACTAGGATGTCATAGTCTCATATAGTAGTACACTAGGATGTCATAGTCTCATATAGTAATACACTAGGATGTCATAGTCTCATATAGTAGTACACTAGGATGTCATAGTCTCATATAGTAGTACACTAGGATGTCATAGTCTCATATAGTAGTACACTAGGATGTCATAGTCTCATATAGTAATACACTAGGATGTCATAGTCTCATATAGTAGTACACTAGGATGTCATAGTCTCATATAGTAGTACACTAGGATGTCATAGTCTCATATAGTAGTACACTAGGATGTCATAGTCTCATATAGTAGTACACTAGGATGTCATAGTCTCATATAGTAATACACTAGGATGTCATAGTCTCATATAGTAGTACACTAGGATGTCATAGTCTCATATAGTAGTACACTAGGATGTCATAGTCTCATATAGTAGTACACTAGGATGTCATAGTCTCATATAGTAGTACACTAGGATGTCATAGTCTCATATAGTAGTACACTCGGATGTCATAGTCTCATATAGTAGTACACTCGGATGTCATAGTCTCGTATAGTAGTACACTAGGATGTCATAGTCTCACTCATAAGAATTCGCTGGCCCCATATGTTTTTCTTTATTCAATTATTACTCTCGTGGTTGATTTTTGGATAGAACTTGTTTTTTAATTAATAATAATTAATAGTAATTAATAGTAATTAATAGTATGTGCATGTTTGTAGCTAATGTAAGGCAAATTATATTCATAAATTCGTTCCCAGAGATATATTTCCATAATTAGAAATTGGTGAAGCTCACGAATATTTATGAGTGGGCTACAGACTATGGCATCCGAGTGTACTCATGAATCCGAGGCCAAGAGGAAGCCATGAAAGACACGCTTGAATAAATATTATATATCTGGGAAAATAATATTATGATAATACTTGATATTTTGTCTTCATATTATGCAAGTTTGTTTTCCATTACAAGATTTATCAGGACCTATTGTATGAATTTTGACTAAATGTAATCCATACTTTAAAATTAAAATGTAAAACTTGCAAACTAAACAAACCAAAATTGGGACAAGGACAATATAAAGTCAAATTAAATTATCAAAATCGCTATGTGGAAACAACGTTTACTAAAATGAAAATTATTAAATAAAAGAACACAATCCACCACATAGGGTGTACATTACTACATGAGCAAGTTAATCTGTTTCCCAAGCAAACTAATCGCACATATAACAACGCACTATCGTCACGTTAAAGGAAGTAGTCAAGTTTGGGAAGTCCGGGACGTTCTGGCAAATTTTACTAAACTCTGCATGAATAAAGAAACTACATGTTAAATGTCAAAATATTATTTAAAATCAAATTTGCAACATGACAAGACATTAACAATAGTACAAAATACAAATATTGATAAGATATCTATACTATTACAAAATAATATAAAATACAGTACAGCACTCACTAACGATAGTGCTATCGGGTAGGTACCTGTAAGCATAGCATGCCTCAAGTGACCCCTATCAATAACTACCCTACAAATAACCTACATTTATAGCACAAATAAACTAAGGAAATCGCAAAAGTAAGCAATTGATACTATCGACAATGAATACATATAATATAAAGACAAATAATTGCAAAATATGAAGTAACAACAGATTTAAACAAAGAGTACTCTTTTAACAAGAACAATAAATTTAAAAAATATCATCAATATTAATATTAATAATAATAATAATAATAATAGAAAAAGAAAAAGATAAACAATAAATACAGACAAAAAGTAAGCAGAGGTTATACAAGAAACTTCAAGTTAAAAATGCTTGATTAAAATTATTGATGTCAAATTTTAGAATACAGTCACAATAATTGACCCTAAAAAGATTAAATTTATGGAACAATTTACTTGCCTCAAAATAGAAGGAGTGTAGGGAATAAAGGTTGTAGTGAGAGATGTTCTTAGATAGGTAATATGTAGAAGGAGTGTAAGGGATATAGGTGTTGGGCATGGACAGAAAGGGATGTAGGGGGGGGGGGGGGGGAGGATAGGCAAGTAGGGAATAGGGATTTGCATTTTATGGGCCAATATGTCTTCTGCAGATTTCCATTATTATTATGTTCTTATAACAGAAAGAGAGAGAGAGAGAGAGAGAGAGAGAGAGAGAGAGAATGTGAAAGCTAGATAATTGACAGTCCTGAACGTATAAAAAGAGGAACACAAAAACACTGGACAGCTCTACAATAAGGCGTCATCGGAGTGTAGGCATACAGTCAAAATCAGTATCAATATAAGCTAATAAAACACTCTAACTCTTACAGTATCGGTGACGTCTCTTTCAATCCATATCCGCTACATTTAGAATATTTTATGAAGCTTGGTAAAGATATATGGTAGCTAAAAGGATTAATAATTGAGATAGTCTTTTAATTGATATACGTCCTTCCTAAGCTGAATAAAATCGTCAAATAGTTACCAGAATATAATGGAAATGTGGTCACCGGTATGGAACGGGTTAACTTGAGAGTCTTTGCGTGTTTGTAATAGCCAGTGATTCGTGCTGTAGTCCGTTCATTCTAGGTTGGGCAGCAATCGTAAACTCTAACCTCTGTAACTCAAAGAAAAAGGGCTGGAGCAAATGAGCCGTTAATTTATACACCTATTCCCTAGCCAAGTCTTCCTATTTGGTAGAAATATTAGCTCGCTTACTCTTGCCCTATTTTTGAGTTATGAGAGGTTAGGGGTTACGATTTCTGCCCACCCTAGAATGAACGGACTATAGTAGTGTTACGTTGCTATGTATGCTTCTCATAGTCTCTGTTTAGTAGATTCCATACAAATTATCAAGGTTTTTGGTGAAGTGTTAAAGGGAAGATTTCCACTTGAGGGATATTATTTTTCTGGACCACTTTCTCCTCATGTTTAGCCCCATTAGTTCTTAGATTTTAAGATGTTTTCCCCATTAGTTTGACGATTTTAAGAATTTTCGCTCCATTTCTGTCAATTTTTAGACCTTTCATGTCATTTAGGTGTCGATTTCCTACTGGCGAGCGATAGCGAGCCTGTAATTTAAGAGGAAGCGGCCTTCGGCCGGATCATTTTTCTACCGAAAATGTACAGATTTATCTTGTAAGGGGATCTAGGGGGGTATACATTTTTGTTTAGCTTGTTGGAGGCTAAGGGGAATAAACTAAAAACCTATCCTTAATTTTGACTGTACAGAAGGCCAAATAATCAGTGGCCAGGACTAGCTACTCGGGATAACCAAGTGACTCCAACCACGTTATTTACACGCGTCTCACTCGTCATCTGGAATAGTGAAAACATATTAACCCATTCTATACCGGCTATGTATTTGGTTTTGATTTTGGCTACATTTAGACCGTTTTATGAAGCTTAGGAAGGGTATGTGGTAGCTAAAAGGGATAATTTAGATAGTTTGTAGACACTTAATTGGTAGACGCACTTCCTAAGCTGAATAAAATTGTCTAAATGTAGCTGAAATCAATTTAGAAATACGTCGCTGCTATAGAAGGGGTTAACAAGACCACCAGTTTTAATTATGATGAGTGATCGAAATTACAGGCTATAAAAACCTGTGTTGGAATAGAACAGATAAAAAAGAATAAACATAGAAGGAAATTAATAAATAGTATAGTTAAACAAAGGAAGTAGAAAACAGAACAAAGACATATAGGAAGCGAATCAACAGAACAATTATTATAAGAAGGAAGAATACAGAAAAAACAAAGAAAAAAGAAGGAAGAACAGGGACAGAACGAAAGAAAAAGAAGGAATAAACAGAACAAAGAAAAGAGAAGGAAAAATATAGAACAAAGCAGAAAAACAAGATATAGATCATCAAAGAAAATGTAAGGAAGAATAGACGGAACAAAGTAAAACGATGAACAATTCAGAACACAGAAAAGAAGAAGAAGGAAGACAATACAGAAAAATAGAAGAAGGAAAAAAAGTCAACAAGGATAAAAAGAAGAAAGAAAAATGCATAACAAAGAGAAACAAGACGAAGAAGGAAGAAATACGACATAACAAAACATAAGAAAAGAAAAAGGAAGGAACTAAATATACAGAACCAAGAAAAGAGAAGGCCAGATATTTGGACAACTGTAGATGTTATGGTGTTATTACTCCTGCGCATCAGTCCTTGTCTCCGTCCGCCCTCTGGTGTGTGTGTTCACCCTGCATCATCATCATCACCACTATCATCATCATTATCACCATCACCACCACACGATCATAACATCACCCCCACCACCATCACAACCACCACCACCACACGAACATCACATCACCAACACCACCACCACACGAACATCCCCCCCCCCCCCCCCCCCCCCCCTATTATCTGTCATTACATACCTGTCATTACGTACCTGTTATTACTTGCACAATTCCTCCATGATTCCACAGACTTGCCATAAAATATCACCCTTAAGTGTATCTAAACCGGGGGTGAGCTTTTTTTGGACGCTCCCGTTTTGTCACATTAGTTTGAGGTTTTCGAACGTGTTTAGTTTGGCGTTGTTGTTGTTGTTATTATTTGTATTATTATTATTATTATTATTATTATTATTATTATTATTATTATAAAGAAGGGCAAATGAACCAATGAATCTAATTATTTATGCTTAGTACAGTCCTTTATGCCATATTTGTCAATAATCATTTCTGGATGACAAGGGACGAGAGCACGAAATTTACAGACTATGAAACTATGCGTTCAACTTCATGCCCTAGCAATCGCACTAACGCAATGCTTAGTGTGCGGAAATTCGGTGTGAGTATCCTAGGTTCGAGTCCTTGGAGTACCACATGTATTCATTACTTTCATCGATTTCACTAGTTAGGTTTATTTGTAAATTAATTGGTGGGTTGGTGTAAACAAATATGAATTTTCCTAAGCTGTATAAAATCGTCCAAAGGTTGCCACAATAAAGGAAATATGCGTCCTGACACTGAAAGGGTTAAAGGGAGATGGGTCCTTTTTCTGGTCCCACTTCTTCCTCATGTTTAGGCCCATTATTTTTCAGATTTTAAGACGTGTGGCCCATTAGTATGTCGATTTCGTCCCATTTCTATATCAATACCAAGATATTTCGTGCCATTTAGGTGTCGATTTTTTCCAGGCGAGCGATAGCCAGCCTGTAATTTTAAGAGAAACCGGCCTTCGGCCAGAACATTTTTCTATCGAATAATGTACAAATTTATCTTGAAGGGGGATCTAAGGAGTGTTATTTTAAGATTAATGAAGTTCTAGCGAGGAAACTAAATATATATATATATATATATTATACTGTATGTATGTATGTATGTATGTATGCATGTATGTATGTATGTATGTATGCATGCATGTATGTATGTATGTATGTACTGTATGTATGTATGTATGCATGTATGTATGTATGTATGTATGTACTCAGGCCCATTTCCTACTTTCCCTTTTTTTCTGAGGTTGGCCGATTCGAGACAGAACCCACCAAAATAATCACTGTCCCCTTTAACCCTCTCTGACATATGACGCGATTTTGAGCCGATTAGGGATACTTTAAAGCCTTTGTTACCATCAGGGGTATTTAGAAACCTTTAGTTTAGTTACTTTAACCTCTGCAGTTGTCTTTGAGTTAGCTGTGGGCAGAAAACTAATTTTGGAGAGGTAATTATAAGAGTAATTCATATTTCTTATTGCTAATCTGGCAACCTCTGCGTCATATGTGCGTGAAAGGGTTAAGATCACCTTTGCGTCCCGTCATGCACGTGCCGAACAAACTGTCACCCGGTCTTTTATCAGGCTTCAAGGTGACAGTTTTACGATCCTATTCTTATATAATTCTTTCCCTTCCGAGCTCCGTTAAGGGGAGGGTAGTCGCTTTTTCTGGACCCCCCCCCCCCCCTTCTCCCTCATGTTTAGCCCAATTAGTTTTCAGATGTTAAACCGTTCGGCCCATTTGTTTGGCGATTTTAATACATTTCGCCCGATTTTGTTGTCAATAGTAAGACTTTTCCTGTCATTAACGTGTAGATGTTTACCTGGCGAGGGATAGCGAGCCTGTATTGTAAGAGGAACCGCCGGACATGTTTCTATCGAAGAGTGTGCGAATTTATCTTGAAGGAGCGTCTTGAAGTAGTTTTTTTTTTTTTTTTTTAATCCTGATGGAGGTCTAGGCAAATGATACACAAGTGATCAAATAGATAAGCCCATTCAGCCTTAACCTTTCAGTAGATGATTTTACTCAGCTTAGGAAGAATATCTACCAATTAAAGGGCTACAGCTTATCTCAGTTAATCCTTTTAGCTACCATATATCCTTCCTAAGCTTCATACAATCGTCCAAATGTAGCTGATATCAAATACAAAAGACGTCACCGGTACTGAAAGGGTTATTGGGCGAAATAACGTGACAAATGACGTTACCTTGTGAAACATGCATGCTAATCCGTGTACTTTCTATAAACAACACTCATTTCCACAGTATTCATTCGGTATCAGGCGCTGTGAAGGGAAGGCATTGTTTAAGGGGACAGTGGCTGATTTCTTGGCCTATTAATTAATGTGTTGATATAGTTTTTAGTTTCCTCGCTAGACCTCCCTCAGACATAGAACAACATCCCCTAGAACCCCCCCCCCCCCCCCTCAAGATAAATGTGTAAATTTTTCGGTAGAAAAATTTCCCGGCCGAAGGCCGGTTCCTCTTATGATAACAGGATCGCTATCGCTCGCCAGGAAAAACTCGACACCTAAATGGCACGACAGGTCTTAAAATTGGCAAAAAAATGGGACGAAACGTCTTAAAATAGCCAAACTAATGAGCTGAACGTCTTAAAATCTCAAAACTAATGTGGCTAAACACGAGGGAGAAAGTGGTCCAGAAAACCGGCCCATCCCCCCTTAACCCTTCCAAATTCCGGTTACGCATTTCTTTTCTGTTTTCTGGCTATTATCAGACGATTGCATTCAGAGTAGGAAGGCTATGTGGAAGTCAGAGGGTTAATTGAGATAGTCTTTACCCTTATAATTCCCACACCTCCTTCCTATGCTGTATAAAATCGTCTAATGATAGCCAAAATATACTGTACGTGATAATCTTCAAAGAGTTAAGAGGAGGTGGTTCGTTTTTTTCTGTTCCCTCTTCTCCCTCATGTTTAGTCACATTAGTTTACAGATTTTAAGACGTTCGGCTCTTTAGTTTGGCGATTTTAAGACTTTACGCCCCATTTCTTCGTCAATATTAAGACCTTTCGTGCCATTAAGGTGTCGATTGTTTTGCTGGCGAGCGATAGCGAGCCTGTAATTTTAAGAGGGATCGATCTTCGGCTGGGATATTTTTCTATCGAAAAATGTACAAATTGATTTTGAAGGGAGGTCTAGGGTGTGTTTTTTAAAACTTGACTGAGGTCTAGGGAGGAAAAAAAAAAGTAGATAGATAAATAAATGAACAAATAAATACGCCCATCCCCCCTTAATACGCCCATCCCCCCTTAATACGCCCATCCCCCCTTAATACGCCCATCCCCCCTTAATAAATACGCCCATCCCCCCTTAATAAATACGCCCATCCCCCCTTAATAAATACGCCCATCCCCCCTTAATACGCCCATCCCCCCTTAATACGCCCATCCCCCCTTACGAAAGCAAGCAGTGTCCTCCACGAACTGCTAGACAATTCCTGCGTGATTATTATTCGGAAGGAAAACACATAAACGCAACCAAACCAGAACTATGGGTGGCGCTTTATGGGGCTATTTCCAGTTACTCATACACATTATTCTTGATGCAACCTTGAGGATAGAAGGCGGTGTTACACGAGCCAGTATTCCGTCGATATTTACGGGCAATTGTTGCCTGGCAGCTTCAAAATATACGTTCCACAAGAATTAAACTACTTAAGGGGGTGACCTGATTTTTGTTAATTCTGTCCTTTTCTCTCTTTCTCTGGCTTGTATCCATTCGGCCCCATTCAGCCAACTATTTTAAGATGTTTATCCCCATCTAGGTGTCGATTTCTTCCTGGCGAGCGATAGCGAGCCAGCATTATGTGAAGAAATCCGGCTTCGCCGGAGACATTTTTCTATTGAAAAATGTACAAATTTAGCCTACTGTCAAACAAAAATAAAAAATATGCTGGCTCGCTACCGCTCGCCAGGAAAAAATCGACACCTGCATGGGGATAAACGTCTTAAAACAGTAGGCTGAATGGGGCCAAATGGATACAAGCCAGAGAAAGATAGAAAATGACAGAACAAAAACAGGTCACCCCCCCTAACATAATTTACCTTCGAGCTACAGTAGTTTCTGATTCCAATGCGAAAGAACCTCAACATAGTAAGATAAAAAACATTGTTCATCGTCAATTGCCGGAAAATGTATTCGTGTGACACTACCTTAAAGTTCAACTCTCAGTGGAATATTATTGTGTGAGGCTAAGTTTGTGTGTATGTGTGCGCGTATAATTGTACATGTGTGTGTTGTTAATGTGTGTGTTGTTAATGTGTGTGTACATGTGTGTGTTGTTAATGTGTGTGTTGTTAATGTGTGTGTTGTTAATGTGTGTGTTGTTAATGTGTGTGTTGTTAATGTGTGTGTTGTTAATGTGTGTGTTGTTAATGTGTGTGTTGTTAATGTGTGTGTTGTTAATGTGTGTGTTGTTAATGTGTGTGTTGTTAATGTGTGTGTTGTTAATGTGTGTGTTGTTAATGTGTGTGTTGTTAATGTGTGTGTGTTGTTCATGTGTGTGTTGTTAATGTGTGTGTTGTTAATGTGTGTGTTGTTAATGTGTGTGTGTTGTTCATGTGTGTGTTGTTAATGTGTGTGTTGTTAATGTGTGTGTGTTGTTAATGTGTGTGTTGTTAATGTGTGTGTTGTTAATGTGTGTGTTGTTAATGTGTGTGTGTACAAACTATCAACTTGATAAAGCAAACAATATTTAGCCTAGAACACAAAATTATCCTCTATTAAATATCCTTTGGATCTTAATGTCCTCTCCAGGCAGAATGAAGTCGTCTAACAGTAGATAGTATAATATTCACAAATATCAAATTATAAGAGAATGGAGGATGGCATTAGTGATGGCTTTCCAGTTTTATTTAACAACAGTTACCCGTTAGAATATGATGTTAGAAAAGGTCAGCTTAGTTCCTATTAATGTATGTATTTAATACATAATGTTTCTTTAGATGGAAGTATGTTTTATTTTCAAACAAGAGCGCACAATGCATAAACATATCAAAACAGTCAAGTTAATTTTTCCTAATCGTATCGTCATCTATGTGAATATTAATGACTGACTGAAGATTCTGACGGGAAGTGGAATAAAACATATATTTCAATGATAATTTTTTCTATTTATAACTTAAGAGTTAGTAGATCCACCGAGGATTCTATAAAACCAAGATCACTAAACATCAAATTCCTTTTCCTAATAATTATTTATCATTTCGCTAACCATTAAGTCACATACATAACCTCTAGGCACGTCTGTAGGCCGTCCTCAAGCTTAAACTATATTGCCGGTGAAACAAGCAAACGCACAAACAAGTAAATATTGAGTTAATGGAAAGTGGAGACAGAAGTTGCTTATGCGTATGTAATGCGGGGGTAAGGTGGGGGTGGGGGTGGGGGGGAAGAAGGAGGTGCATATGCGTATGAAAGGCCGGGGTGGGGGTATGGGGGGGGAGGTCTCATGCTGCCGATTTCGCCTCAAAGGAAAGGTAACTCGTGCAATCACATGACTGTCATGTTATGATTTCCTTACTGCAACCAAAGCCATTTTGGTTTGGTTTTATATTTGCCTTTTCTGTACCCCCTTCTGTCTCGTGTTTAGACCCATCAGTTTTGAGATCTTAGGAAGTTCATCCCAATAGTTTAGCGATTTTAGGACCTTATGAGCCATTTACGCGTCGATTTGTTCATGTAATTTAGAAAAAAAATATCCACCAATCAATGTACACATTTATCTGGAAGGGGCCTTCGGGTGTTTTAAGTTTGATGGAAAAAAATATATATATACAATAACAAAAAAATCATTAGAATAAAAATATGAAATTAAACAAATATATAAATGGTAGTAAATAAAAACACACCCCTTAATTGACCGTGACTGTGGTAGTCTCTAGTGCAAGAATTCAAGCCAGGCATTTTCGTGAGATCCTGTTTATTTATCTATTCCATTGGTTTCCTGTGCTCCATAAATTGCCCTCTTTCGTTTCACTTACACATTAGGTTATTCAGTGTGCAGTTGGACTTGAGTACATAATTAGATTGATGTCTAGTATTCGATAAATGGATATCAAATCGTAGTCATGTAATTTAAACTTTAACTGTTTTGATTGTGTAATGGTTAGAGTGTTTAACTTATGTAAGAGGTAACCCAGGTTCGAATCCCGGGAGGATCACATATGTTCATTAATTTCATTGGGAGGTGTTTGGTGTGGTGAGTGAAATATATATATTAGATAAATGCCTAGCGAGTTAAAGATCAGAGCATGGACCAAATCAGAGAACGTAGCAACTAACTTGCGCTTGTACTGAGCGTGTTTCGTCGTTATTGTATCCACTTAGTAATAAAAAACATATATAAACCAACTTCTCCACTGGCTTCCTTACAATATAATAGACAGTCAAAGATAAAAAAAAGAGTATTGTTTCCATATCTGCTTGATAACAAAACACGCTTAAAATTCTACTTTTCCACTGGCTTCCTTACAATATATAGAAGGTAAAAGATAAAAAGAGTATTGTTTCCATATCTACTTAGTAACAAAACACATTACTAGCAGCAAATTGGTTTAACAAATTGAGAGTAAAAGACAGAGTGCTTAGAACAAAGCTGCGGACCTGGCAACTACATAATAGGTCCATGATTCCGTAATACTGAGCGTGATTCCGGTCACGTAAGACAAAGGCTAGCGGACTCTGCTACGTGGAAGCTGGGCCGAGGGTTGAAATTGTTTACACTTTTCAGAATTTTAGTGTTTTCGTTGATTATAATAGCTGAACGTAGGCCGGTATCACACGAGCGCTTTTTCCTGCAATTGTATTAATTATTCTGCTCAGGCAATATGTAAGTTAAAATTGTATATTATTGCAGCTGCCTGCAATAATATACCTTTATTTTAGTTTCCAATACTAATGGAAAATAGTACAAAATATTCCGGAAATAATATTATATATACAGTATATATTTATATACTATATATATATATATATATATATATATATATATATATATATATATATGTATATAATATATATATATATAGGCCTATATATATATACCGGTATATATATATACTGTTTATATATATACACATACATAGATATATATATATATATATATATATATATATATATATATATATATATATATATATATATATATATATATATATATATATATATTATATATATATATATATATATACTGTATATATATATATATATATATATATATATATATATATATATATATATATATATATATATATATATATATATATATATATATACCGGTATATATATATATATATATATAGTATATACAGTAAAACTCGCAGGAAAAATGAAATAATGGAACACCAAGCTTTTGTCTATTCTCTCAATACCCTGAGAGAATAGACGAAAGCTTCGTGTTCCATTGTTTTATTATGCCTGCAAAGCTTACCTAATTTGATCACACGTATTTGTGATATAATCTTCATGTATATAATATCCCGGCTGTTCTGCATGCAAAGAAACAAACACAAGCAGA
Source organism: Paralithodes platypus (assembly GCA_032716605.1). NCBI lineage: Eukaryota > Metazoa > Arthropoda > Malacostraca > Decapoda > Lithodidae > Paralithodes > Paralithodes platypus. The sequence continues at coordinate 66,964,830 of CM064509.1, forward strand.
ATGACAAGCGGAAATAGTGAAAAGGTAGCACCCTCCTAAATCTAGCGGATACAATGAGGTGCAGGACATGACACCACAATCTGTATGGCTGCAACAAACCTCAACAATTCATCACTAGCTAGTTTCGAAGTCGAGCTTGAATCGTAGTCATTCAAATTTAACAGAAGCACAAGCTGAAATACATAACGGTACATTGTAGTTCGTACGTAGTTAAAACAGTCTATATTATCCCTCATTTGTTTTGGACTTTCTCTGTTTGGAAATGTTAAGATGTTTGACCCCATTCGGGTGTCTATAACAAAAACATGTTTTGTTTATTTATTTATTTTTATTTATTTTTATTTATTTTTTATTTATTTTTTTGGGGGGACGAAAACGAGGCTATAACTTAAAAGAAGGACATTTATCTATCGACAAATATACAAATTTAGCTGGAGGGGGTCTGGAAGGGCATTTTTTTTTTTTTTTCTAGCTCGGAGTCTGGGAAGGCGTTTTTGTTAGTCTAGTGGACAAACTGAAATACATTGCTCGAAAATGACAAAATCAAGCAAATTCGTCAATAACAATTAAGCAAAATATAATAATAACCCACAAGTGGTTGGACCAGATAGTGTTAAGCATTTTTCCAGTCTTCACAACCCCGTATAATTATATATTATTTATCTCTATAAATAATAATGTCTATACACTGAATTTCTCTTTTGCTAGAAACTCACAAATTATATAGTGAAGGCTAGTCTTGCTGACAGTAGATATAGTAGGTTATAGAATATAGAAAGTCAGTCAATAACCCCCTTTGTAGTAGGTTGTAGAATAGAGAAAGTCAGTATATAACCAACTTTTATAGTAGGTTGTAGAATAGAGAAAGTCAGTATATAACCAACTTTTATAGTAGGTTGTAGAATAGAGAAAGTCAGTATATAACCAACTTTTATAGTAGGTTGTAGAATAGAGAAAGTCAGTATATAACCAACTTTTATAGTAGGTTGTAGAATAGAGAAAGTCAGTATATAACCAACTTTTATAGTAGGTTGTAGAATGGAGAAAGTCAGTATATAACCCACTTTTAGCTCGTAATGACGGGGAAATTATAGACCCGCGTTCATGGAAGAATAATATAGACAAATAGAAATTTAGAAACATTGAAATATCGAATTGCTGACAACTATAAATATAGAATAATAGATGTATAGATAAATAGAAATACAGAAACAATATAGCACAATAGAAAATAAAATATAGAAAATGGCAATAACCATGTTTGAATGTAATTGAATTGAAAATCAGTCAATTACCCTCGCTTATGGGGAGATGGGCCATTTTTCTGTTCCCCTTTCTTCATGTTTAGCCCCATTAGTTTTCAGATCTGAAGATGTTCGGCCCATTTGTTTGGCGATTTTAAGACCTTTCGTCCCATTTTTTTTTTTTTTTTTTTTTTCAATATTAAGACTGTTCATGTCATTTACAGTAGGTGTCGAGTTTTTCCTGGCGAGAGATAGCGAGCCTGTAATTTAAAAGATACCGGCCTTCGGCCTGGACATTTTTCTATCGAAAATATACAAATTTATTTTGGAAGAGGGTCTTGGGCGGGTGTTTTTATAGGATTGATGAAAGTCCAGGGAGGAAACGATTTTTTTGTTTAAAGATACATAAATTAGCAAATAAATACGCCTATCTCCCCTTCACTGGTAATGACGGAAAACAATACAGTCGCGTTCATGGCATAGGAAGTAAAGCCATTCTAACAGACGTAAACATATATTCCATTCAGCTTCAGTAACAATAATTGTCATACTCTTTTCACTGAAAAGAATGGAAGTTGTAACTGAAAACAATGGTATAAATGGTTTCGTGTGTGTGGATTTATGTGTGTGTGTGTGTGTTTGTGTGTGTGTATGTGTGTGTGTGTGTGTGTGTGTTTACCCATGAAGTTGAAGGAAAAGCCATACTAGTAGACGAAACTATATATACCAAACTGTTTCACTGAATAAAGTGGATAACATTGACGTCCCTCTATGATAACTATGATAATCTGGCCAATGTTCGGTGGCACTAATAGGTCATGTCTCAGCTGCCATTACATTTGGCTCGCTCTGTGCTGTATTAATGTCTGTCAGATGTTGAATAGGGAGGGTAAGTGTAGGAACATGGTATATCTCACTCGAAATAAATATAATAATCATGTTTAGATATTGCTGATACCAATTATTGATCAAAATATACTTGGTGCCGAGACATCACTTATTTGGCCGACTGTACAATTTGATACCATAGTCTCTAGCCCACTCATAAATATTCGCGGACTTCTATTTATAATTATGGAAGTATAACTCTGGAAACGAATTTATACAACTTCATATACATCAACTATAAAACTGTATATATATATACTTTAGATTGAAAAGCAAGTTCTACCCAAAAATCAATCCAAATTGTTGTAATTGCATAAATAAAATCACGGTGGATCCACGAATTCTTATGAGTGGGCTAGAGACTATGGTACCCGAGTGTACAGTATTACATGTGTGCCAGGCTAGACTTGGTTTCATTTCATTTGACGATAAATTGGATCTCTTAGCTGCTGATTTCTCGGTACTTAATGGACAAATATGAAACTACTATGTATCTGCATCATATTAAGACCAATTTTATATAATTAGCAACATATTTAACTACAAAATCATTAAATTAACTGAGGAATCTTGATAACACACTCACCACAGGCTTGAAATGGCCAAAACACGTATAATCCCATTCAGTACTGGTGACGTCTTTTTAACATATTTCTGGCTACTATTAGACGATTTCATTCAGGTTAAGATGGCTGTGTAGTAGCTGAAAGGATTAAATGAGATAGTCTGCAGCCTTCTAATTGCTAGAGGTCCTTCCTAAGCTGAATATAGACATTTAATAGTTGCCAGAATATAGCTAGAAGGACGTCACCGGTACAGAAGGGGATATCAGGTGAAGGTGAAGGTATTGAGGGATAAGCCTTTACAACGGCACCTCGTATCTACATTCTACTTTTCCTATTTTTCTGAAGAGTGTAGAGAGGGGAGAAGGGGTGTTGGAGAGAGAGAGGAAGCTGTTGGAGTAATATGAGCGCCGCGGCAATGCACATCATATACCGTACGCCCCCAACTTAACCTTTACAATACGGAAAACGCAGCCAATCTCCGAAAGATGCCGAGGGTGACTTTCAGAGAACTTGTTGAGCGTGGGTGGTGTGTATAATATCTTCTTCCGGTCATTATCAGCTGCCAGGTTCCCGAAGCTTGGACGCGTTTCTGCCCTTACACTGTCGTAACGAGACCTCACGGGCTTCACCGAGTTGAGCGGTAGAATGTACAGACTCTCAGTCTATGCCCGAGAGGGAGTAGTTGGAATATAGGAAAACAAAAAAGCTGTCAGCCCTTAACCCCTTCTGTACCGGCAACGTCCTTTTAACTTTATTCTAGCTACTATTAGACGAATTGATTAACCTAAGCAAGGATCCCCATCAATTAACAGGTTTCAAACTATCTCCCTTAACCATTTCTACTACCACAGGCTCTTCTTAAGCTGGCCAAATCGTCTAAATATAGCAAGAATATATTGAAAAAGACGTCGCCGGTATAGAAGGGGTTGAGAGTAGGTTATAGTGAGGTGAGTCTTGGTAAGAGGAGGACATGTTGTGTTAGGCCAGGTTGGATGGGATATAATAACGAAAGAAAACCAACGGGAGTGTATTAATTCCTCCAAACTTGGGGATTATGCTACCGGCCACCTCTAGTTCCGTTCTGTGCCAGGTAGGAGGAGGAGGAGGAGGAGGAGGAGGAGAAGGAGGAAGAGGAAGAGGAAGAGGAGGAGGAGGAAGAGAAGGAGTCGGTGGGAGGAGGAAAAGGAGGAGGAGTCATTGGGTGAGTGGGAGGTGGAGGAGGAGGAGGAGGAGTCGATGGGTGGGTGGAAGGCGGAAGATGAAGAGGAGAAGGAGGAAGAGGAAGAGGAAAAAAGGAAAAGGAGAAGAAGGAGAAGAAGAAGAAGAAGGAGGAGGAGGAGGAGGAGGAAGAAGAGGAGGAGAAGGAGTCGGTGGGAGGTGGAAGAGGAAGGGAAGGAGGAGGAGAAGGAGTCGGTGGGAAGTGGAAGAGGAAGAGGAGAAGGAGAAGAAGGAGGAGGGGGAGGAGGAAGAAGGGAAGGAGGAGGAGGAGTCGATGGATGGGTGGAAGGTGGTAATTTGCTCCATACTCACACTTCCCGGAACCACAGCCGTCTATAAGGAGAATTACCATATATTTCCAATACAGTTGTCACGGTATTCTTCTCCTTTGTGTTACAATGAGGGGCGATGGAATACATTGGAGTCATTGATTGATTGAGTGATTGATTGAGTGATTGATTGTAATATAGTACAGTATACTATAGAATAATACAGAATATTACAGTATAATATAGAAGAGTGCAAATTAACCCCTTCTGTACCGGTGACGTCATATAAATTTGCTTCTATGTTTATTTAGTCAATTTTGCGTAGTTTAAGAAGGATCTGTGTTAGTGAAAGGATTAAGGGAGATATTTCGAAGCCTGTTGACATAACATTAAAATTAACCCCTTCACCACGATGACGCCTTCCTACTTTTTATTTTAGCTGAACTAGACGTTTTTATGTAGTTTAAGAAGGTCCTATTTTATTCAGAGGGTTTATTGAGATCGACTTTATCCGTTTGAGGCCTACAGGCAGATTATAAGCTAAAGGAAATCGTCTATTGGTAACAAGAATACGATGAAAATTTCGTTTGGAGCTGAAGAGATTAAAATTGGTTACAGAGAATTATACAAAGGAGTGTAATGGATGGCACCCGCCTTTCAACACATTCCCACCCCTACTTCTTCCAACTCTCTAACGTAAGAGTGAACCGATTTTCCCAATCTTTCATATACTCAACAAGTTAACTCTGGAGCGCTCTTCCTCAATCTGTCATTCCCTCATCCTGTGACTTAAACTGCTTCAAACAGTTTCCATATATTTTGACTCTAACGTACCTTGAAATTGGTTCCCTATCTCTTTCAACTTGGGAGGGGGGGGGGGGGACTTGTTATAGACAGTATTGCCTTAAGTCTCCTTCATTTAAAAAAAAAAATAAAAATAAAAATAATAATAATAATAAAAATAATAATAATAATAATAATAATAATAATATAAAGATTAGGAGTGCAAAATGGCCTATATAGATACATAACACATTTCCACCATGGTTGAACCTTCCCGGAACCGCTCCTCTCCTACTGCGACAGGTCCCCTACTTCAGTCACCGCCCCGGTCGGCGCGGGAATATAAGTAACACCAGAGAGCCCGGGAGTCATCAGTGTGCAGCAGGCAGTCCTAGAGGTAAGATCACCCTCCAGCTTTATTATTATTATTTTGTTTTGTTTTGTGACTATCTGTGGACGATTTGATCCAGTTAATAGAACTTGTATATCTATCTATCTATCTATCTATCTATCTATCTATATATATATATATATATATATATATATATATATATATATATATATATATATATATATATATATATATATATATATATATCTACCTATATGTATATATATTATATATATATACATATATATATATATATATATATATATATATATATATATATATATATATATATATATATATATATATATATCTACAGTATATATATATATATATATATATATATATATATATATATATATATATATATATATATATATATATATATATATATATATATATTCGGTATATATATATATATATATATATACAGTATAATTATCCTTTAATATTTACAGAATAGCAGAGATGATGTCGGTTAGCAGAGGAGTGGTGTTGGGTCTGTGTGTGGTGGCCCTGGTAGCTGCCCCAGTACTCTCCCATCAGTTAATTATTGGCTCTACCTGCAAATCCAAGATACCAGTGGCCAATTTCGACCCGGAGCGAGTAAGTATTCTACCCGGAGCGAGTAAATGTTCGACCCGGAGCGAGTAAGTGTTCGACCCGGAGCGAGTAAGTGTTTGACCCGGAGCGAGAAAGTGTTCGATCCGGAGCGAGTAAGTGTTTGACTCGGAGTGAGTAAGTGTTCGACCCGGAGTGAGTAAGTATTCAACCCGGAGCGAGTAAGTGTTCGACCCGGAGCGAGTAAGTATTCGACATGGAGCGAATAAGTGTTTGACCCGGAGCGAGTAAGTGTTTGACCCGAAGTGAGTAACTATTCGACCTGGAGCGAATAGGTGTTTGACCAGGAGCGAGAAAGTGTTCGACCCGTAGCGAGTAAGTGTTCGACCCGGAGCGAGTAGGTGTTCGGGCTTCAATTTCGACCCGGAGCAAGTTTTAGTGCTTGGGCTTCTTGTTTCTTCCCTTCTGCACTGGCGACGTCCTTTTCATAAACTCTGGTAACTGTTAGATGATTTTATTCAGCTTAGGAAGGACCTCCAGCAACTTAAAGGCTACAAACTATCTCATTTAATCCTTTTAGCTACCACAGATCCTTCCTAAGCTAATTAAAATCGTCTACTAGTTGCCAGAATATCGAGAAAAGGATATCACAGTTACTGAAGAAATTAATGACTGAGAAACGTAGTATGACAAAATCCAGAATTCCAGGTAGTCTAATATGACGGGAGTGGCTGATTTGGGACAACCCCCCATTGACCACTTGCAAGTTACAAGCTATAAGGAAGTTGGAGCCGCAAGCACCAATATTTAGCAGAAACATATACTTTATGAGAGGTTGTGTTGAAGAGAAAGTTGGCTGAATTTGATTTTATGTACTTACTGTATATATGCATTACACCCATATCCTATCTGGTCATTCTGCTGAATATCAATGCCTACATCTCCAACTTCCTTGTTAGCTCGAAACTCGCAAGCGGCCAATTTATAATCCCTTTAGTATAAATGCGATTTTTTTTATTTTTAGTGCTGTCATTTTAGTTACAATGAGTTTTGCTTAACCTCTATAACAATTTACAACTATTTGAATATAGATATATTTTCGAATAGAGCATTCATAAGTTAAATAGAACCTTTTGAAATAGGAACACAATTAACATTTATCATCTGCTTGAAGATGTTATATTAAACTAAACAGAGCACAAACATGAAGTAGTGGAAGCATATCATTCATAATTATGTGGCCACCATGTTAGCGGGTTCATCTAGTTTTGACAGTTTAATAGTTCTCCTCGTGTTAAGAATCGTATAGGAAAATATAGTAGTAGTAGTAGTAGTAGTAGTAAAAGTAGCAGTAGTAGTAGTCGTGTTGTGTCGTGATAGTAGTAGTAGTAATAATTGTGATAGTAGTAGTAGTAGTAGTAGTAGTAGCATTGGGATAGTAATAGTAGTAGTAGTAGTAATGTTCCAACAGTAATAGTCCAATAATACGACCCTCCTTCCCTCAGTTCAACGGTGAATGGTATGTACAGAAGAAGACAGCGACTACGAGTGACTGCATGGGTGTGGAGTTCACCTGGCAACCGGAAACCAGCTCCTTCCTGGTGGAGGAGAAACGAGTCCCCTTCTTCTCTACGGCCGTGAATGTCAATGCCAAAGTGACCAATGTGGGAGAGATATCCATGAACTCAAATACCCCTGGAGTAATGAAGCTCAATTGGCAAGGTAAGGCTGAGGTTTTCTACTTACGTGTGGCCCTTGCGACCGTGTAAAATGTCTCCTCTTTTAGTAATTATTTATTCATAATAAAGGTATTAATAATCACGGTCGCTCAAGTCAAAAATAGTAGGCTGAATGGGGCCGAATGGATACAAACCAAAGAGAGAGAGAGAGAGGGAGAGAAAGAGAACAAAAAAGCGAGGTGGCCGGGTCCCTTAAAACAAAAATAACATTCTGTCCTTCAGGCGTGGGTCTCAACTGGATTTCGTACACCTACACCGTCCTGGACACCGATTACGACAACTACGCCCTCGACTTTGAGTGCCAGAACCTAATGTTGGCCAAGCGAGTGTCGGCGACCATCCTCACCCGGGTTCCGAACCCATCCGCAGCGGACTTACAGGAGGTCAGTTGATGTTGATGTTATTGATGTTTATTAATTTATACTCACAAAGGGGCAAAGACATTCACAGGATTCTTGTACATAATATAGTTTTGAAAGGCAGTAGCATAAATAATGAAAAAATATAGTAATAATAATAATAATACTAATAATAATAATAATAAAAACAATAATAATAATACAACTAATTACTATAATGACAATAACAAAAGTAAAAGTAACACAATAATACTACTAATTATACTGAAATGTTTGCCTGTATTCCTTTTAAAGTACGTGACAAATAAAATCGAAACTGTACCCTGTATATTTAATTATATCTTAAATAATTTACATAATAATAATAATAATAATAATAATAATAATAATAATAATAATAATAATAACAATAACAATGATAATATAGAAATGTATTCCTCTTAAATTACGTGAAGAAGAAAATCGAAATTGTGCCCTGTATAATTATTTTCATTATAATTATTCTACATCTATTTATCTATAATTATTCTACATTTATTTATCTATAATTATTCTACATTTATTTATCTATAATTATTCTACATTTATTTATCTATAATTATTCTACATCTATTTATCTATAATTATTCTACATTTATTTATCTATAATTATTCTACATTTATTTATCTATAATTCTACATTTATTTATCTATAATTATTCTACATCTATTTATCTATAATTATTCTACATTTATTTATCTATAATTATTCTACATTTATTTATCTATAATTATTCTACATCTATTTATCTATAATTATTCTACATTTATTTATCTATAATTATTCTACATCTATTTATCTACCTCTTACAGTACGTGGATAAAATAGCCACTTACTCGGACGTGAAGCTGAGCAAACTGAGCCCCATCAAACAAGACAACTGCCTTAACCCGGACGATGTGGACTTTGACATCCTGTACAACAAGAATGGCGTCAGTCTCATGTCGCTGGCGGAGGAGGCGGCCAAGAAGATAGAAACCGAGGAACAGGCGCAGATATACACGGATGAGGTCAAGCAACTAGCGGAAGGAGAGTCGACCTAATTGACCGCTTACGAGTTTCAGGCTATAAGGAAGTTCGGCCTGTAAACTTCGATATTAAACACTAATACAGTAATTATGTAGGTTTCTGATGGATAAATAGTATGTTGAATTTGGTTTTATGTATTTATAAACTTACTAAAACCGTATTATAGCTGGTTATTCTTCTAAATTTCGATGTCTACAACTCCAACTTCCTTATAGAATGAAACTCGCAAGTAGTCAATTGACTGCTGACCACCCTTTGAGATAAATTTTAGTCCCGACAAAGGCCGGTTTCTCCACATTTGCAGGCTCGCTATCGCTTGCCAGGACAAAATCGACACCTGTATAGCATGAGAGGTCTTAAAATCGCCAAACTAATGGGGCAAATATCTTTACATCTGAAAACTGATGGGGCTAAACATGAGTGAGAAGGGGATCCAGAACACCCCACTTAAGATAAATACCAACTAAAATACAGTAAAGATGAATAAAATCGAAGTCAGCAAAGTTTCTATCCATCAAAAACTCAAAGCATGCTTGAATGCCGGCTAACCCTTGATGTTTACGGCTCCAACTTCCTTATAGCTCGATACTAAGCATGTTGTCAGTCAGGGGTGTTGGAATAGGAGAGTACAATAGCATAGATACACCTGGAATATTTGAATAGAACGTTGGTAATAAAGTGTCTCCTCCTCATAATAAAGTGTCTCCTCCTCATAATAAAGTGTCTCCTCCTCATAATAAAGTGTCTCCTCCTCATAATAAAGTGTCTCCTCCTCATAATAAAGTGTCTCCTCCTCATAATAAAGTGTCTCCTCCTTATAATAAAGTGTCTCCTCCTCATAATAAAGTGTCTCCTCCTCATAATAAAGTGTCTCCTCCTCATAATAAAGTGTCTCCTCCTCATAATAAAGTGTCTCCTCCTCATATTATGGTGATTATATTCAGTCAGTACAATAGTTCAAACCCACTAAGTACTGGATTAGGCATACCCTGTTCATTATAGATAGGCCAGGAATCCTAACTTCTAACCTCTGTAACTCAAAAAGGGCTAGAGTAAATGGGCTGTACATTTCCACACCTCCTCCCTGGTTGACTCTTCCCAAATGATGGAAATAATAGCTCGAATACTCTAGTCGTATTTTAGTTATAGAGGTTAGTATTTCATATGTCTGGCCTATTTATGAATAGACTATAGTGCAATAGAATAGCTGGCCAGTCAAAATATTATTGTGGAATTTTAGGAAAGTATTGTACATCAAGAATCCCCTGAGAAGTTGGAAGAAGATATTTTTTTAAGTTTGGACCCACCCTATCATATTACAGTATATTGTGCAAGACAGATAAACGGGCATATCTAGCATATTTATGAAGATATACTCCTATGAAGTAAAGACTGTTTTAATAAATGTGTCGGTTGGAATGTTTTGCAGTTATTTTCTTTTCTCCTTTTCCGAAATATTTGAACCTTATCGATTATACGACCCATTTCAATTAAACAAACAATTACAGCAACAACATTGACATGGAAAAATGCTTTATTTATAATAGACAAACAACTACACATACAAATTTGTGGTAGATCACAGGGAATTATAAGAGAACAAATAATGATATTGACGCACTCCTACAGTTAACGAGAGGGTGTTTGTTTTTTAGGAACCCCAATTCAATCTAAATTTGAGACGGAACTTTATATAAAGCAGCTACAAGAAGTTAAGGACAAAATTAGTTAGTGACAAAGTTAAGGCGGTGTTACACGAGCGCTTTTCCCGTCAATTTTTAAGAGCAACTGTATTCTGGCAGTTTTGAAATCTCAGTTATATCGGAATTAAGCCACTTAAGGGGAGGTTTTTAGTTTGGTCCCTAGATATCCTTCAAGCTTAAGATTACATCCATTTGAGCCTCTTTCAAGATAAATTTGTACATTTTTCGGTCGAAAAATTTCCCGGCTGAAAGCCGGTTCCTCCTAAATTACAGGCTCGCTATCGCTTGCCAGGATACAATTGACACCTAAATGGCACGAAAGGTATTAAAATTGACAGAAATGGGTTGAAGGTTCTTAAAATCGTCAAAATAATGGGGCAAACTTCTTAAAATTAGAAAACAAAAATGGGGCTAAACATGAGGAAGAAGGGAGCCAAGAAAAAAAAAGTCAAGTGGAAATATCCCCTTAATACATTGTACCTGCAGTCTAGTTTATGATTCCAATGCGAAAAAGCCGAAAAATATTACGAGACAGAACGTGCTCATCGAAAATTGCCGGAAAAATCGCTCGTGTGACGCCGGCTTTAGTAACACAGGTCCAGCTGCAGCAGTCATCTACTTATAATTAACAAGTCTACTTAGGAACCAGTATGCCTTGTTGATCCCGTGTATGATACTTATTTCATTTTCAGTATGTATACTAATATATTTATTTTTGACACAAATACATATGATTATGATTATGTCGTGAGATATACTAACCAAACTTGATATGCTGTTGAAGGAAGGTATAAGATCCATATGGGTTCAAGGGCTCTATAGAGGTAATAGCTTTCAAGGCGTTGAGTATATCCCATCGTCTTGACTGGTCCTCATATCCCATGGAGATCTGAATGCCAGGAAGTGACTTGGCCTCTTACAGATGTCCCAGACCGTCCTAACACCTACCCGTGGTGAACCTGTTTCTACAGAGTTAGGCGGATCTAGAGGGGCAAACCTCGACAAAAATAGCAATATGTAGATTTGGGCCGTAGCATAGCCTCTGCAGCACAATATGTAGATTTGGGCCGTAGCATAGCCTCTGCAGCACAATATGTAGATTTGGGCCGTAGCATAGCCTCTGCAGCACAATATGTAGATTTGGGCCGTAGCATAGCCTCTGCAGCACATTATGTAGATTTGGGCCGTAGCATAGCCTCTGCACCACAATATGTAGATTTGGGCCGTAGCATAGCCTCTGCACCACAATATGTAGATTTGGGCCGTAGCATAGCCTCTGCAGCACATTATGTAGATTTGGGCCGTAGCATAGCCTCTGCACTACAATATGTAGATTTGGGCCGTAGCATAGCCTCTGCAGCACAATATGTAGATTTGGGCCGTAGCATAGCCTCTGCACCACAATATGTAGATTTGGGCCGTAGCATAGCCTCTGCACTACAATATGTAGATTTGGGCCGTAGCATAGCCTCTGCACCACAATATTGCCTCTCAATTTGTGATTTATCTAGGACAACCTGCATATAGCCTCTGTCATTTTATCTAGGACAACCAGTTCTCCATGTTTAGGCTGCGTCATAGCCTCTACATCTATACGAAGGTCTCCTGCAATATTCATCTCGATTTCCTTGCATGAAGGTGCACTTTTACACCCTATTCTTCTTCTCCCTTTCTTTAAATTATCTGACATATATAGCCACATATTTCCATGTCTTATGTTTCATTAATTATCTTAATGGTTCACTTTTTGGGCGTTTTTTGCATGTATTCATTATTTTTCTAGTTTCCTCCCTAGACCTCCATCAAATTAAAAAAAAACATCCATTAGATCTCCCTTCTGGATTTATTTGTACATTTTTCGGTAGAAAAATGTCCCGGCCGAAGGCCGATTCTCCTAACATTACAGGCTCACTATCGTTCGCCAGGGAAAAAATCGACACCTACAGTAAATAGCACGATAGGTCTTAAAATTGACAAGGAAATGGGACGAAAGGTCTTAAAATCGCCAAACTAATTGGCCTAACGTCTTAAAATCGGAAAACTAATGGGGCTAAACATGAGGGAGAAAGTGGTCCAGAAAACCAGCCCATCCCCCCTTAAAATTCTCAATCATACTTCCCCTGGTTCTCCTATACATCAGTGAAGGAAGATCTAATTTCACCGGTCAAGAGTTCCGTTGTTTTATAGTTTACAGCTAAATTATCTGTACGCATATGGCGTACATATTCTTTAACTGTCTTGATAGGATAGCGTAATGCATAAATGCGCGGAATTTTGGTGTGAGTATCCTAGGTTCGAGTCCTTGGAGTGCCACATGTGTTTGTTGATTTCATTAATTGAGTTTAGAAGTAAAGTTGGTTGGTGAACAAATATGAATGGAAGATATTTTAGTCTTCCTTAGCATTTGGCATACCTAGAGATCCTATAGTAACAGAGATCGGCCAACCTTCGCCATGTTGGTGCCTTTAGTGTATCTTTACACTTTTAAACATCTCCTAACCCATAATTATAATTTGGCAATACTGATACGGGATATAGTGTTTGGTCTCTGAGTATGAATTCCACATGGTCAATAATAAAATAGAGCCCCGTTGTTTGATAATTGAGGCACCAACATGGCGTCCAAAGATAAAGTTGGCCACTCTCTCTTACTGCAGAATCTATAGGTTTACCTGTTAAGCTTTACGTTTATGCTAAATATGTATGAAAATATAGAGTATTATTTTTTAACACCAGGTAAAATTATATTAATGGCTGAGCCATTTCTTTACTAAAACGGCTTCCGCTCTACTCCCTTACAATCTGTCCCAAATTAATAGATATGACAGTAGGAATCCATAGAATAGTGAATTTTCAGAACGGAAATGCAAATGTTATGACATTATTTGTGAACAGCTGATATATCAGACGAGCTTTCCCTCGAAAATTCCCGTTTTCTGTTGTTACGATGCGCGATTTCGGAGGTGTTTGTCACTCTCCCGCAGTGCTTTCTAAGAATAAAACGTCTTCTACATCAATTGTAAGAGTAGGGGGGGTCTGGTTAGGTCAGGTTTTCAGGTTAGGGTAATGACAATATTGTCGTCGGATGTCCAGAGAAGGCGAGTGAGTCATGTGACTGTTTACGTCCACGAGTATCCTCGCTAGGCGATATTTACAGTCTCCAAGTGTTTTATTTTTAGTAATTTGACGTCTTCTACGCCATTTTTAAGAGCAGCAGGGGTCTGGGGGCGGCAACCCCCAGGTTAGGTCAGGTTGTTAGGTTAGGATAATAGATATAATGTCGGAGACGGCGGGTGAGTCACTTGAGTGTTTGTTTACGTTCACCTCGCTAGGCGGCAGTCGCGCATGTCGGAGAAGAAGCCGTTTTTGTAAACAACTACCCAAAAATCAAAATATCATGAATGTGATTATATACTTTTATATTCTCGATTTACATTTCAGTACAAGCTCCAACAGTCTAGACTCTAGAGAATATTGTGCAAGAATTTAAAAATAAATATTAAAGTGTCCCCTTGAAGAATAATTTTCTATGTATAAATGAGGCCAATAGAAAACTGTAGTTAATGGATAACACTTGTAAATGTTTTGACGAGCCTCTTGAGATAAATAACTTTACCTATGTAGTATAGAAGTACACATTGCATCGCTTTTTCTATCAATAGATATATTAGTTTAACCATTATGATAAATTTTCACCAATAAAGTAAGCAAAAGAACAGTAGGCCTGCTGATACATTATCTTGAAAGTGAAAATTAAGCAAGAACATTCCTAAACTTGGCACAGAGGACAGAAGTCTTAACCATAAACAATTATGATTAACCCTTTCAAAATCTGATAACTTATTTCTATTCTGTTTCTCGGCTATTTTTTGACGATCTTACTCAGATTGGGAAGGGTATATGGAAGTTAGGGGGATAATTGAGATGGTCTTTATCCTTTTAATACTCACAGATCTTTCCTAAACTGCATACAATTGTATAATGATAGCCAATATAAACTGTCAAGATGCGCCATTATCTTCAAAGGGTTATTTAATTTTGTTACTTGTAAATAATATATGAATAATGATTTAACTACCGATTTCGCCCTGGCATTGAAATAATTTCATGTGTGATTAATTATAATAAGTATGCAACGATGATGATGATAATAATAATACAAATAATAATTATAATTTACAACTAATTATACTAATGGTTTGATATTAGTTTTGAACATCTTGGCGAACTTAGCGGTAATGTGTGTGTGTGTGTGTCAGAGAGAGAGATAGAGAAAGAGAGAGAGAGAGAGAGAGAGAGAGAGAGAGAGAGAGAGAGAGAGAGAGAGAGAGAGAGAAGAAATAGAAGGAATTCCCCCCCCCCCCCCTTGAGTTACATTGTTGTATATATTTTTCCCCTTACATTACGAAGCAACTTTATTTTTTGTCAAGACATTACGTCACTATATTGTCAAGGCATTACGTCACTATATTTTGTCCTTACCAATGAATGCGGTAGCGTATCTTGTTTCTATTACACGATTATGTTTTTTGAACACACTTAATCTAATTCATATTTTAGAAATTACGCTACATTCTCTAATACAACTTTTTTCAGGAATGCATCGTAAATATTGTTATCAGTATTTTTTTATATATTAAGTAATTCATATGTTTTTACTATTTAGTACAGTTTATTTATGATACAGCATATAACTTTTTCTGCAAATAGTTTGTATTTACTTAATCAAAGATCTAGTGAATAATCCTATTATTGTGAACTTCAGATTTTTTTTTCAGTGTGTACCTCCTCCCTTACGGAGAGTAGGACACCCATCTTTCAACATAATCCCACCCCTATTCAGTCCAACTCCCTATCCCAAGAGTGAACGGATTTTCTCTACACGTACACTCTGGAATCCTCTCCCTTAATCTATCTTTCCTTCATCCTCCATCTTCAGCTACTTCAAGTTCCGTGTGTCCAGATATTTTCACTCTAATGTACCTTGAATTTGGCTCTCTGTCGCTCCTTCAATTTTGGGGGTTGGGGGGGATATGGAGGGGGGGGGGGGTAATTGTTACAGGCAGCTTTGCCTTTTGTTCCCCTTTCATAAGTAAACCAACAAATTACGTTAGATTTGATTTGGTTAGGTTAGGCAAGGTTTAGTTAGGCTAAGTTGAATAAGACTAGTTCTTTATCTATCTATTGCCGGACACCGTGATTCCCGAAGGGGTGGCCACATACGAATTGCCCCAATGCACCTCTGTCCCCAGTCAGTCGACGCCCTTCCTCCCATCCAGCACCGCTTTCACGCATATACTTCCTAACTCCATCCTTCCACCTCTCTCTCGGTTTATCTCTCCCTCTTTGTCCCTCCACTTCAACCTCGTACACTCTCTCTCTCGCTTTCCATACGTTCCACATGGCCGAATCATCTCAAAGTGTTCCTTTTCACACTTTCCAGGACATCTACATTCACACCACACCCTTCTCGTACTTCCTCATTCATCTGTCTATCCCTCTATGTAAATCCGCATGCACTTCTCAAATAACTAATTTCCACCCCTTTCACTCTTGGTTTGTGTCTCTCCAACAACGTCCATGCTTCACTCCCATACGTCAATGTCGGGATTACCACACTATCATGCAAGGACTTCTTTACCCCCATTCTGACCACCCTATTTATTGTTACTGCTTTCAGTGTTCAGCGTTCTTGCTGTGGTTGTTTCAGAGTGTAGACGCTTTGACTTGCAAACAATTGCAAGGGGTAACTTCAGGATGGGTAAGTATGGAAGATGAGTCATGAGATTGAGTCAGAGTGAGTGAAGTAAGCCCCGTTGAGTCACACAGTAGGGTCGAACTGTGAGGGAGACTGAATAAAAACACGAGGAACTTAAATTGATGAGGCACAGGTAAGTTCTAAGAAGTGTGCGGCAGCTTCAGGTGAGTCATGGCGTGTACTTAATAGGGTATAAGTAAAAAAATAATTACAAGATATAGGAAAAAAATATAAGAAAGGTAGGACAGTAGTGGTTGGACAGGCGGTGGTAGGACAGGTGTGGTAATGGTAGGATAGAACAGGAATAGTGGACCAGGAGTGGTAGTAGTAGAATAGTATAAGAGTGGTACGACAGGATAGGTTTGGTAGGACATTAGGGTAGGACAGGTGTGGTAGTACAGGACAGGTGTGGTAGGACAGGACAGGTGAGGTAGAACAGAACAGGTGTGGTAGGACAGGACAAGTTTGGTAGGACAGGTGTGGTAGAATATGACAGGTGTGGTAGGACAGGACAGGTTTGGTAGGACATTAGGGGTTTAACAGGACAGGTGTGGTAGTACAGGACAGGTGTGGTAGGACAGGACAGGTGTGGTCGGGCAGGTGTGGTAGAACATGACAGGTGCGGTTGAATATAATAGGTGTGATAGGACAAGTGTGGTAGGGTATGACATATATGGTACAATATGTCAGATGTGGTTGAACAAATATGGTACAACAGTATTAGTAGATTTACTGACTTAAATTAAATTAGTTATAGACCCATTCAATCTATTTTAGTTTTACTAAATCTCCTACATTACAGATCCACCCGCTTAGTTCCCTCCATATGCAGTGATTTAATATGAGATTCTCATTAAATTAATTAAAGTGTAATGTCCTTTACAGAATGTAAAACGTGATCCGGCGAATATATAATTTGTTTTCAATTTTAGAGCACACATTGATTTTAACTATTTATGCGTGTCAATATTTTCATATATATATATATATATATATATATATATATATATATATATATTAGGAAATGCTTAGGCCATGGCATATATATATTATTTTATGCAATTTTGATTATGAAAGCAAAAGGTACAGTTATAGTCTGGAATACCTGTGTTGGTTGTGTAATGGTTTAGATGCTTATGTTCTGGTTCGAATCCCGGGAGGACCATATGCTTTCATTAGTGTATTGAAGTGCATTGGGGTTTGTAATTGATGATTAATGTTAAGAACGGGGTGTTACTTAATACTTGCACGTCCCTTCACGATAATAACGAAACTATCTGGTTTGATCTTTGGATACATTTTATTTTTTATTTTTTAGATAAATAGTATACAGTATATAGTTTTGTAGTTGATGTATGGTAAGTTATATTCATAAACTCCTTTCCAGAGATATACTTCCGCAATTAGAAATAAGTGAAGTCCACGGATGTTTGTGTGTGCTATAGTTTATTCGCTGTAAGTAGGCGAGAAATCATGAACTCTATCTTCTGTAACTCAAAAACGACTAGAGTAATTGAGCTAATATTTCTACCATATGGGAAGGGTCAGCCAGGGAATAGGTGTGGACATTTACAGCTCATTTGCTCTAGCGCTTTTTGAGTTACAGAGGATAGATGTCATGATGATTTCTCGCCTACTTACAGTGAATAGATTATAATTATAGAGACTATGGCACCCGAGTGTACACCTAATGCACACTCACTGACTGTTACTGTCGAGGAAACTAGACTATGGCATCCGAGTGTACACCTAATACACACTATGGCATCCGAGTGTACACCTAATGCACACTCACTGACTGTTACTGTCGAGGAAACTAGACTTACAGACACAAAAAATACTGGAAACGAAAATTGAAGCTTGCGAGCACTGTATTTAATTTAAGGGGGAGGTAGTCGCTTTTTCTGGACTCCTTTCTCCCTCATGTTTAGCATAGTAGATTTGAGATTTTAAGACGTTCGTTCCGTTAGTTTGGCGATTTTGAGCCCTTTCGCCCTATTTCGTTGTCAATATTGAAACCTTTCGTGCCATTTAGGTGTCGATTTTTTCCTGGCGAGCTATAGCAGGCCTGTATTATTAGAATCAACCGTCCTTCGGCCAGGACATTTTTCTACCGAAAATTGTACAAATATATCTTGAAAGGGGACCTATGGGGTGTTTTTATTTTAAGTTTGATAGAGGTCTAGCGAGGAAACTAAAAAATACATTAATATATCAATATATAGACCAAAAAACAAGCACTACCCCCTTCAGATTCTTGTCCGAACACGGTAGCCTTCACATTTCAGAGATCCGGAGCGATGAACTCGAGGGGGGGGGGGGTTACACGGCATTATTTACGTAGGAGTTGTATCGGAGTCAAGTTTTTTCTATCCGATTATCATGAGAAGCTTGAGTGTGATCGTTACTTAGATAACCCCTTCTTTACTGGCGATTAATATGGAAGTCAGAGGGTTGATTGAGATGGTCTTTACCCTTACAATTCCCACAGATCCTTCCTCACTTGTATACAAGTCTTATAATAGCCAGCAAACAGAAAATACATGCATTATCGGATCTTTAAAGGGTTCATATCCGATTATTATGATATGTGTGTGCTGTATGGTTATTTATGTGTGTGTGTGTGTGTGTGTGGGTGTTATTTGTGTTAAAATTAAGCGTTCCATGTTTACAGAGAATTTGCCAAGACATGAAGCTGGCCTTAAGACTATCCGGTCTGTTCTCTTGTGGGTTATTAATTATGATATTTTGTTTAATCATTATTGAGGATTTTCCTTGTTCTTGCAATTTTTGAGCATGTACCCTTAGTTCGTCTCCTAGGCTGTAATCCCCGGTAGTCAGATGTTGTGCAGGAATCGAAGAATGAACAAAGGCTGATATAAAAAAAACACTTACATGAACACCAGCAATATTATGGCAATGTATCGAGCTCTCCAATTAACCACTCACATGTGTTGCCCGACTTTACCAACCCAGAACATTTGTGCTATGTGTATGAAGGAGACAAAAGGCAGAGCTGCCTGTAAGTGCCCCCCCCCCCTCCCCCCCCCCCCCACCTACCTCCCCAAAGTTGAAAGAGTGATAGAGAGTCAAATTCAAGGTGAGTTGAGTCAAATTTTCTGGACACATGGAGTTTGAAGTAGTTTATGTCATAGGATGAGGGAATGCCAGATTGAGGGAGAAATGTCCTGATTAGCATTGAAAACAACATTAGAATGGAAACAAGATCTTTAGGCTACTATCTCAGGAACACCGAGAATACCTGATTAAAAATGACAGAGAGGAAGAAATCAAAGAAGACAAGATCCTCTGGCTCATAACAAGAATAGGGTTGGAGATTGTACCAAAGAATAGAGAGAGAAAGCGTTAATTGGTCACTTCATCCTCCAAATGGACAACACAATGACATCTCAATCATTGAACTGTTTGAAGAGAGGAAACTTGAATACAAAACGCAAGTAAATAAACTGAAAGAATGCACAGTAGCAAGTTCTGAGATATAACAACATAACAAAAAGAAAACAAATATATATATATATATATATATATATATATATATATATATATATATATATATATATATATATATATTGTGATATATATATATATATATATATATATATATATATATATATATATATATATATATACCTGTATATATATATATATATATATATATATATATATATATATATATATATATATATATATATATATATATATATATATATATATATATATATATAACCACTAGAACATCAAATAATATAGTACCGGGTATAATCAACACAAAGGATGGGAACATTAATTTCATTGCAAAGGATGAAATTATAATTGCCAGTCATAATAAAGAAACAAGCGAAATACCACACTTATCGACATCTCAATCCAATTGGATATTCGGATCATCAAACAAGAAACGTCAAAATTGAATTGAAGATAATGTGGAAAATGGAAGTAGATGTGGTCCTTATTGTATAGGAACTGTATGAACACTTATAAAGGGGCATATGCAACACCTGGAAAAGATTGACTAAATGTTTACACCTGGATTGACGCAGAAGGAGTGTGTTTTTGAGCGCAGCGAATTAAGGGAATTATTCATAAGGGGAGTTTTAATTATTTATTCATTATTTTATTATAATATTATTTATTTTTTGTAGTTGGTCCCTGGTCCTTCGTGAATATTTAGGAAATATCCCCAAGAGCCTCCTTGTAGACAACTTTGTGCATTTTTTGGTAGAAAACTGCTCCAGCCGAAGGCCGGTTCCTCCCAAATTGCAGGTTTGCTATCGGTCGCCAGGAAAAAACGACACCTCTATGGCACGAAAGGTCTTAGAATTGTTACGACTGAGGTTTAAATATATCAGGGCTCTTATTCATTGGACTAGTAATGGCATAAATGCTACAACGGAAAGCGCTAGATCCAACCTCTGATGTATATTCCCAGTGAACAAAGAACACAAATACTCTCCAGAGTTCTATATGCAATAATAGGTTATCAAACTCTCAATAAATGTGCGTCTACTCTAGGCTTAATGTTATGTGAAAACAGCCTATTACTACCTATAACCGAAGGTGCTTGGTTATGGTATGCAAAGTAAGGTGGTAAGAGAAGTTACAGCTTACGTTACTTTAATCAATAAATGTCAGGCACTCTTGCATGAAAGAAAGTGCACTAAAGTCCTTCAACACCAACAAGGAATCTTCTTTAAATGTTAGATGCTATCAAGATGCTCGAATCGGAAATGGAACCCAAAAAGGCCGGCAGCGGAACAATGCTCGTGAAGGCTATGCACACAAAAAGGCAGGAGATATAATGCAGTAGGAGCCAAGAATATCCTAAACGCTACAACAATAATAATAATCGCCACGACAATGCAGTATTCCTATCAACAAAAAGAGCCTAAGTCGTTTGTGTCTCAATACATCAAACTAGGCTGCGAAATGCTTGTGTAATCATAAACGGGTATGCATAAAAAGAGTAATTGGTTTAATATACTTAATGTCTACTGTGACTGATAAAGTCTAGCTAGAGTCAATGATACGAGATACTGGTGCGCATGGCATGCCGCATAGCCTAGTGCAAATCTCAAGTCTGTGCGTCAAATATTACGTTATAGGGAAGGGTAGCTCTCTTGAGAAACCTTAATACCGAAGTATTAAGCGTTCTCCTGGCGTACCTCAAAGACAAGCAACCGAGCCTAGAACAGTACAGAATGGTATAGGCAAAAAGCCCTCATTCGTGCATGCTCTACTCTCAATGGCACACAGACTAGAATTTACCCAATCAACTCCAGTTCTCAGGTATGTCGTGCAGCTTTTAACTAAAGCCAGCACCCATCGGAAACAATACCTTATAGTATCAGACTCCTAGTCTAGCATTATCTAATCCAGCAGAACACTAATAATTATAGGAAGCGGTACTGAACAATATGAATGCCAACCAATGCTTCGTGATCAACTTATCTTAACAACTAAACATACATGGGTTATATAAGACCTTAATGCACAATACAACTGGCCAGCATAAAGCTGATTATGCAGAGTTAACCAGAGGGGATATAATATTAATAAAGGTGGTGAAAGATATGGAAAATGAGAGAGATAGGCAGAGGAAAAGGTTCTCAGGTGCAGTAAGGGAGCAGGTATCAAAGGGATAAGAGGGATGCGTTCTAGAAACCAGATCTGAGGGAGAGAGTAGCGAGGGAGCTGTATATATACTAGCACTAGCTCGAACTGCGTAGAAAAGCGGTAACAATCCTCTAGCCAATGCTAAAGAAGCTAGCTAAACATGACATCACCAAGCATGGTAAAAACTCCTCCAACGAATCCCCACGAGGCCCGCCAGCTATGACGTCATCGAGTATAGCAAAACACTGCGCGCCTCCCCACACTCTGTTCTACTCTCTCTCTCTCTCTCTCTCTCAAATCCTATCATTACTACTTAATGATAAAACATATACTTTGCAATTAAATATATAAAGCCTTGACATGGGTGAAAACAAAGAGCCTTTCTGGACTGCCCATGACACGAGCTTTCATATGAAATAGAGCACACAACAATACACCAACTGTAGCCACATCCACTGCCCTGGCGATCCTATCGAGTCACTGTAGGACAAGCCATACGGTTCTAACGGAGTGGTTAACGTCACAGAATTGACAAAGAAATGGGGCGAATGGTCTTAAAATAGCCAAAATAAAAGGGCTAACATTTTAAAATCTCAACAATCCCAAACAGCTTGGCTTAGGAACAGCAATAACTCTTAAATAACGTCCACGCAAAAGGACAAACTAAACAATGGCGTGATTCTTTAGACACCGGAAGTCGCCCGGAACAAGACCTGGGCCGGTATTTATAAAGCACTTTTAGGCCTAAAAGTAGCTTTTAAAGATGGCGGCAACTTTTAAAAATTAAAAGTTGGGTAAAAACACTTTTAACTGCTAAAAGTTGCTTTTAAAACTAAAAGTCGCCCTGGGGACTTTTAGCCCTTAAAAGTTACTTTTAGAAGACGACAACATGGCTGAACAACAACAAATCCGTCACCGCCTGCCAAGAAATTTTCGTGTTAGAAAAGACTTATTGGGTGAATATAGCGACTCTGAGTTAATTGAAAGATACCGCTTAAACCGTGAAGGCATCCTTATGATAACAGACTTGTTGAGAGAAACTTTACAAAACCAAACTGAGAGGAACCAAGCTCTCACACCCGAGTTGAAAGTGTGTATTACTCTACGTTACTTGGCAACGGGAAAAATGCAACTGTGCAATGCTGACGATGTTGGAGTATCGCAGCCAACCGTAAGCCGTGTGATTAATCAAGTATTAGATGCATTCTTGCAACCAAATCTATATGCAAGGTTCATCAAGTTCCCATTCACTCTACCAGAAATTCAGAGAAATCAAGCCCAGTTTATGGACATTGCAGAGTTTCCCGGAGTTGTGGGGGTTATTGATGGGACTCATGTTAGAATAATAGCTCCAAATAAATATGAACCCGAGTATGTCAATCGGAAAAGGTACCATAGCATAAATGTTCAAGTTGTGTTTGATGCCCAGTACAAAATAATTGATATGGTAGCAAAATGGCCTGGATCAGTTCATGATTCTCGAATTTTGAATGAATCTGGGTTGACAGTAGTATTTGAACATAATTATGTTCCACCTAAATCGTGCCACCTACTTGGAGACAGTGGATATGGCAGCAAGACATGGTTACTGACTCCATTTCTAAATCCTCAGCCTAGCTCACAAACCAACTATAACAGGTAAATGTATAAAATATTTGGTAAGGATGTAGTATTCGGCCGTATCACCTACCTAGCAGGCGTACCGACTTTTTTTTATATAGCCTAGGTCTAGCCTAGTGCCACGCTCGCAGTTACAATCGCGTTTAATTTGACTGCTATTATTTGCCCCTGTTGGCTGTTGGTAATACATATGATGTGTCGTAATGACAATAGGCTAGGCCTAAGTCATGGGTGAGGGGGACCAAGCCCCCCTCAACCCATTATTGTTTCCCACGGCCATGTGTAAGGTAAATTGTTTTCTTACCGGTCGTGGAATACAATAATGAGTTGAGAGGGCCTTTGCCCCCTCACCCACCATGACTTAGGCTAGGCTAAGCTATATTACCAACAGGGGCAAATAACAGCAGTCAAATTAGACGCAAATGTAAGAGCGAGCATGCGACTAGGTCACTAGGCCTATGTAAAGTTGTAAACAAAGCGGAAGGTACACCCGCTAACACAACTTTTACCAAAATTGCAATACGCCTCCCTGTATATTGTTATTAGCCTATTATTATTTTATTTTTTATTTATTTTTGTGGTAGCCTAGGCCTAGCCTAAGTGAATGCAAAATATTGTTCTCTGTATTTACCGGTAGGCCTATGTTATCTAAAATTAGGGTAGGATACTTCTGTTTTTGGCCTACAATGACCCGATTCTAGGCTAAGTCGGAAAATTAGACTAGGAAATAGGTATACTTCCCTCTTGGGCTTATTATCACCCAATTATAGGCTAGGTAATAGGTACCAGTACCGGTATACTTCTCTTTTTGTGTAAGATTTTACAGTGTGACACCCACGAGACTAATGAATTTTTGTGTGGCCTACGGAATTGGCATAGGCCTATCACATAATCGATTAGCAAATACTGTATGTCTATAATGTCAACAATTGATTAGGCTATAAAGGGTTTATGCCCCCTACTGTTAAAATATATGAGAACGTCAATAAGTCCAGGGGGGGGGGGGCTTTGCCCACCCTCAATCAACTGTGTATCCCACGGCAAACGGTTATTGCAGCTAATTAGAGCTTATTTTTTCACTTTATCCTATCCTCTTTAACCCTACATTTTCCATGATCTTTATAGCCCTCCCCACAAGTGGGGGTCGTGTTTAGCCAATAGATTGTTATATAATGGGTTGATACTCATTTCCTGCAGTCCTTGCTGTAGAGCAACACAGTATATATATTTATATATCAAAGAAAATAATAAAAATATATATACATACCCGGTACTGTATAATTATGGTAGCCTATATGTTAAAACTCTTTGCTGTCCCATGGTACAAATTTACCCCTTTTTGGCCCACTAATACCCATTTATAGGCTACGGTATATCTGAAAATTAAGCTAGGTAGCCTAATAAGTATGCAAATTTGGCCTATTATGACTTAATTATCGGCTATGTTTGAAAATTAGGGTAGGTAACAGGTATAGGGTACCGTACTTCCTTTATTAATTATCGGCTATGTTTGAAAACTAGGGTAAGTAACAGGTATAGGCTACCGTACCTCCTTTATTAATTATCGCCTATGTTTGAAAACTAGGGTAGGTAACAGGTATAGGCTACCGTACTTCCCTTATTAATTATCGCCTATGTTTGAAAACTAGGGTAGGTAACAGGTATAGGCTACCGTACTTCCCTTATTAATTATCGCCTATGTTTGAAAACTAGGGTAGGTAACAGGTATAGGCTACCGTACTTCCTTTATTAATTATCGGCTATGTTTGAAAATTAGGGTAGGTAACAGGTGTAGGCTACCGTACTTCCTTTATTAATTATCGGCTATGTTTGAAAACTAGGGTAGGTAACAGGTATAGGCTACCGAACTCCCTTATTAATTATCGGCTATGTTTGAAAATTAGGGTAGGTAACAGGTATAGGCTACCGTACCTCCTATATTAATTATCGGCTATGTTTGAAAACTAGGGTAGGTAACAGGTATAGGCTACCGTACTTCCTTTATTAATTATCGGCTATGTTTGAAAACTAGGGTAGGTAACACGAGTTTTTATATATGAATAAAATTCGAATTCGATATAGCTCACTAGGAAGAGACAGGGTCAGACTGCATTGAATCAAGTTTCGACGAATTGAGAGCACGGACGCAGACATAATAAGCGTGCATTATCATCTAAGTGGAACGAGGTCAATAAAAACAAATATATATATATACTCTAAAATATCTTGGAGAATAAAACAAAACAAAACTCGAGTCATAGTTTAATTGAGTTTTTTTAGTAACTTTCGCTAAATTGATATTAATTATAGAAGTGGGTGAGGGCTGGTCCAATCCAGGGTAAGGTTAGGCATTTTCTACCCAACCTTAGTCGTTTCTGTCTGTCTATTTTACTGTCCTACTTTTCCTTCTGGGGGCAGGGGGCTAGGAATCCTCCTCCCCTTGTAAAATTCACCTACTTGACGAAACAGAAAAAAGGGGTAAGGGAACCCGATAGTGGTCCCGGACCCTAAGAATTGGAACTTTAAATGTTGTTTCAGCTCGAGCTCTGCCTCGAGTCGGCCACCCCCAGCTATGGGGTATGTGCCTGAGTACATACATACATACTTTAACCTCTTGAGGATTATGACGCGTTTTAGCAGTTTATGTGTGCTATCATTAGACTATTTTTAATCAGTTTACGTAGGAATTTAGGGGTCAAAGGATGAATTGAGACTGCCTTTACCACTTTGACACCTAGAGTTCCTGCCTAAACTGCATAAAATAGTCAAATAATAGCCAGAATAAGCTGTCAAAACGGGTCATAATCCTTAAGAGGTTAATTGTATAATATGGGAACAAACGTAACCTATTATTACGCTCTGCATATGGGTACTATAGTCTATTCGCTGTAAGTAGGCGATAAATCATGACCTCTATCCTCTGTAACTAAAAACTACTAAATAAATCAGGCTAATATCTCTACCATTTGGGAAGACTCAGTCAAGGAATAGATGTGGAAACTTACAGCCAATTTGCTCTAGCCCTTTTTTAGTTACAAAGGATAGAGGTCTTGATGTTTTGCCTACTTACAGCGAATAGACTATAGTTTTGTTACAGCCCACGTGTGTATTTGTTTATTTTGCACGGGTGGATTTAGCAGTGTAAAGTGAGCTGTATTATCTTAATGAGGGAACTTTGAAAACACTGACCACCCAATGACAGTTTATATTACTAACAATTATATTTTCGTTAACCCTACACTGCAATATATATATATGTTTTAAAGTTTCTCCCCAGACCTCCATCAAGCTTAAAGAACACTCCAAGACCCACCATCTGGAGGATTAACCCTTTCGAAACGTTGACGTAAGTTTCGTTTTATGCCGGTTACCATTAGACAATTTTCTTTGGGGTTTGTAATGGATGATTAATGTTAAGAACGGGGTGTTACTTATGATATACCTTTGCAACTGAAATGAGTCATTACTATTTCAATGAACCATCTGAAAAAAACGTATCTCTTCCTAATTTGTATAAAATCGTCTAATGTTACATGATAATAAGAGGTTAAGGGCAGATATGGGTATGTGGCAAGGGTTGAGGAAAGGACAAGGTGTATGGGGACCGGATCACAGCAGGTACAATGTTATCTATCTGACTGATGTAGAACAAGGGCGAGAGGCTTAACAAGGTCAGATCAAGGGTCGAGTCGAGCAGGAATAGACCAAGGGTAATAAGTCTTTCTTCTACTCAACAAGTAAGCTCTGGAACTCTCTCTCTCTCCCTCAATCAATCATTCCTTCCTTTCAAAGAGTGTTGAAAGGGGAGATATGGGATGTTGGAGAGAGAGAGGAAGCTGTTGGGGTGACTTTGTTATGTGTGTTATTAGTCTGTATACGTTTATCACAGTGGAATAAAACAAAAAGAGCAAGAACGAAACGCGAGCAAGGTATAGATTGAACCCAAATGATTTAACCTGCTCAGGTAATGTTCCACAAGTGTAACGAAATTAGCAATGTGGCCCCATATAGGGACCGGCACTTTAAACGGCTTTTACCCGAAAACTGATTGATGGATTTTAAATTTCTTGTTACCAATAGAAACTACAATTAATGCTTAATATTATGTTAAGAGCAAATTGCACTACTGTAAATATTAAGTCATATATATATAAAAAAAAAAAAAAAAAAAAAAAAAAGTGAAAAAAAAGGTCAACAAAAGTGAGGCATATCTCATACATTACATAAGCTGGATTAATTTGGTTGCAGGGCTGTGGAGGGTATGGCTGAGGGTCTTGGGTGACAACAAGGCAGAACTCTGGGGCTAAAAAAAAGTTCGATAGGAAGGGGAAATGTACACATTTGGGATTATGGACCCCATATGGTGACCGGACAGGTTGGTACAGGAAAGGGGAGGAGAGAGAGCGGCGGCTCACACCCTCTTCCAGTTGTAGGACGATGTGGACTGACTGCTCGTCTTCAAAATTTCTTGCCATCGGCCTCCGGCCGTGAAATATTCGCGAAAAACCTGTTTTACGCATATTTTTTGGCCCATATGGGGCCAATATGCCTGAGCAGGGTTAAAGAGCAGCAGACTGGGGGCCTACTGTGAGCTGAGATTAGAGAGGGTAGGCCAAGGTTGGGACATATTAAGATTTTTTTGTCTTGGGAGTACTTTTTAAAAAAATATGGAGGTCTAGGGATGCTTTTATTTTATTTTTAATTTGAAGGAAGTTTGGGTAAGCGTTTTATGTTATCATAAGGGGAAAACAAAATTGCATTGCTCAAAAATGGCAAAAACAAGCATAATCCCCAATAATAATTAAACCAAATATTATAATAACCCACAAGACGTTGGACCAGATAGTGTTGTTAACCCTTTGAGTACCAGCGACGTGTGTTATATCTTATTCTAGCTATGTTTAGACGATATTATGTAGCTTAGGAAGGATCTGAGGTAGTTAAAAGGGTTGGTTGAGATAGTTTGAAGCCTTATTATTGCTAGAGGTCCTTCCTAAGCTGAATAAAATCGTCTAATAGTTTGCCAGAATATGATGAAAAGGACGTCCCTGGTATTGCATGGGTTAAAGTCAATGGAAGGTAGTTAGGAGGAAGCTCAAGAATGCAAAGGTCGCATCAAAACAAGATGATGACCAGACTAAGGGTAAGGTTAGAGAGGGAGAGGAGAGGTCAAGAGTAGTGCTAAGGGCAGACGGAGTATAAGGTCAAAGGTCATCGGAGTGGCGTGAAGTTCAGTGTGTCACTCAAGAAGGTCACTCATGTTTCCCATATGTTAGTGTCATCTCTCTTACGTACACTCATACTCGCTCTCTCTCTCTCTCTTTCTACATATCTCTCTCGCTCTCTCTCTCTTTCTATCTATCTATCTACCTATCTATCTATCTATCTTTCTATCTCTCTCTCTCTCTCTCTCTCTCACACTCGAGCCCGACGCGCCAACCCGCCAACAGCACTTCACTCTCGCTGCTCGAAATTTGACCATAACTTGAGTACTCCATTACTCATCCCCTTATTTGTTTGCATGAGCTGTAGCTAAGCTCTAGCTTAACTGCCCTGTAGTTGCTTTGCATGTAATTTTGCTGTGTTTTTGACTGATAAACGTTTGTTTATCGAGACTGCTTTTGTTTACATTTGTACCGGTTAGTGACGACCGACGCTCTAAAGTAACCAACTACTTGCTTGTTTCATATTATAAAGTTCTAGCACTTATTGTAGATATTTTAGCCCTCACTGTAGTTAAGTGCTTAGCAAACCACCCAGTAGTTATCTTGCATGACATTGTACTGTAGTTTTGACTGATAAACGTTTGTTTTTCAAAATTCTATTTGTCAAGTTAGTAGAGACGCCGCTGATACCAGCGCCACCTGTGTACGCATAAACAAACCCTCTTCTTGTATTTTATATATCAAAGTCTAGCCAATACTGTACTTGGTTGAACTTTTTATCTTGGTTATCTATATAAATCGCACACACTAACATTTGTCAAGATAGTTTTAATATTGGATTAGAATAATTTAGTTACTGTAATACTTTTTGATAGCCTATTTATTAATCGCATTTCAGATACTTGTCACCATATTAATAGGCCTCTCACACTCTTGCCAGGGATATTACTAACTCCATTATTATTATTATTGTGTCGACCACTGTATAAACTAATATACAGGCTTTAGCCTAATTGTGTCATACTGCTAACACTATTTTATTTTTATTTTCAGGCATAAAATTGTGTTCTATTGCTAACATATTCTTTTGTGATTAACATATTCTTTTTGTGATTTACAGGCATTAATTGTACCATATTGCTAACCAATATTTTTTGTTACTGTACTGTATACTGCTTTCCAGTTTTCTCACTAGGCTAAATTAACCCTCTCCCACTTTTTTTTTTCCAGTAAATTGTGTAACAAATTACTAGTCCATTTGCAATTTTCAGGCGTTAACTGTGTCATACTGCTAACATCATTTTTTGTTTTATTTTCAGGCATAAATTGTGTTCTATTGCTAACATATTTTTTGTGATTTACAGGCATAATATTCTTTTTGTGATTAACATATTCTTTTTGTGATTTACAGGCATTAATTGTACCATATTGCTAACAAATACTTGTTGTTACTGTACTGTATACTGTTTTCCAGTTTTCTCACTAGGCTACATTAACCCTCTCCCACTTTTTGTTTTTTTCCAGTAAATTTTGTAACAAATTTCTAGTCCATTTGTGATTTTCAGGCTTTAACTGTGTCATACTGCTAACATATTTTTATTTTTATTTTCAGGCATAAATTGTGTTCTATTGCTAACATATTTTTTGTGATTTATAGGCATATTAATTTTATCATATTGCTAACAAAATTTTGTGTGATTTTCAGGAATTGATTGTATCACATTGCTAACATATTTTTTTTGTGATTTTCAGGCTTTAATTGTACAATTTTGCTAACATAAATTTGTGTGATTTTCAGGCATATTGTGATTATATCGTCATGGCGCCGCAACGAACCTGCAAGAGTTGTTCCGGTAAATTTGGCCCTACCATGTTTGTTGATACTGATGTCCAAATTTGTAGCTTTTGCCAGCTCCGAGAGAAGATTGCGGATGAATTGAATGCAGCTCACCGCAAGATCGATGCCCTGACTACGAAGCTTGAATACCTTCAAGAATTTGCCACACTCAACGTAGGAGTGCCCTCGGCCCAAGAAACCACTACGATGTCAACCGCCATTCCAGTGCATACAGTACCGGTACCGGTACCCACACCAGCAGCTACCTTAGATGTTGCAGAAAATAATAATGACTACTCTCACTCCCCCCCAGGACAACTTTCAGTTAGTGAGAAACAATGTGCATCCCATTACCAGTACCAGGAAGGTCATCCCGACAACATGCCAAAACTGCTTCAAAATTCTTGCTATTGACGAGGAAGAGGAAACGGAAGAAGTTCGGCTTGTGGGCGACTCCATGGTCCGTGGCCAATTAACCGAGTTCTGCGCCAGGGCACCCAGGACCAGAAAGCGATTCTGTATCCTAGGTGGCGGCATGGACGACATTGTTGCGGCTGTGGAAGAGGTTTCCAGGCTCGCCCCCGCAAGCACTACGTACGTCATCCACGTTGGATCTAACGATGTCCAACGGAAGCGGTCAGAGGAACTACTTTGCAAGTACCGGCGGCTGATCAGGTCCTTCAAGGAAAAATCTAATGGAATCTTAATTTCAGGAATTGTTCCCTGGATTGATGTAGAAAACCGATTCTACAACATAGCTACCAGTACAAATCGCCGACTAGCCAAACTCTGCAGGGAGGAGGACATCGGCTTTGTCGACACGTGGGATCATTTTTACTATGATAAATCTTTGTTTTCAGGAGATGGTGTACATCTCAATGAAGTAGGAGCTGCACGTCTTGGTCATCTGCTGAACGATGCAGTCAAGGATTTCCGTTCAAAAAACGGGGTCATCCGGGGGTAGTGTAAGTCAAATACGAACTGAAAATTCAGACAATGCACAATCAGTAACATCCAACTCTAATACTCTTAAGGTGTTTTATGTAAATGCTCGTAGCATACGCAATAAATTTTCAGATCTAGAGGAAATCGTGTTTACAGAACATTATGATATAATCGGCATTACAGAATCTTGGTTAAATACGGAAGACAGAGACTTTTTAGCCGAATATACGCTTCCTGGTTATACAATGTTTGAGAAAAGTCGGATCAATAGAAATGGAGGAGGAGTTCTGTTTTTTATAAAGGAAAGTCTTAATGTCAAAACCTCAAATTGCGAATATAGACATATCTTACGTACTATTAAATAATAAACGAGGAGCTAAAATAACACTAGCTTTATTATACAGACCCCCAGCTCAATCAGTGCAAACTGACAGTGAAATTTATGAACAAATTGCAGAAATAACTAACATACAAGATACCGTAATTCTTGGCGATTTCAACTTACCCGTGACTAAATGGGGCGATATTCTTACTTCACACTCTGGACATGACCTCTATGCTAACTTGCAAGAGAGTTAACTTTTTCAATTTGTACAATCTCCGACCCGTGGTAATAATGTGCTTGACCTTGTACTCACAACAAAAGAAGAATTAATAGAGAATTTGAATGTTGGTGATGAATTCAGTAACAGCGACCATCGTACGATAACTTTCACTTTAAAGTTTACTAGCAACAAATCAAATAGCAGCATTGAGAAAGTCCCTAATTTTAAGAAAGCAAATTTTCATAAACTTAAATCAAAGCTTAAAGAAACTGACTGGAGCTTTCTGACTAACAATATCGACATAAATACATCTTGGGAGTGTTTCACAACCACTTACCTTAAGGCAGTGCAAGACTGCATACCATCGAAAATAGGCGTCCAGGCC
Source organism: Paralithodes platypus (assembly GCA_032716605.1). Classification (NCBI taxonomy): domain Eukaryota; kingdom Metazoa; phylum Arthropoda; class Malacostraca; order Decapoda; family Lithodidae; genus Paralithodes; species Paralithodes platypus. The sequence continues at coordinate 66,997,506 of CM064509.1, forward strand.
ATAATGATAAGCCCAAATGGTGGAATAAAGATATTTCAGACTGTCTGCTTGCTAAAAAAAATCCTAATGATAGATTAAAATCCTCACAAAATGACGAAGAACGGGTGAAATTTGTAGAGCTACGACGCAAAGCCAAAAAGTTAATTAAGCAAAGTAAAAAGACCCTGGAGTTACATGTTGCGAATCAAAGTAAAACAAACCCGAAAGAATTCTATAGTTATATCAGAAAGAAAAAAGTATTTACTTCAACTGTTGGACCGTTAGTCGATGAAACTGGAGAATACACCAAAGACGAAGTACAAATGAGTAATGCCCTCAATACCTTCTTTGCATCAGTTTTTACAACCGAAGACCTCAGTGATATCCCTACACCATCGCCGATTCAGATTGATAATTCAGATGTTCTAAGCAATATCACCGTTACAGAGAGAGAAGTATTGAATTGTTTAGATAAACTCAAGGTAAATAAAATGCCTGGACCTGATACAATCTCGCCTAGAGTTCTAAAGGAAGCTAAGGATGAGCTCTCCAAACCACTGACATTGCTATTCAATGAATCCTTGCAGTCTGGGACTATGCCTGATCAATGGAAGCTAGCCAACGTAACACCGATATTAAAAAAAGGCAGCAAATCCCTACCCAGTAACTATCGTCCGATTAGCTTAACCTCAATTGTATGTAAAATGCTAGAAACGGTCATAAGAGACAGACTCGTAAATCACTTAGAGGCAAATAACTTACTTAAAGATACTCAACACGGCTTTCGTAAAAAACGTTCCTGTTTAACAAACCTCTTAGACTTCTTCCACGATATCCTCAACCTCTACGATGAGAGTAAAGCTGTAGATATTATATACCTTGATTTTCAAAAGGCCTTTGACAAAGTTCCCCACAAACGTTTACTGCTAAAACTAAAAGCGCATGGAATACAAGACGGTGTGTTGAAATGGATAGAAAATTGGCTTAGCAACAGAAAGCAAAGAGTAGTCATAAACGGTAAGGCATCTAAATGGACCAATGTAAGTAGCGGGGTACCCCAGGGATCGGTACTAGGACCAATTCTCTTTCTAATTTACATCAACGACATAGATGAGGGTCTCACCTGTACAATCTCAAAATTTGCTGACGATACAAAAATTGCAAATAGCGTACTCTCAAAAGAACAAGTTGACGATATGCAACACAATCTTGATAAATTGTCATGTTGGGCCCAAATTTGGCAAATGAGTTTCAATGCGGATAAATGTAAAGTACTACATATCGGATACCTAAATGAGAAAGCAAACTATTCGATGAATGGCACTCAGCTTAAGAATGTAAACAGAGAAACCGATCTGGGAGTAACAATATCGAGTAACCTAAAACCGAGTCAACAATGTTCAGAAGTTGTTAAGAAGGCAAACAAAATAATTGGCTTTATAGGCAGGTCATTTGAGCATAAATCCAAAGAAGTTATCCTAACCCTTTACAATTCCTTAGTCCGCCCTCTTCTGGAATACTGCGTTCAATCCTGGTGCCCTTATTACCAAAAAGATATAAACAAGCTAGAACGAGTTCAACGTAGAGTTACCAAAATTATACCTAGCCTAAAGAACAAACCATACGAAGAGCAAGAGCGTCTTAGAGAATTAAATCTATTTCCTTTAACCCAGTGAAGATTAAGAGGTGACTTAATTCAAGTGTTCAAAATCATCAAAGGCATCGACAATATGAACTGTAGTAAGTACTTCACCATCGACCAATCTAATTACACGCGGGGAAACGGTTGCAAAATTATTGGTAAATATTTTAACTCACACGAATCTAAGAATTTCTTCTTCAATCGAGTTGTCAACTTGTGGAATGGGCTTCCCCGAGACGTTATAGACTGCTGCACCATTGATTCATTTAAACTCCGCTTAGACAAATATCTCGCATCAAACCCACGACTGACTGCGTTTGTAAATGAATAACTTTATTTTATCCCCCCCTCAGTTACTAACCCATCTGTCCCCTACTAACTTCCTAATCCTGCCACGGACATTAGTTCCAGGGCAGTTGTTCCCTTTCCAATGTTCCCTTACCCACTCTAAACCACTGTTTGGACACTTGATCCTCAGTGTTTTGGAGGACAAGCAGCCTAGAAGGGTCACTAGACCTGTTGTTGCTTGATTTCCTTTGTACTCCTTTGTACTCTATCTATCTTCCTTTTTTCTACTTCCATAATTCTCTCCCATCTTCCTTCTCTCTGCCTTCTTCTTCTTCTTCCCCAACATTTTTTCCCCCTGTGTCTTGTGCTTCCCATCATTCAGTATTTGCCATTGTTACGACCGGGACTCGTATAAAACAAGGGCTCTTAATCATTGGACTAGAAAGGCACACAGCCACAACGGTAACACTAGATCCAACCCTCGAACTTATAATGCCGGCGCACAAAAACACCTATACCCTCCAGAGTTAAATCTGCGATAACGGGGTATCCTATAACTCGGTATAAATGCACTACTACTACAGGCTGATGATCTCTGATACAGCCTGAGCACAACAACATACAATTACGTTAATAAGGTATACAAGGAAAAGGATAGAGAGCTTAATTAAATCACTGAAATGATTTAATGCAAACAAGAAGAAGGTATAATTAAAGTTACTCTAAACAATAATAAACTGTCACTCCTATATTAAAGAAAGTGAACGAAAGTCCTAAAGCATCGAGCAGGATTCTTCTGAAGAAAGTCTGATGCTGCTTAAGATGATCGAATCGGATTTTGAACTGTTATATAAAGCAGGAACAAGATATGACAAGTGTATGGACATACAGTGTTAACTGGCACGGGAATAATAATAAATGTGCAATAGTATTATATCCAACAACAAAAGAAGTACTTCCTCAGGCAACACAAAAGCCTGCTCGGGTTGTGCAACTCAACAACAACCAAGGCTTGCAATCAACGTGAATAAAAATGCTGCATACATAACATAAGAGCTTATAATCTTAATCGGGTGTCTGCTAGGCGAATAAAGTTTAGCTGGGATGTAGTAGGCTAGGAAACAATGGCTGAGCAAGCGGCTCGTAGCCTAGCGAGGTCCTTAAGACTGTACGGCCAAATTACGTTAATTGACGGGGTGCTCTCTTGAGAGATCCAGATCGCTAGTATCTGGTTCTCTCCTGGCGACCCTCTCAAAGTCAAAGCAAAACGAGTTAGCACAGTGTTGGGTGGCAGAGGAAAAATCCCTCACTCACAACACAGTGCTAAACTCACAAGATACACAGTCAGAAAGACAACCTAGGCTTCCCACGTATCCGTTGCGATTGTACAGGTTCAACACAACCTGGTACACATCGGAAATCACAACAACAATAGCCTCACCCCAGTCTAGCATTAAATAGCCCAGCAGACAACCAAGCAAAAGGTAGGGAGACACCGTGAGTGTGTCGAACCTCTACAGACAAAATGTTAACCCCTCCAAAATGTCTATCTAAACATGGAATATCTGAGAGCTTCAGCATATAATACGATGGCCGATGTATGAAATCGTGCAGAACCAAAGGGGAGTTATGATATTAAATAGATTGAAAGAATGAGAGGTAAGAAGTTGAGGGAGAGAGAAAGTGTTCTATAGGTAGAAGTCGGGGACAGGTAGTAAGGGATATGTGAAGGGTATGCTGGTCAGGCAAGCTCTGAGCAAGAAAGGCACAAGGCAGCAGGGAGTGCGGGGGGGACCACTTCCTGACGCGGCAGGAGGGTGGTGAGGCAGCCAGCCACTCAGAGGGCCCGGCCGTGGCATGACGTCACCGAGACAACGTGTAACACTACACACGCTACCCTCTGCCTCCTGTACTTACTCACTCACACTCTCTAGCTGTATTATTCAGTCTTATACATTAAACTTATAACTGATGATATAAATATATTGCATTGTCACAGGTGAAAATAAAGACCACTTCTGTACTGCCTGTGACATGACGATGCACAAGAAAGAAAGTACAACATTGTAGATAGACTGTAGCCAAATACATTGCCCTGGCGAGTGTTAGCGAGTGGCCAAGTGAGCGGCTGAGCCCACGTGGCGTTCTGCTAAGCTGCAGGCGTCACATCCCCCCCAAGATATTAGACGCTCAACCATGAGCTCCATATCTGACAAGCTGAACGCCGATAAGACTCGCCACCCCTAATCACTTCGCAACAAAGAAGGCAAAGCTCAGTTCTCATCAACAACAAAAATTACAACCCCTCCCAACACAATAGCTTAATTCATACTGCTATGCTCCTAGAGCGAACTTCTACTAGCCCAGCCTTCTGAGATAAGTACAGGTTCGACTCAGAACTTCAGCTATAACATACTTAAAAAATTTAACTATTAAAGAAAGAGTTTTTATAGAATTTTCATTTTTAATATGTTTTTGGCGGCTGCACTTACAGGGGCAAGCCAATTTTACTCCACTCTCAACACACACTGACTGAACGGCGAGGGTTCTCCTGCAAACAAACCCTCCCGTGACAAACAATCAGCCAAAACATTATCAGTGCCCTTAGCATGCCACACATCCAACTCGTGTTCTGGCAGCACAACAACACCTGACACTGATAAATTGCCCAGTTCATCACAAGACTGGCACTTCTCTTCGCTCTTTCCGGCACCGGGACCTGCCGAAAGCCTTTCACTAGTTCTACCTTCGTGATAGGCGATGCAGTCCCGATGCGGTCTATGGTGTCGTCAACTCTCGATAAGGTATAGGTGTCTGTCAGGGATAATTCACACCCACTCTTGCAATCAACACACACACTGATCTTGCCACTTAATACAGGTTGTAAAGTTACAGGCAACGACCACTCACGATATCCCTTATCCCTCAGACCCTTGGGCAATGGATAGGTGTCTGTCAGGGATAATGCTTCCACACTCTTGCAGTCACCATACACACGGATCTTGCCACTCAACTCAGGTTGCAAACTCACTGGCAACGGCCACTCACGATATCCTTTATCCCTCAGACCCTTTTTCCACATGTCGTCTAGCTCTGTTTTCACGACAGGCTGTTGAGCAGGATTTATACGGTAGGGAATTAAACTAAGCCTCGCACTGTCTCCAGCCTCCATGTCGGATTCTACCCCGTACATCAGGCCTGGAGAAGCAACAAACATGCGGATGCACTGCCACAGCCTAGTAAACAACTTATCTCGCAGAACAACATGCCTAGTGCCCTCCCACAACCCAGCCGAGACCGCAGCTTCTAACCTGTAGTCTCCCTCCTTCTCCACCTTCGTCCCTAGAACAGCCAGGTCATGAGAGGGACAATCAGTACCACCTGTGCAGTCACTCCCATAGTTCATTATTGCTAAGGCTTCCCCGCCGATACCGTACATGCGCACCCCCGCATTCCTTACGACTACATCTGCCTGCGCAGCATCACCACTTTTAGCGACATGGCCAGATACAGTCGGTCTATGGTAGGGCTGTTGCATTCGACTAGAGCAGCATTGGGAGGCTATGCGACGACCGGGCACTTCTATGCCACAGCCAACCTCACCAATCTGCTCAATGTCCTCCTTCTGACCACCACCCTTGGCAGCCATGGGTCGACCTTGACCTGACAACCATGTCCAAGCCTCGTCGCCCACCTTGAACCACCGAAACAATGAGGCTAACGGTCTCTTAACATTCACGTGACCTGCCCGCGGAACATCTTGCACCGCCTGAGTTGTGAGGCTCGGGGACTCGGCACGACCAGTGGGGTATGAACCGAGCTGGTGCTGGAGCGCTGCACACTGCTGCTCAGGCAGGTGCTCTAGCGCTTCCACAGCCACCAGACTCGTGTCCCCCGCCCACTGCTCCGCCGAGACATGACAATCCCTACTCTCCTCCACCTGTGCCCTACTGCCCCCCTCTCCTTCTCCACCTTGGCCGCTGCAGACCAACGCAGGGACAGTAGGCTGCTCAGGTGGTTGCCTCACAAACTCCTCCAACAGGTTCACATGACATGTTTCCCCGTCCTCGTGTTTGATCTCGACAGCACCATTACCACACTTCTGAACTTCCGGATCCTCCAACTGCAGTTTACAAATATCTGAGGGAACCAACCTGTCTAGATGCTTCCGAAGCAACCCATGTCCTCCCCTAATATCAAACTGAGCAACCCTTTTTTTCTCTCTGTGCGTAACGTTGCTGCCTCGGAGTCTCTTCCTGCCCTACCTCCTCACTAGCTGTGACAGGTCCTGGGGCCCCTCCAGACTCCAACAATGGTGCCAATACTGAGTCACCAAGAAGCGCTGCTGGTACTAAACTCTCCAAACTTTTACCAACATTAGCCGTCTTCTTCCGACCGTTCCTCCGTTGATCAGAAGACTGAGGAATAGGCTGTGACACTTTGGATGCAAGAGATCTTGTAACAACGCACACCATAGGTTGTACATGACCCTTCTCTACCCACTCCTGTTCCTCCCTACTCACGTCGGCCGGCTTCTCGGCAACGACTAAGGGTGAAACCTCAGAAGTAGGCACCGCAAAGTCGTTGCCGAGAAGGAGGTCGACGCCCCCAACAGGCAAGTTCTCCACAATTCCCACATCCAACTCTCGTGTCACACCATCTACCTCCAGTTCCATCCTGACCAATGGGTATGACCTGATAGCATTGATACCTTGCACCACAACCACCCTTGCCGCGTTTATTGGTCTACCAGTAAAGTTCTTCATCAAAGTCTGAGAGGCACCCGTGTCTCGCAACAGCTCAACTCCATGCTTCTTACCAGCCCACTTCACGCAGCCACGCCCTCGATGGTCCCAAAAGACATCGCGGACAGGGTTCGAGCCTTCCGGATTCTTCTCCACTGGCGGTGTCCCAGCCTCTGCCGTTATACCCAGGGCAAACTCAGACGACTTCGGGGACACCCCAATGTTGCGAGCCAAAGACACAACTGCATTAGGTAGCTTGCTTGGACAGGCTCTTGAAATGCCCCTTCTCATGACAATGAAAACACTCTAACTCCCCCTTGGGCTTCTCTTGAGGTGGGGAAGGGCCCTGACCCTTCTTAAACGGGACGGTATTAGGTTTATGGTCAGACTTAGTATCGTTGCTCTTGTAATGGTTATATGGTGTATCACTGACTCGGGGGGGGTGGAGTGTTGCGCCCCTTGTTACCTGCATCGTTCCGTTGTGCAGACCCGCACCCACGAATCAGTGACATCCGAAGGTCAGCCATCTCAGCTGCCTCCTGAAGAGTTTTCGTGTTCTTTTCTTTAAGATTCAACGTCAGATCGCTGCCCGTACACTTGAAAAATTGTTCTAGAAGCATCAGCTGTTTCAACTCCTCAAACGTCGATGCCTTCTCAGAACGCAGCCAGTTTCTAAATGTATCGGACAGATCCCGGGCATGCTCAAGAAAGGTGCACTCACGACCCTTCGCTACACCCCGGAACTTCAATCTGTACGTCTCTGGTTGTAACTCATATGCCCGCAGGACAGCCTCCTTCAATACCTCATAATCGATGCACGACTCCAAGGGCAACGCATCATATGCCTTGAGTCCTTTGCCAACCAACCTAGAGGAAACAAGGGCTGCCCACTTAACCTCGGGCCATTGGTGCTCCCGGCACTTCTTCTCAAAAAGTATGAAAAATTCAGTGACACCCGACTCATCAAATACAGGGACCAACTTGAGCAGGTGCGATAAAGACTGATCAAGACCTCGATTCCCAGAACCGAGACGCTGCCTTATCTACAGACAAAATGTTAACCTCTCCAAAATGTCTATCTAAACATGGAATATCTGAGAGCTTCAGCATATAATACGATGGCCGATGTATGAAATCGTGCAGAACCAAAGGGGAGTTATGATATTAAATAGATTGAAAGAATGAGAGGTAAGAAGTTGAGGGAGAGAGAAAGTGTTCTATAGGTAGAAGTCGGGGACAGGTAGCAAGGGATATGTGAAGGGTATGCTGGTCAGGCAAGCTCTGAGCAAGAAAGGCACAAGGCAGCAGGGAGTGCGGGGGGGGGGGGGGGGGACCACTTCCTGACGCGGCGGGAGGGTGGTGAGGCAGCCAGCCACTCAGAGGGCCCGGCCGTGGCATGACGTCACCGAGACAACGTGTAACACTACGCACACTACCCTCTGCCTCCTGTACTTACTCACTCACACTCTCTAGCTGTATCATTCAGTCTTATACATTAAACTTATAACTGATGATATAAAATATAATGCATTGTCACAGGCGAAAATAAAGACCACTTCTGTACTGCCTGTGACATGACGATTCACAAGAAAGAAAGTACAACATTGTAGATAGACTGTAGCCAAATACATTGCCCTGGCGAGTGTTAGCGAGTGGCCATGCGAGCGGCTGAGCCCACGTGGTGTTCTGCTAAGCTGCAGGCGTCACACCATATCCATTATCACGGTCCTATATCTACTATATGTATTATAATGTACACTAGGATGCCATAGTCTCTAGCCCACTCATAAGAATTTGTGGTGCTTCTATACATTTCTTCATGCAGTTATGACTATCTGGATTAATATTTGGATTGAACTTGCTTCTCAAAAATTATGTATAGTTTTGTAGTTGATGAATACAAAAATATAATAATGTATTCGTTTCCAGATATTTAATTCCACAATAATATTAGCAATAGGTGAAGTCCACGAATATTTGTGAGTGGTCTAGAGACTATGGCATTCGTCACATATTTCCCTCCAATGTAACTTTCGGACGTTTCCTTTCTAATTATCCATACTTAAAATCCTCCTTTCCACCCCTCTCAAGTGGACATCTCCCCTTTATATAGTGTAAATTGTTGGGCTGGTGCTATGAGAGAAGCGGAACTTAGGATCCACCGGCTTTTTTTTTATGTTTCTCCCCTTTTCTCTCTTTCACTGGCTTGTATCCATTCGGCCCTATTCAGCCAACGGTTTGAAGATGTTTATCCCCATTCAGGTGTCGATTTCTTCCTGGAGAGCGAAAGCGAGCCAGTACTGTATGGAGAAATCCGGCTTCGCCGGAGAAATTTTTCTGTCGAAAAATGTACAAATTTAACTTGCCGTAAAAAATATATATATAAATGCTGGCTCGCTACCGCTCGCCAGGAAAATAATATATATGGCACTTACTCTTTCCATGGCTATATTGCCAGCCATTTTCGGAAGACGGATCATTATTGTTAAGATTAAAAATATTACAATGGAACATACGGTCCTTCAAATAATAACGAAATTAACGTCAATGGATCACTTGCTTTCATTCAATATTATTGTAGTCCCTCCCCTACACTGAGAGATACAAAGTTATTTTTCCTCTGAATTGGAGTAATTCAATTAATAGGGTTTGTAGGTCTATTATAGTCAATGACCATGGTGAAATTGATACCAACATCTATCTATCTATCTATCTATATGCTCAGGCCAACATACAGTATATAATTGGTGGCGTTGTGTGTGTGTAAGTGTGAGAGTCCGAGTGTAGTGGGTGAGACAGTGAAGCACGGGAACAAGGTGGCTTCAGAGATGGGGTCGTTTCGGGCCATGAGTGAGCACCGTGCCTCATGTGAAGGCAAGATGGCAGGTGCTCGTTGTACTCTACGTGCTTCACATGTCTCACTTCCCCAGACTGGAACAAGACCTCACGGGCTTCACTGTTCATTGTAAAGCGGTGAATGTTAAGGCTCTCAGCCTATGCCCGAGAGGAAGTAAGTTGGAATATAGAAAAAAAAAAAAAAAGAAAAAAAAAAGAAAAAAAGTATTACATATTTGGAAGCAAAAATAACCATGTATATTTTAACATGAATGCACACTCTATAATATGACAAAGTAAAATAATCTGGCTGTTGTTGTATCTATAGACTTAAACACATTTGCATTTATAGAGAAGTTATTTCAATTAAGAACAAAATCGATCTCATTAGTTAAGCACCTTATGGAGAACTGTGTGCAGTTTTGAGCTCCTTATTATAGACATACTATTGCATAATTCGAGGATGGTCAGATATGGGTTACGAGAATTATAAGTAAATCGAAAAAATAAACCATATAAGACGGGCTTGAGATCCTATAGTAACAGAGATCTTCCAACCTCCGCCATCTTGGTGCCACTGGTGATATTTTGTTCTCTACATACTCAAATATCTCCATATCTATAACAAACATTTTGTGTATATTAAAATGTAAAATTTGAATGAAATCGTTGAAATTCCTTCGTAAGTCTCATCGTATTCGCTTCTCTTGTCTCTACTGAAGTCGAAGTGGGGTCGAAAATGTACTTCAATGTTCGTGCGTGCGTGGGCGGGTAGGGTGGGGTAGCTGGGAGTATATAAGGCGAGTCCTGGTAAGGCTAAGACAGTTCACCCACTCCACTAGCTGTGTCAAGATGAAATTTATGGTAAGACCAACCCTCTGAGGATTTTACCATTGTTTGTTTCAAAGTGTGATATTTTGTGTGCTATGTGTATGAAGGAGACAAAAGGCAAAGCTGCCTGTAGCAAGCGTCCCTCCCGAAGTTGAAAGAATGATAGAGAGCCAAATTCAAGGTGCGTTAAAGTCAAAATGTCTGGAGCAGTCTAAGTCATAGGATGAGGGAAAGACAGATACTTGGATATACTAGGTGCGATAGATCCGTATAATACACTCCGGATGGTTGGATATTTATCATGTGATTTTGTTGTTTTTGATAAACTGTGAATATGTGGGACAAACAGGCATATATGATAAGGAGTTGCTGGAACTCCTGTTTCATTTGTCGGTAATTCTGTCGGTAATTTGTCGGTCTGGCCTCCCTCACTGTTTCTGTTTGTGTCTCCCTTACACAGAGAGTAATCCAGCTAGCTCTCACAAACACCTCCTCTTGCTATCCATTGCACTACATTAACCCGTTCAGTACCGGTGACATCTTTTTCATTATATTCTGGCAATGATTAAACGATTATATTCAGCTTAGGAAGGATCTCTAGCAATAATGAAGATTCAAACTATCTCCTGCAACCCTTTAAACTACCACAGATCCTTCCAAAGCTGCATAATATCGTCTAAATATAGCTAGAATATAATATAACACATGTCGCTGGTACTCAAAGGGTTAAATAAAAACACCACTCTTTCCAATATTGTACACCAAAAAAAAATTGAAACAAATATGTTTAATATGGCTCTCTCACTCTTTTAACTTTGGGGGAGACACTTGTTACAGGCAATTTTACACTTTGTCTCCTTCATACACACACAGGAAAAAAGAAGAAGAAACATAATCTGCTCATTATAAGTAGACAACCAATCTTGATCATTAACCTCTATAATATATAATCGACTAGAGTAATCGAGCTAATATTTCTACCATTTGAGAAGCGTTAACCTAGGATTAGATGTGCCGATTTGCAGCCCATTTCCACCAGCCCTTCTTTGCTTATAGAGGTTTGGAGTCACGATATTTATGGCCTAGTGAGAACAGCAGGGTGTCAAACTAGGGCAATTTTTTGTTGTTGAAGACTTTATTGAATATGAGAAGGAGAGCAAGAACATTAACATGAAATAGCTTGGTTTTGGCCATTTTATCACTTTCAACGACATTATTTAAATAGATAAAAAAGACCATCTGAGGAAGAGCACTTTATTGACAACGTTTCGCAGATAGCTTCATCAGGTCACTGACACTCTCGCTATCGCTCGCCAGGAAGAAATCGACACCTGGATGGGGATAAACGTCTTAAAACAGTTGGTTGAATGGGGCCGAATGGTTACAAACCAGGGAAATTGAGAAAAGGAGAGAAAGATAACAAAAAGCCGGTGACCCCCCCCTTAAAGTAGCTGTCTGATTATTAGGTTTCTGAACATATTGGTGATTATCAAAATCCATTGATATTGTCTTCATTACTAATGCTCTAAAGATCCGATTACGCTTTTCTTATCTGTTTTCTGGCGATTATTAGATGATTTTATTCAGATTGGGAAGGGTATATGGAAATAAGAGGGTAAATTGGGAGAGTTTTGCACGAATGTAATCCCCACAGGTCCTTCCTAAGCTATATGAAGGAATCTGAATATAGCCAGAACATTGAAAAGAAATTCGTATTCGGATCTTAAAAGGGTTAGTTTGTAATGTAAATATTCACATATAAGTTGATGCAATATTACACTAGGACCTATATTTATATATTAATTAAGGGCATTATTTCATACAAAAGCGTGTACAATTGCTCACATAAGTTCTGTTCCTCTCCGTGATCTTATACATGAAAATATAATGAGCATGACTGAATTACGAGTGAAGTTTCTTATGCAGTGGTTAACTCATGTGACCAGTCAAATGATAATTAAAAGAAACCACACTCACAATTCATTCATACTAGTCTATTTTCATACATAAGATCTCGACGAGGTACAGAACTATGTGGGCAACTGTACTTATGTTAAAGATAACCCCAGTGACGTCCTTTTATTGATATGCTGATAACTATTCGGTGATTTTGTTCAGCTTAGGAGGGACGTCTACCCATGAAAACTCTACAGACTACCTCAATTAATCCTTTTAGCTACCATATAACCCTTGCCAAGCTTCATAAAATCGTCTAAATGTACCTGAAATAGAAATAAAAAGCGTCACCAGTACTGAAAGGGTTAGTATCAATTGACCACTTGCGAGTTTCAGGCTACAAGGAAGTTGGAGCCGTACACATCGATATTAAACATAAATGCGATAATAATGTAGGTTTCTGATGGATAAAAAGTATGTTAAATTAATTTATATGTATTTATAAATGCGCTATAACCGTATTTTAGCTGGTAATTCTGCTAAATATCGATGTCTACAGCGCCAACTTCCTTATAGAACGAAACTCGCAAGTGGTCAATTAGATGCCAACTCCTAGAATTTGCATGCCCTAATACAGTAATAATTGTGAGACCCTGAAGGGGAGGTATTGTTTTCTGGAATCCCTTCTCACTTATGTTTAGTCCCATTAGTTATGAGATTTTAAAATGTTTGCCCCATTTATTTTGTGATTTGAAGACCTTTCGACCCATTTCTTTGTCAATATTAATACCTATTCTGACAACTATTCGGTGATTTTATTCAGCTTAGGAAGGACGTCTACCCATGAAAAACCTACAGGCTACCTAAATGGCACGAAAGGTCTGGAAACTGACAGAAATACGGCGGAAGGTTTTAAAATCACCAAACTAATGGGGCAAGCGTCTTAAACTAATGGGGCTAAACATGAGAGAGATGGGGTCCAGAAAGAACACCCCTTTAAGTGAAAATCTCCCCATAAGTGATGGTAGATGAGGTAAGGACACACATGCAAAGTAGGGCCCAAGTTTATTCAACGTTTCGCCCGACACGGCTTCAGGTTATTCCTGAAGAAGCCGTGTCTGGGGAAACGTCGAATAACTTTGGTCCTACTCTGCATATGTGTCCTTACCTAATCTAGCATCACTTATAGGGAGATTTTCATTTAAAGGGGTGTTCTTTCAGGAGAGGGAGTAGTTGGATATAGAAGAAAAAATAAAATAATATATGTCCTGTATACCTCATCTGTTTCAGTCATTGCTGCTTCTTCACCATGATGGTAAATATTATACACTTATCCATTCCAGGTGTTGTTGAGTTTGGCGGCTGTGTGCTGCGCGCGGCCCAATGTGTTCTTCGTGGTCCCTTCTAGAGGTCCCGGGGAACCTAACGCCTTCGACTCCGCTCAGCTCCAAGGCCTTCAGGATACCCTCGCACAGTTCCTCTCGGCTCAGATGAATCCAGGACCTACCGTGCCTGTTGGTGGAGTTGCTGTTGGGGCTGGTGCTGTTAATCCTCCTTGCCAGCGAGGCAATTGTGGCTGAAGTCACTCCCGAAGTCACCCCTGCTGATGAGATTGTTGTAGATGTGGTGCCCGCGGAACCTGTCGTTGTTGCTGAAGAGATGGTTGGAATGCCCCTACCCCCTGCCGTAGACCCCTCCTTCAACGCAGTGGACCCACAGTTTGCCTCTTTCATCTTCATCTCATCTGAGATGAGTAAAACTATTTTCTAAAATAAAGCCCCCAAATAAAGACAGCCACGACTTCTGAGCGGTGGCGTACACTCACCCACTCTCACACACACACACACACACACACACACACAGACACACACACACACACACACACACACTCTCTCTCTCTCTCTCACACACACATATTTCAATGTCATCATAGAGGTGCCCTGGATACCTCCCAAGAACCTCCCTCTCGGCCTCCATTCACTAAGCTTACCATCCTCATATCTGTACATCTCATGTTCATCCACTAAATTGTAAAATGTGTATTTTCAGCTCATGAGGCTGCCATTCTTTAATAAACCGTTTATTATTATTATTATTATTATTATACAACATATTGGAGCCTGGACCCCACATTATTATTAAGGGGGCTCATGGTTAACTTTTTGGGCGTTTTTTGCATGTATTCATTATTTTTCTAGTTTCTTCCCTAGACCTCCATCAAATTTAAAAAAACATCCATTACATCCCCCTTCTAGATTAAGTTGTACATTTTTCGGTAGAAAAATTTCCCGGCCGAAGGCCGGTTCTTCCAACATTACAAGCTCACTATCGTTCGCCAGGGAAAAAATTGACACCTAAATAGCACGAAATGTTTAAATATTAACGAAGAAATGGGGTGAAAGGTCTTAAAATTGACTAACTAATGGGTAAACATCTTAACATCTAAAAACTAATGGGCTAAACATGAGGGAGAAAGTGGTCCAGCAAACCGGCCCTTCCCCCTTTATTGCTGGTGTTGGGGGCTGGTGACGCATCGCTCGCCTCACTTGTCATCCTTCCGTGGCGACTACCGAGACGCAATTGTTTCTCTTCCACGAATATATACCTTTTGTTTGAGCCATGACCCTATTGTTATATTTGTTTGCTTTTTTTTTTTTGTATGGAATGACAGTGGTGTTTGAAGATTTGCATTTTCCATTAAGCTTTGCTTTTTTTTATATTTATGGTCAGTGAATAGATGGGATACACACCTAATTGTAAATGTTCATGCATGGATAACTTCCTTTTTATCTACGGTCGACAAATTCGTAATGTTCCAAAGAAATAAACCAAATACAATAAGTAATTATCATGAATTTACATAATATAACCGATGGTGCAGATTCCCTTGTAGTCCGGGAGCAACCCTACCAAATTGTTAATTTCCGTCGTCCATGTAAGTGTAGGTAAAAAGTAGTTTCAAATTACTAATTAGAAAAATAGACAACTTCGAAATATATGTACCTTAACTAAATATATGGGGGCATTCACATACAAAATATTATTTTTTAGACTTGCCATTTGAGCAAATTCGTCTTCCCTTTTAATTCGTAACAATTCTAATTTCTACATTATTTGATTTTTACAGTACTGCCATTTTTGACCAAATAAACTGTGTATCATAACAATTGTCTTGTAGTTTACAATTAACCTATATTCAAATAACTTTGTGAAAATTAAATAATTGTGTTACTACTGTTTTGGCTACGAAAACTCCAGATGAAGCACAGCCATACATGCGGAAGTGTTCGTAAGCCATGTGCGTGGCTTACGGACAAGTCCGCACGCATGGCAGTAGCTGCGTTTTCTGTTACCCTAAAGTCTGATAACCCACTCTCATTATAGTGGGGTGGCACAAAATGTACAAATTTTACAAGCCTGCCTTCAAAATGTATAGGCCTATATAATATATACAACATTTGCTTACTATTGTTGAACATGAATGTAAATATGTTACAAAATGACCACTACAAAGTGAAACAAAGAATATAATACAGATGAAACATCGTAATATAATAAATATTATGAGGTATTTCAGGAACTGCAATGATCGACATATAGACATATCGGCAATAACTTAGAATATATACAATTGAAGATTGTTTGTGACATCATATATGAGGTGGAATTATATAAAACATTTCACTTTGTAACATTAGAATAATAAATAGTTGCTTAGGTTAACATTTCAATAATTCTGAGTATGAGTGGCGGAATATTGTAGGTGACGAACACTACCATGCAGCCGGTACAAGGGCTATCCCGAAACTCAGTCCACCTCCCAGCTATACTGGCGTGCTTGGCATATATTTACCCCTATGGTAAAGCAGCCGCTATGCCCGATCTACATTCGTGCCTAATCACGATTCTATGTCAATGTATTTAACTTGGCTTTATTGTATCGACTAAACTAACCATAATAAGTAACCTAATCCATTAAAATCAAGTAAAATACATCAAAATATAATCATGATTACTGATTGTAAACACGAATGTAGCGGCATCACGGCTGCGGCTATGTTCCGACATTTCTAAACTAAATCATTTTACATGTTAAGATTATTATTTGAGTCCTTATTTTGGGATAATTTTGATCTACTTGAATTTGTACAACATTGTGATGGGTATGCATATAATATACAACATTGTGATGGGTATGCATATAATATACAACATTGTGATGGGTATGCATATAATATACAACATTGTGATGGGTATGCATATAATATACAACATTGTGATGGGTATGCATATAATATACATTGTGATGGGTATGCATATAATATAATTGCTTAATTTTGAGTATATGTATACAAAGTCTAATATAGGTTATCACCCTTTCATACGATTATGACACTTCTTTCGGATATTCTGAGGATATAGCTAGGTACATTTATAATTATCACATTCAAATCGATTGTTTGTATATGGATATATACACAAAGTCTTAAAACTGTTATCAAGCTCCGAAAGTCTGAATCGGGTTGAGTTTCGACCCTGTGTAGGAGCAGGGTTGAGTTGGCTTGATATTGGACACCCTTTTATGACATTTGGGTGTGAAATACGACACCATTTCCAGTCTATCGAAGATAATGATGGTAAAGGAAAATGCGGCTAGTCGTATGTACCACTCAGCAGTAGCAGGTTAGTACCGCTCCGCACCCAAGTCGGGTACTGAAGGGTACTAAACAAAGAGGTCCTTTCTTACACTACCTGCCTTGCAGATTGGACCGCTCCGCAATAGTAGGAAGGGTAATAAATACAGCAGACCTTTATTATACGCTACCTGCCTTGCAGATTGGAGCCAGGAGGCTACAATTATACTGCTTCAGTCACCCATAATAAGTAATAACAAACCGTTTTCTTCTATATTTAATTTAAATAATATCTTAAAACATTCAAAATATCGTCTTCAAATGTAACTAATTAGTTATGCTAAAATATTATCTACAAAACTGTAATACAAAAACGCAACATTCACAAGTAATTAGGAATTTAAATCAAAGACATTTTTTGAGAGGTAACTAAAATGTTCAAAAAATGTTTTCAATCATATCTTTTACGATAAATTTCGAAGTTACGATTTTTGCATTATATGTCTAAAAATTATACTCTTTCTATATAACTTTACAAATTTCAGTCACAATGGTATGGATGAGGTTGATTTTATCTAGACACAATTGCGGCCAATGCTCCCGGACTATTGAAAATGTGCCCGCCCATGTTCTACCTTGTGTAATAATAAACAATGAAAAATGTATGTATATATAATATTGAATAAGATATATGTGATGATATATTTGGGGCTTTTGGGCCGCAGGGTCGTTTAGTGCTGCGGCTGAATTGGGCCAATTCGCTCGCCCCATATGTTTTTCTTTATGCAATTATTACTCTCGTGGTTGATTTTTGGATAGAACTTGTTTTTTAATTAATAGTAATTAATAATAATTAATAGTATGTGCATGTTTGTAGCTAATGTAAGGCAAATTATACTCATAAATTCGTTCCCAGAGATATATTTCCATAATTAGAAATTGGTGAAGCTCACGAATGTTTATGAGTGGGCTACAGACTATGGCATCCGAGTGTACTCATGAATCCGAGGCCAAGAGGAAGTCATGAAAGACACGCTTAAATAAATAGTATATATCTGGGAAAATAATATTATGATAATACTTGATATTTTTTCTTCAAATTATGCAAGTTTGTTTTCCATTACAAGATTTATAGGACCTATTGTATGAATTTTGACTAAATTTAATCCATACTTTAAAATAGAAGGAGTGTAAGGGATAAAGTTTGTAGTGAGAGATGTTCTTAGATAG
>CM064509.1:67015685-67075685 GCA_032716605.1 Paralithodes platypus
TAGTCAATGACCATGGTGAAATTGATACCAACATCTATCTATCTATCTATCTATATGCTCAGGCCAACATACAGTATATAATTGGTGGCGTTGTGTGTGTGTAAGTGTGAGAGTCCGAGTGTAGTGGGTGAGACAGTGAAGCACGGGAACAAGGTGGCTTCAGAGATGGGGTCGTTTCGGGCCATGAGTGAGCACCGTGCCTCATGTGAAGGCAAGATGGCAGGTGCTCGTTGTACTCTACGTGCTTCACATGTCTCACTTCCCCAGACTGGAACAAGACCTCACGGGCTTCACTGTTCATTGTAAAGCGGTGAATGTTAAGGCTCTCAGCCTATGCCCGAGAGGAAGTAAGTTGGAATATAGAGAAAAAAAAAAAAAAAAAAAAAGTATTACATATTTGGAAGCAAAAATAACCATGTATATTTTAACATGAATGCACACTCTATAATATGACAAAGTAAAATAATCTGGCTGTTGTTGTATCTATAGACTTAAACACATTTGCATTTATAGAGAAGTTATTTCAATTAAGAACAAAATCGATCTCATTAGTTAAGCACCTTATGGAGAACTGTGTGCAGTTTTGAGCTCCTTATTATAGACATACTATTGCATAATTCGAGGATGGTCAGATATGGGTTACGAGAATTATAAGTAAATCGAAAAAATAAACCATATAAGACGGGCTTGAGATCCTATAGTAACAGAGATCTTCCAACCTCCGCCATCTTGGTGCCACTGGTGATATTTTGTTCTCTACATACTCAAATATCTCCATATCTATAACAAACATTTTGTGTATATTAAAATGTAAAATTTGAATGAAATCGTTGAAATTCCTTCGTAAGTCTCATCGTATTCGCTTCTCTTGTCTCTACTGAAGTCGAAGTGGGGTCGAAAATGTACTTCAATGTTCGTGCGTGCGTGGGCGGGTAGGGTGGGGTAGCTGGGAGTATATAAGGCGAGTCCTGGTAAGGCTAAGACAGTTCACCCACTCCACTAGCTGTGTCAAGATGAAATTTATGGTAAGACCAACCCTCTGAGGATTTTACCATTGTTTGTTTCAAAGTGTGATATTTTGTGTGCTATGTGTATGAAGGAGACAAAAGGCAAAGCTGCCTGTAGCAAGCGTCCCTCCCGAAGTTGAAAGAATGATAGAGAGCCAAATTCAAGGTGCGTTAAAGTCAAAATGTCTGGAGCAGTCTAAGTCATAGGATGAGGGAAAGACAGATACTTGGATATACTAGGTGCGATAGATCCGTATAATACACTCCGGATGGTTGGATATTTATCATGTGATTTTGTTGTTTTTGATAAACTGTGAATATGTGGGACAAACAGGCATATATGATAAGGAGTTGCTGGAACTCCTGTTTCATTTGTCGGTAATTCTGTCGGTAATTTGTCGGTCTGGCCTCCCTCACTGTTTCTGTTTGTGTCTCCCTTACACAGAGAGTAATCCAGCTAGCTCTCACAAACACCTCCTCTTGCTATCCATTGCACTACATTAACCCGTTCAGTACCGGTGACATCTTTTTCATTATATTCTGGCAATGATTAAACGATTATATTCAGCTTAGGAAGGATCTCTAGCAATAATGAAGATTCAAACTATCTCCTGCAACCCTTTAAACTACCACAGATCCTTCCAAAGCTGCATAATATCGTCTAAATATAGCTAGAATATAATATAACACATGTCGCTGGTACTCAAAGGGTTAAATAAAAACACCACTCTTTCCAATATTGTACACCAAAAAAAAATTGAAACAAATATGTTTAATATGGCTCTCTCACTCTTTTAACTTTGGGGGAGACACTTGTTACAGGCAATTTTACACTTTGTCTCCTTCATACACACACAGGAAAAAAGAAGAAGAAACATAATCTGCTCATTATAAGTAGACAACCAATCTTGATCATTAACCTCTATAATATATAATCGACTAGAGTAATCGAGCTAATATTTCTACCATTTGAGAAGCGTTAACCTAGGATTAGATGTGCCGATTTGCAGCCCATTTCCACCAGCCCTTCTTTGCTTATAGAGGTTTGGAGTCACGATATTTATGGCCTAGTGAGAACAGCAGGGTGTCAAACTAGGGCAATTTTTGTTGTTGAAGACTTTATTGAATATGAGAAGGAGAGCAAGAACATTAACATGAAATAGCTTGGTTTTGGCCATTTTATCACTTTCAACGACATTATTTAAATAGATAAAAAAGACCATCTGAGGAAGAGCACTTTATTGACAACGTTTCGCAGATAGCTTCATCAGGTCACTGACACTCTCGCTATCGCTCGCCAGGAAGAAATCGACACCTGGATGGGGATAAACGTCTTAAAACAGTTGGTTGAATGGGGCCGAATGGTTACAAACCAGGGAAATTGAGAAAAGGAGAGAAAGATAACAAAAAGCCGGTGACCCCCCCCTTAAAGTAGCTGTCTGATTATTAGGTTTCTGAACATATTGGTGATTATCAAAATCCATTGATATTGTCTTCATTACTAATGCTCTAAAGATCCGATTACGCTTTTCTTATCTGTTTTCTGGCGATTATTAGATGATTTTATTCAGATTGGGAAGGGTATATGGAAATAAGAGGGTAAATTGGGAGAGTTTTGCACGAATGTAATCCCCACAGGTCCTTCCTAAGCTATATGAAGGAATCTGAATATAGCCAGAACATTGAAAAGAAATTCGTATTCGGATCTTAAAAGGGTTAGTTTGTAATGTAAATATTCACATATAAGTTGATGCAATATTACACTAGGACCTATATTTATATATTAATTAAGGGCATTATTTCATACAAAAGCGTGTACAATTGCTCACATAAGTTCTGTTCCTCTCCGTGATCTTATACATGAAAATATAATGAGCATGACTGAATTACGAGTGAAGTTTCTTATGCAGTGGTTAACTCATGTGACCAGTCAAATGATAATTAAAAGAAACCACACTCACAATTCATTCATACTAGTCTATTTTCATACATAAGATCTCGACGAGGTACAGAACTTATGTGGGCAACTGTACTTATGTTAAAGATAACCCCAGTGACGTCCTTTTATTGATATGCTGATAACTATTCGGTGATTTTGTTCAGCTTAGGAGGGACGTCTACCCATGAAAACTCTACAGACTACCTCAATTAATCCTTTTAGCTACCATATAACCCTTGCCAAGCTTCATAAAATCGTCTAAATGTACCTGAAATAGAAATAAAAAGCGTCACCAGTACTGAAAGGGTTAGTATCAATTGACCACTTGCGAGTTTCAGGCTACAAGGAAGTTGGAGCCGTACACATCGATATTAAACATAAATGCGATAATAATGTAGGTTTCTGATGGATAAAAAGTATGTTAAATTAATTTATATGTATTTATAAATGCGCTATAACCGTATTTTAGCTGGTAATTCTGCTAAATATCGATGTCTACAGCGCCAACTTCCTTATAGAACGAAACTCGCAAGTGGTCAATTAGATGCCAACTCCTAGAATTTGCATGCCCTAATACAGTAATAATTGTGAGACCCTGAAGGGGAGGTATTGTTTTCTGGAATCCCTTCTCACTTATGTTTAGTCCCATTAGTTATGAGATTTTAAAATGTTTGCCCCATTTATTTTTGTGATTTGAAGACCTTTCGACCCATTTCTTTGTCAATATTAATACCTATTCTGACAACTATTCGGTGATTTTATTCAGCTTAGGAAGGACGTCTACCCATGAAAAACCTACAGGCTACCTAAATGGCACGAAAGGTCTGGAAACTGACAGAAATACGGCGGAAGGTTTTAAAATCACCAAACTAATGGGGCAAGCGTCTTAAACTAATGGGGCTAAACATGAGAGAGATGGGGTCCAGAAAGAACACCCCTTTAAGTGAAAATCTCCCCATAAGTGATGGTAGATGAGGTAAGGACACACATGCAAAGTAGGGCCCAAGTTTATTCAACGTTTCGCCCGACACGGCTTCAGGTTATTCCTGAAGAAGCCGTGTCTGGGGAAACGTCGAATAACTTTGGTCCTACTCTGCATATGTGTCCTTACCTAATCTAGCATCACTTATAGGGAGATTTTCATTTAAAGGGGTGTTCTTTCAGGAGAGGGAGTAGTAGTTGGATATAGAAGAAAAAATAAAATAATATATGTCCTGTATACCTCATCTGTTTCAGTCATTGCTGCTTCTTCACCATGATGGTAAATATTATACACTTATCCATTCCAGGTGTTGTTGAGTTTGGCGGCTGTGTGCTGCGCGCGGCCCAATGTGTTCTTCGTGGTCCCTTCTAGAGGTCCCGGGGAACCTAACGCCTTCGACTCCGCTCAGCTCCAAGGCCTTCAGGATACCCTCGCACAGTTCCTCTCGGCTCAGATGAATCCAGGACCTACCGTGCCTGTTGGTGGAGTTGCTGTTGGGGCTGGTGCTGTTAATCCTCCTTGCCAGCGAGGCAATTGTGGCTGAAGTCACTCCCGAAGTCACCCCTGCTGATGAGATTGTTGTAGATGTGGTGCCCGCGGAACCTGTCGTTGTTGCTGAAGAGATGGTTGGAATGCCCCTACCCCCTGCCGTAGACCCCTCCTTCAACGCAGTGGACCCACAGTTTGCCTCTTTCATCTTCATCTCATCTGAGATGAGTAAAACTATTTTCTAAAATAAAGCCCCCAAATAAAGACAGCCACGACTTCTGAGCGGTGGCGTACACTCACCCACTCTCACACACACACACACACACACACACAGACACACACACACACACACACACACACACTCTCTCTCTCTCTCACACACACATATTTCAATGTCATCATAGAGGTGCCCTGGATACCTCCCAAGAACCTCCCTCTCGGCCTCCATTCACTAAGCTTACCATCCTCATATCTGTACATCTCATGTTCATCCACTAAATTGTAAAATGTGTATTTTCAGCTCATGAGGCTGCCATTCTTTAATAAACCGTTTATTATTATTATTATTATTATTATACAACATATTGGAGCCTGGACCCCACATTATTATTAAGGGGGCTCATGGTTAACTTTTTGGGCGTTTTTTGCATGTATTCATTATTTTTCTAGTTTCTTCCCTAGACCTCCATCAAATTTAAAAAAACATCCATTACATCCCCCTTCTAGATTAAGTTGTACATTTTTCGGTAGAAAAATTTCCCGGCCGAAGGCCGGTTCTTCCAACATTACAAGCTCACTATCGTTCGCCAGGGAAAAAATTGACACCTAAATAGCACGAAATGTTTAAATATTAACGAAGAAATGGGGTGAAAGGTCTTAAAATTGACTAACTAATGGGTAAACATCTTAACATCTAAAAACTAATGGGCTAAACATGAGGGAGAAAGTGGTCCAGCAAACCGGCCCTTCCCCCTTTATTGCTGGTGTTGGGGGCTGGTGACGCATCGCTCGCCTCACTTGTCATCCTTCCGTGGCGACTACCGAGACGCAATTGTTTCTCTTCCACGAATATATACCTTTTGTTTGAGCCATGACCCTATTGTTATATTTTGTTTGCTTTTTTTTTTTTGTATGGAATGACAGTGGTGTTTGAAGATTTGCATTTTCCATTAAGCTTTGCTTTTTTTTATATTTATGGTCAGTGAATAGATGGGATACACACCTAATTGTAAATGTTCATGCATGGATAACTTCCTTTTTATCTACGGTCGACAAATTCGTAATGTTCCAAAGAAATAAACCAAATACAATAAGTAATTATCATGAATTTACATAATATAACCGATGGTGCAGATTCCCTTGTAGTCCGGGAGCAACCCTACCAAATTGTTAATTTCCGTCGTCCATGTAAGTGTAGGTAAAAAGTAGTTTCAAATTACTAATTAGAAAAATAGACAACTTCGAAATATATGTACCTTAACTAAATATATGGGGGCATTCACATACAAAATATATTATTTTTTAGACTTGCCATTTGAGCAAATTCGTCTTCCCTTTTAATTCGTAACAATTCTAATTTCTACATTATTTGATTTTTACAGTACTGCCATTTTTGACCAAATAAACTGTGTATCATAACAATTGTCTTGTAGTTTACAATTAACCTATATTCAAATAACTTTGTGAAAATTAAATAATTGTGTTACTACTGTTTTGGCTACGAAAACTCCAGATGAAGCACAGCCATACATGCGGAAGTGTTCGTAAGCCATGTGCGTGGCTTACGGACAAGTCCGCACGCATGGCAGTAGCTGCGTTTTCTGTTACCCTAAAGTCTGATAACCCACTCTCATTATAGTGGGGTGGCACAAAATGTACAAATTTTACAAGCCTGCCTTCAAAATGTATAGGCCTATATAATATATACAACATTTGCTTACTATTGTTGAACATGAATGTAAATATGTATTACAAAATGACCACTACAAAGTGAAACAAAGAATATAATACAGATGAAACATCGTAATATAATAAATATTATGAGGTATTTCAGGAACTGCAATGATCGACATATAGACATATCGGCAATAACTTAGAATATATACAATTGAAGATTGTTTGTGACATCATATATGAGGTGGAATTATATAAAACATTTCACTTTGTAACATTAGAATAATAAATAGTTGCTTAGGTTAACATTTCAATAATTCTGAGTATGAGTGGCGGAATATTGTAGGTGACGAACACTACCATGCAGCCGGTACAAGGGCTATCCCGAAACTCAGTCCACCTCCCAGCTATACTGGCGTGCTTGGCATATATTTACCCCTATGGTAAAGCAGCCGCTATGCCCGATCTACATTCGTGCCTAATCACGATTCTATGTCAATGTATTTAACTTGGCTTTATTGTATCGACTAAACTAACCATAATAAGTAACCTAATCCATTAAAATCAAGTAAAATACATCAAAATATAATCATGATTACTGATTGTAAACACGAATGTAGCGGCATCACGGCTGCGGCTATGTTCCGACATTTCTAAACAAAATCATTTTACATGTTAAGATTATTATTTGAGTCCTTATTTTGGGATAATTTTGATCTACTTGAATTTGTACAACATTGTGATGGGTATGCATATAATATACAACATTGTGATGGGTATGCATATAATATACAACATTGTGATGGGTATGCATATAATATACAACATTGTGATGGGTATGCATATAATATACAACATTGTGATGGGTATGCATATAATATAATTGCTTAATTTTGAGTATATGTATACAAAGTCTAATATAGGTTATCACCCTTTCATACGATTATGACACTTCTTTCGGATATTCTGAGGATATAGCTAGGTACATTTATAATTATCACATTCAAATCGATTGTTTGTATATGGATATATACACAAAGTCTTAAAACTGTTATCAAGCTCCGAAAGTCTGAATCGGGTTGAGTTTCGACCCTGTGTAGGAGCAGGGTTGAGTTGGCTTGATATTGGACACCCTTTTATGACATTTGGGTGTGAAATACGACACCATTTCCAGTCTATCGAAGATAATGATGGTAAAGGAAAATGCGGCTAGTCGTATGTACCACTCAGCAGTAGCAGGTTAGTACCGCTCCGCACCCAAGTCGGGTACTGAAGGGTACTAAACAAAGAGGTCCTTTCTTACACTACCTGCCTTGCAGATTGGACCGCTCCGCAATAGTAGGAAGGGTAATAAATACAGCAGACCTTTATTATACGCTACCTGCCTTGCAGATTGGAGCCAGGAGGCTACAATTATACTGCTTCAGTCACCCATAATAAGTAATAACAAACCGTTTTCTTCTATATTTAATTTAAATAATATCTTAAAACATTCAAAATATCGTCTTCAAATGTAACTAATTAGTTATGCTAAAATATTATCTACAAAACTGTAATACAAAAACGCAACATTCACAAGTAATTAGGAATTTAAATCAAAGACATTTTTTGAGAGGTAACTAAAATGTTCAAAAAATGTTTTCAATCATATCTTTTACGATAAATTTCGAAGTTACGATTTTTGCATTATATGTCTAAAAATTATACTCTTTCTATATAACTTTACAAATTTCAGTCACAATGGTATGGATGAGGTTGATTTTATCTAGACACAATTTGCGGCCAATGCTCCCGGACTATTGAAAATGTGCCCGCCCATGTTCTACCTTGTGTAATAATAAACAATGAAAAATGTATGTATATATAATATTGAATAAGATATATGTGATGATATATTTGGGGCTTTTGGGCCGCAGGGTCGTTTAGTGCTGCGGCTGAATTGGGCCAATTCGCTGGCCCCATATGTTTTTCTTTATGCAATTATTACTCTCGTGGTTGATTTTTGGATAGAACTTGTTTTTTAATTAATAGTAATTAATAATAATTAATAGTATGTGCATGTTTGTAGCTAATGTAAGGCAAATTATACTCATAAATTCGTTCCCAGAGATATATTTCCATAATTAGAAATTGGTGAAGCTCACGAATGTTTATGAGTGGGCTACAGACTATGGCATCCGAGTGTACTCATGAATCCGAGGCCAAGAGGAAGTCATGAAAGACACGCTTAAATAAATAGTATATATCTGGGAAAATAATATTATGATAATACTTGATATTTTTTCTTCAAATTATGCAAGTTTGTTTTCCATTACAAGATTTATCAGGACCTATTGTATGAATTTTGACTAAATTTAATCCATACTTTAAAATAGAAGGAGTGTAAGGGATAAAGGTTGTAGTGAGAGATGTTCTTAGATAGGTAATATGTAGAAGGAGTGTAAGGGATATAGGTGTTGGGCATGGACAGAAAGGGATGTAGGGGGGGGGGGGGGGGGGAATAGGCAAGTAGGGAATAGGGGTTTGCAATTTATGGGCCAATATGTCTTCTGCAGATTTCCATTATTATTATGTTCTTATAACAGAAAGAGGGGGAGAGAGAGAGAGAGAATGTGAAAGCTAGATAATTGACAGCCCTGAACGTATAAAAAGAAGAATACATAAAAACTGGACAGCTCTACAATCAGGCGTCATCGGAGTGTAGGCGTACAGTCAAAATCAGTATCAATATAAGCTAATAAAACACTCTAACTCTTACAGTATCGGTGACGTCTCTTTCAATCCATATCCGCTACATTTAGAATATTTTATGAAGCTTGGTAAAGATATATGGTAGCTAAAAGGATTAATAATTAAGATAGTCTTTTAATTGATATACGTCCTTCCTAAGCTGAATAAAATCGTCAAATAGTTACCAGAATATAATGGAAATGTGGTCACCGGTATGGAACGGGTTAACTTGAGAGTCTTTGCGTGTTTGTAATAACCAGTGATTCGTGCTGTAGTCCGTTCATTCTAGGTTGGGCAGCAATCGTAAACTCTAACCTCTGTAACTATAACAAAAAAGGGCTAGAGCAAATGAGCAGTTAATTTATACACCTATCCCCTAGCCAAGTCTTCCTATCTATATATCTATCTATCTATATGCTCAGGCCCAATCCCCACTTTTCCTATTTTTATTTTTATTTTCTATTTTATTCTATTTTATTATTTGTTTTTCCTTTTTTCTTGGGGGTGGCCGACTCAAGGCAGAGCAAGAACAGGAAAAACACAAAAAACAGCATAAAACAACAACGAACATAGATAAAAACACTAGTTCACACACATCTAGGTCACCCAGGAGAAGACCCAGAGTCTTTATATTTGGTAGAAATATTAGCTCGATTACTCTTCCCTTTTTTTTTAGTTATGAGAGGTTAGGGGTTACGATTTCTGCCCAACCTAGAATGAACGGACTATAGTAGTGTTACGTTGCTATATATGCTTCTAATAGCCTCTGTTTAGTACAAAGGAGTACAAAGGAGTACAAAGGAAATCAAGCAACAACAGATCTAGTGACCCTTCTAGGTTGCTTGTCCTCCAAAACACTGAGGATCAAGTGTCCAAACAGTGGTTTAGAGTGGGTAAGGGAACATTGGAAAGGGAATTACTGCCCTGGAACTAATGTCCGTGGCAGGATTAGGAAGTTAGTAGAGGACAGATGGGTTAGTAACTGAGGGGGGGATAAAATAATGTTATTCATTTACAAACGCAGTCAGTCGCGGGTTTAATAAGAGATATTTGTCTAGGCGGAGTTTAAATGAATCAACGGTGATGCAGTCTATAACGTTTCGGGGAAGCCCATTCCACAAGTTGACAACTCGATTGAAGAAGAAATTCTTAGATTCGTGCGAGTTAAAAGATTTACCAATCATTTTGCAACCGTTTCCCCGCGTGTAATTAGATTGGTCGATAGTGAAGTACTTACTACAGTTCATATTGTCGATGCCTTTGATGATTTTCAACACTTGAATTAAGTCACCTCTTAATCTGCGCTGGGTTAAAGGAAATAGATTTAATTCTCTAAGACGCTCTTCGTATGGTTTGTTCTTTAGGCTAGGTATCATTTTGGTAACTCTACATTGAACTCGTTCTAGCTTGTTTATATCTTTTTGGTAATAAGGGCACCAGGATTGAACGCAGTATTCCAGAAGAGGGCGGACTAAGGAATTGTAAAGGGTTAGGATAACTTCTTTGGATTTATGCTCAAATGACCTGCCTATAAAGCCAATTATTTTGTTTGCCTTCTTAACAACTTCTGAACATTGTTGACTCGGTTTTAGGTTACTCGATATTGTTACTCCCAGATCGGTTTCTCTGTTTACATTCTTAAGCTGAGTGCCATTCATCGAATAGTTTGCTTTCTCATTTAGGTATCCGACATGTAGTACTTTACATTTATCCGCATTGAAACTCATTTGCCAAATTTGGGCCCAACATGACAATTTATCTAGATTGTGTTGCATATCGTCAACTTGTTCTTTTGAGAGTACGCTATTTGCAATTTTTGTATCGTCAGCAAATTTTGAGATTGTACAGGTGAGACCCTCATCTATGTCGTTGATGTAAATTAGAAAGATAATTGGTCCTAGTACCGATCCCTGGGGTACCCCGCTACTTACATTGGTCCATTTAGATGCCTTACCGTTTATGACTACCCTTTGCTTTCTGTTGCTGAGCCAATTTTCTATCCATTTCAACACACCGTCTTGTATTCCATGCGCTTTTAGTTTTAGCAGTAAACGTTTGTGGGGAACTTTGTCAAAGGCCTTTTGAAAATCAAGGTATATAATATCTACAGCTTTACTCTCATCGTAGAGGTTGAGGATATCGTGGAAGAAGTCTAAGAGGTTTGTTAAACAGGAACGTTTTTTTACGAAAGCCGTGTTGAGTATCTTTAAGTATGTTATTTTCCTCTAAGTGATTTACGAGTCTGTCTCGTATGACCGTTTCTAGCATTTTACAAACAACTGAGCTTAAGCTAATTGGAAGATAGTTACTGGGTAGGGATTTGCTGCCTTTTTTTAATATAGGTGTTACGTTGGCTAGCTTCCACTGATCAGGCATAGTTCCAGACTGCAAGGATTTATTGAATAGTAATGTCAGTGGTTTGGAGAGCTCATCCTTAGCTTCCTTTAGAACTCTAGACGAGATTGTATCAGGTCCTGGCGTTTTATTTACCTTGAGTTTATCTAAACAATTCAATACTTCTCTCTCTGTAACGGTGATATTGCTTAGAACATCTGAATTATCAATCTGAATCGGCGATGGTGTAGGGATATCACTGAGGTCTTCTGTTGTAAAAACTGATGCAAAGAAGGT
Source organism: Paralithodes platypus (assembly GCA_032716605.1). Taxonomy (NCBI): domain Eukaryota; kingdom Metazoa; phylum Arthropoda; class Malacostraca; order Decapoda; family Lithodidae; genus Paralithodes; species Paralithodes platypus. The sequence goes on from CM064509.1 coordinate 67,027,357, forward strand.
ATTGAGGGCATTACTCATTTGTACTTCGTCTTTGGTGTATTCTCCATTTTCATCGACTAACGGTCCAACAGTTGAAGTAACTACTTTTTTCTTTCTGATATAACTATAGAATTCTTTCGGGTTTGTTTTACTTTGATTCGCAATGTGTAACTCTAAGGTCTTTTTACTCTGCTTAATTAACTTTTTGGCTTTGCGTCGTAGCTCTACAAATTTCACCCGTTCTTCGTAATTTTGTGAGGATTTTAATCTATCATTAGCAAATTTTTTAGCAAGCAGGCAGTTTGAAATATCTTTATTCCACCATTTGGGCTTATTATTATGGCCTGGATGCCGTATTTTCGATGGTATGCAGTCTTGCACTGCTTTTAGGTAAGTGGTTTCGAATAACTTCCAAGATGTATTTATGTCGATATTGTTAATTAAAAAGCTCCAGTCAGTTTCTTTAAACATAGCTCTAAGTTTATGGAAGTTTGCTTTCTTGAAATTAGGGACTTTTTCGATGCTACTATTTGGTTCGTTACTAGTAAACTTTAAAGTGAAAGTTATCGTACGATGGTCGCTGTTACTGAATTCATCACCAACATTCAAATTCTCTATCAATTCTTCTTTTGTTGCAAGTACAATGTCAAGAACGTTATTACCACGGGTCGGCGTTCGAACAAATTGATAAAGCGAACTCTCTTGCAAGTTTGTATACAAGTCATGTCCGGAGTGTGAAGTAAGAGTATCGCCCCACTTGGTCACAGGTAAATTAAAGTCGCCAAAAATTACGGTATCTTGTGAGTTACTTACATCTGCAATTTGTTCGTAAATTTCTCGGTCAGTTTGCACTGATTGAGCTGGAGGTCTGTATATTAACGCAAGTATTATTTTTGTACCTTTATTATTCTTTATTAGCACAAAAGATGTGTCGACGTTCACAATTTGAGGTTTTGACACGAGGGTCGGGTTAAGACTTTCTTTGATATAAAATAAAACGCCACCTCCATTTTTATTTATTCGGCTTTTCTCAAACATTACATAACCGGGAAGTGAATACTCTGCTAAAAAGTCTCTATCTTCTGTATTGAGCCAAGATTCTGTTATGCCAATCACATCATAATTTTCTGTAAACACTAGTTCCTCTAAATCTGAAAATTTATTGCGTATGCTACGAGCGTTTGCATAGAAAACCTTTAAAGTTGCGGTTTTAGAACTCACAGAACGTTCTTTCATCGAATTTTTGGTTCTGGTCGGATCTACATTTACATTCATGGCTGTCCTCGGTCCTCGGTCGTTATCCCTGGCGGTTTTGAATTTGGGTCGTGTTGGTGGAGCTTTATCCAAATTCGCGGTTCTTGACGGATTAGTATTTAATTCCTTTGTAGGTTGCCGTCCTCGCTGTCTTCGGTCCTCCTTCCTGGTTGTCCTGTGCTGAGTCGATTTCTTCTCCGAAAATCCGTCACCACATCGTTGAGAAGACGCCCAAAACGTGCTGCTCCCACCTGGTTCAGATGAACTCCATCGTCCGAAAACAAATAGTCATCGTAGTAGAAATTGTCCCAGGTGTCGACGAATCCCACGTTCTCCTTCCTGCAGAGGTTTGCTAGACAACGATTTGTGCTGGTGGCTATGTTGTAAAATCGGCTCTCTACACCGAGCCGGGGGACGATTCCTGAGACGATGATCCTTGATGACTTCTCCTTAAACGACTTGATCAGCTGCTGGTACTTTAAAAGCAAATCTTCCGACCGGGTTCGCTGTACATCGTTGGATCCAACGTGGATGACGTACATAGTATTAGCAGGGGCCAGCTTTGATACTTCGTCAACTGCTGCAACTACGTCGTCCACACCACCACCAGGGATACAAAAACGCTTCCTGGTCTTAGGTGCCCTGGCGCAAAACTCTGTGAGCTGACCACGTATCATCGAGTCTCCCACGAGCCGGACTTCTTCTATTTCCTCTTCGTCATCTGAGTCTGCGAGTATCTGGAAACGGTTTTGACACTCGGTAATCCACATAAATCATCAAGGTTTTTGGTGAAGTGTTAAAGGGGAGATTTCCACTTGAGGGATATTATTTTTCTGGACAACTTTCTCCCTCATGTTTAGCCCCATTAGTTCTTAGATTATAAGACGTTTGCCCCATTAATTTGAATGTTCGCTCCATTTCTGTCAATTTTAAGACCTTTAATTCGTGCCATTTAGGTGTCGATTTATAAAGAAATAAAGGAAGCAAATCAACTGAACAAATAATATAAGAAGGAAGCATAAAGACAAAACAATGAAAACAGAAGGAAGAAAAGGGAAAAAAGAAAAAGAAAAAACAAAATAAAGAGATAGACCAAAGAAGAAAAACAAAGATACAGAACAATGAAAAGAGAAGGAAGAATAGAAGGAACAAAGAAAAACGATGAATAAGTCAGAACACAGAAAATTAAAAGAAGAAGGAAGACAATACACACAAATAGAAGAAGGTAAAACAGACGAAACAAAGAAAGAAGAAGGAAGAAAAATGCATAAAGAACAAAAGAAGATGGAAGAAAAACGACATAACAAAAACATATATATATATATATATATATATAATGTAAAACTTGCAAACTAAACAAACTAAGACAGGAACGACGCAATACACAGACAACAGAACTAATACGAAAACAAAAAGAAGACAGAACCAAGACAAGAGAAGAAGGCCACTTATTTGGGATTGAGAGTAGGTTATAGTGAGGTGAGTCTTGGTAAGAGGAGGACATGTTGTGTTAGGCCAGGTTGGATGGGATATAATAACGAAAGAAAACCAACGGGAGTGTATTAATTCCTTCAAACTTGGGGCATATGCTGCCGGCCACCTGTAGTTCCGTTCTGTGCCAGGTAGGAGGAGGAGGAGAAGGAGGAAGAGGAAGAGGAAGAGGAGGAAGAGAAGGAGTCGGTGGGAGGAGGAAAAGGAGGAGGAGGAGGAGTCGATGGGTGGGTGGAAGGCGGAAGATGAAGAGGAGAAGGAGGAAGAGGAAGCGGAAAAAAGGAAAAGGAGAAGAAGAAGAAGAAGGAGGAGGAGAAGGAGTCGGTGGGAGGTGGAAGAGGAAGGGAAGGAGGAGGAGAAGGAGTCGGTGGGAGGTGGAAGAGGAAGAGGAGAAGGAGAAGAAGGAGGAGGAGGAGGAGGAAGAAGGGAAGGAGGAGGAGGAGTCGATGGATGGGTGGAAGGTGGTAATTTGCTCCATACTCGCACTCCCCGGAACCACAGCCGTCTATAAGGAGAATTACCATATATTTCCTTTACAGTTCTCACGGTATTCTTCTCCTTTGTGTTACAATGAGGGGCGATGGAATACATAGGAGTGATTGATTGATTGAGTGATTGAGTGATTGATTGTAATATAGTACAGTATAATATAGAATAATACAGAATATTACATTATATTATAGAAGAGTGCAACATTAATGAACCTCTTCCGTACCGGTGACGTCATATACATTTGCTTCTATGTTGATTTAATCAATTTTGCGTAGTTTAAGAAGGATCTGTGTTAGTGAAAGGATTAAGGGAGATATATCGAAGCCTGTTAACTGCTGGAGGCCCTTATATAACATTAAAATTAACCCGTTCACCACGATGATGCCTTCTTACTTTATATTTTAGCTGAACTAGACGTTTTTATGCAGTTTAAGAAGGTCCTATTTTATTCAGGGGGTTTATTGAGATCGACTTTACCCGTTTGAGGCCTACAGGCAGATTATAAGCTTAAGGAAATCGTCTAATGGTAACCAGAATAAGATGAACGTTTCGTTTGGAGCTGAGGAGGTTAACCCTCTCACGTTCTTGACGCAATTTTGAGGATATTAGGGATACTTTAAAGCCTTTGTTACCATCAGGGGTATTTAGAAACCTTTAGTTTAGTTACTTTAACCTCTGCAGTTGTCTTTGAGCTTGCTGTGGGCAGAAAACTAATTTTGGAGAGGTAGTTATAAGAGTGAGAGAACTCTATTTCTTATTGCTAATCTGGCAACCTCTGCGTCATATGGTCGTGAGAGGGTTAAAATTGGTCACAGAGGAAAACACACAGTAACCAAAATAATAGAGGATTGTGTAGAGTGGTGTAGGATTATACAAAGGAGTATAGTGGATGGCACCCGCCTTTTACCACATTCCCATCCCTACCTACTCCTTCCAACTCTCTAACCCAAGAGTGAACCGATTTTTACAATCTTTCTTCTACTCAATAAGTTAACCCTGGAGCGCTCTTCCTCAGTCTGTCATTCCCTCATCCTGTGACTTAAACTGCTTCACACACTGTTTCCAGATATTTTGACTCTAACGTACCTTGAAATTGGCTCCCTATCTCTTTCAACTTGGGAGGGGGGGGGGGCCTTGTTTTTGACAGTATTGTCTTTAGTCTCCATCATTAAAAAAATATATATATATATATATATATATATATATAAAGATTAGGAGTGCAAAATGGCGCCTATAGAGATACTGTACATAACACATTTCCTCTATGGGTGAAACTTACCGGAACAGCTCCTCTCCTATGCTGCTGTGACAGGTCCCCTACTCCAGTCACCGCCCCGGTCGGTGCGGGAATATAAGTAACACCAGAGAGCACGGGAGTCATCAGTGTGCAGCAGGCAGTCCTAGAGGTAAGATCACTCTCCATCTTTATTTTTCTATATATATATTTTTTGGTGACTACCTGTGGACGATTTTATCCAGTTAATATAACTTGTATATCTATATATATATCTATATGTCTATCTAGCTATGTACTGTATATATATATATATATATATATATATATATATATATATATATATATATATATATATATATATATATATATATATATATATATATATATATATATATATATATATATATATATATATATATATATATATATATATATATATATATATATATATATATATATATATCCTTTAATGTTTACAGAATAGCAGAGATGATGTCGGGTAGCAGAGGAGTGGTGTTGGGTCTGTGTGTGGTAGCTGCCCCAGTACTCTCCCATCAGTTAATGATTGGCTCTACCTGCAAATCCAAGATACCTGTGGCCAATTTCGACCCGGAGCGAGTAATTGTTCTACCCAGAGCGAGTAAGTGTTCGACCCGGAGCGAGTAATTGTTCGACCCGGAGCGAGTAAGTGTTCGACCCGTAGCGAGTAAGTGTTCGACCCGGAGTGAGTAAGTGTTCGACCCGGAGTGAGTAAGTGTTCGACCCGGAGCGAGTAATTGTTCGACCCGGAGTGAGTAAGTGTTCGACCCGGAGTGAGTAAGTGTTTGACCCGAACCGAGTAAGTGTTCGACCCGGAGCGAGTAAGTGTTTGACCCGGAGCGAGTAAGTGTTCGACCCGGAGCGAGTAGGTGTTCGACCCGGAGCGAATAAGTGTTCGGGCTTCAATTTCGACCTGGAGCGAGTTTTAGTGTTTGGGCTTCTCGTTTCTTCCCTTCTGCGCTGGCGACGTCCTTTTCATATACTCTGGTAACTGTTAGATGATTTTGTTCAGCATAGAAAGGACCTCTAGCAACTTAAAGGCTACAGACTATCTCATTTAATCCTTTTAGCTACCACTGATCCTTCCTAAGCTAATTAAAATCGTCTACTAGTTGCCAGCATATGGAGAAAAGGATATCACAGTTACTGAAGAAATTAATGACTGAGAAACGTAGTATGACTAAATCCAGAATTTCAGTAAGTCTAATATGGCGAGAATGGCTGAATTGGGAAAGCCCCCCCCCCCATTTACCACTTGCGAGTTTCAAGCTATAAGGAAGTTGGATCCGCAATTACCAATATTTAGCAGAAACATAAACTATATGAGAGTTTGTGTTGAAGACAAAGTTGGCTGAATTTGACGTTATGTACTTATATATGCACTACACCCATCTCCTATCTGGTCATTCTGCTAAATAGCAATGTCTACATCTCCAACTTCCTTGTTAGCTCGAAACTCGCAAGCGGCCAATTTATAATCCCTTTAGTATAAATGCGATTTTTTTTTTTTTTAGTGCTGTCATTTTAGTTACAATGAGTTTTGCTTAACCTCTATAACAATTTACAACTATTTGAATATAGATATTTTTTCGAATAGGGCATTCATAAGTTAAATAGAACCTTTTGAAATAAGAACAAAATGAACATTTATCATCTGCTTGAAGAGGTTATATTAAACTAAACAGAGCACAAACATGAAGTAGTGGAAGCATATCATTCATAATTATGTGGCCACCATGTTTGCGGGTTCATCTAGTTTTGACAGTTTAATAGTTCTCCTCGTGTTAAGAATCATATGGGAAAATATAGTAGTAGCAGTAGCAGTAGTAGTAAAAGTAGCAGTAGTAGTAGTCGTGTTGTGTCGTGATAGTAGTAGTAGTAATAATTGTGTGATAGTAGTAGTAGTAGTAGTAACATTGGGATAGTAATAGTAGTAGTAGTAGTAATGTTCCAACAGTAATAGTCCAATAATACGACCCTCCTTCCCTCAGTTCAATGGTGAATGGTATGTACAGAAGAAGACAGCGACTACGAGTGACTTCATGGGTGTGGAGTTCACCTGGCGACCGGAAACCAGCTCCTTCCTGGTGGAGGAGAAACGAGTCCCCTTCTTCTCTACGGCCGTGAATGTCAATGCCAAAGTGACCAATGTGGGAGAGATATCCATGAGCTCCAATACCCCTGGAGTAATGAAGCTCAATTGGCAAGGTAAGGCTGAGGTTTTCTACTTACGTGTGGCCCTTGCGACCGTGTAAAATGTCTCATCTTTTAGTAATTATTTATTCATAATAAAGGTATTAATAATCACGGTCGCTCAAGTCAAAAATAGTAGGCTGAATGGGGCCGAATGGATACAAACCAAAGAGAGAGAGAGGGAGAGAAAGAGAACAAAAAAGCGAGGTGGCCGGGTCCCTTAAAAAAAAAAAATAACATTCTGTCCTTCAGGCGTGGGTCTCAACTGGATTTCGTACACCTACACCGTCCTGGACACCGATTACGACAACTACGCCCTCGACTTTGAGTGCCAGAATCTGATGTTGGCCAAGCGAGTGTCGGCGACCATCCTCACCCGGGTTCCGAACCCATCCGCGGCGGACTTACAGGAGGTCAGTTGATGTTGATGTTATTGTTGTTTATTAATTTATACTCACAAAGGGGCAAAGACATTCACAGGATTCTTGTACATAATATAGTTTTGAAAGGCAGTAGCATAAATAATGAAAAAATATAGTAATAATAATACTAATACTAATAATAATAATAATAAAAACAATAATAATAATACAACTAATTACTATAATGACAACAACAAAAGTAAAAGTAATACAATAATACTACTAATTATACTGAAATGTTTGCCTGTATTCCTTTTAAAGTACGTGACAAATAAAATCGAAACTGTACCCTGTATATTTAATTATATCTTAAATAATTTACATAATAATAATAATAATAATAATAATAATAATAATAATACTAATAATAATAATAATAATAACAATAACAATGATAATATAGAAATGTATTCCTCTTAAATTACGTGAAGAAGAAAATCGAAATTGTGCCCTGTATAATTATTTTCATTATAATTATTCTACATCTATTTATCTATAATTATTCTACATCTATTTATCTATAATTATGCTACATTTATTTATCTGCCTCTTACAGTACATGGATAAAATAGCCACTTACTCGGACATGAAGCTGAGCAAACTGAGCCCCATCAAACAAGACAACTGCCTTAACCCGGACGATGTGGACTTTGACATCCTGTACAACGAGAATGGCGTCAGTCTCATGTCGCTGGCGGAGGAGGCGGCCAAGAAGATAGAAACCGAGGAACAGGTGCAGATATACACGGATGAGGTCAAGCAACTAGCGGAAGGAGAGTCGACCTAATTGACCGCTTACGAGTTTCAGGCTATAAGGAAGTTCGACCTGTAAACTTCGATATTAAACACTAGTACAGTAATTATGTAGGTTTCTGATGGATAAATAGTATGTTGAATTTGGTTTTATGTATTTATAAACTTACTAAAACCGTATTATAGCTGGTTATTCTTCTAAATTTCGATGTCTACAACTCCAACTTCCTTATAGAATGAAACTCGCAAGTAGTCAATTGACTGCTGACCACCCCTTGAGATAAATTTTAGCCCCGACAAAGGCCGGTTTCTCCACATTTGCAGGCTCGCTATCGCTTGCCAGGACAAAATCGACACCTGTATTGCATGAGAGGTCCTAAAATCGCCAAACTAATGGGTCAAATATCTTTACATCTGAAAACTGATGGGGCTAAACATGAGTGAGAAGGGGATCCAGAACACCCCACTTAAGATAAATACCAACTAAAATACAGTAAAGATGAATAAAATCGAAGTCAGCAAAGTTTCTATCCATCAAAAACTCAAAGCATGTTTGAATGCCGGCTAACCCTTGATGTTTACGGCTCCAACTTCCTTATAGCTCGATACTAAGCATGTTGTCAGTCAGGGGTGTTGGAATAGGAGAGTACAATTGCATAGATACACCTGGAATATTTGAATAGAACGTTGGTAATAAAGTACAACTGTATTCTGGCAGTTTTGAAATCTCAGTTATATCGGAATTAAGCCACTTTAGGGGAGGTTTTTAGTTTGGTCCCTAGATATCCTTCAAGCTTAAGATTACACCCCCTTGAGCCTCTTTCAAGATAAATTTGTACATTTTTCGGTCGAAACATTTCCCGGCTGAAAGCCGGTTCCTCCTAAATTACAGACTCGCTATCGCTCGCCAGGATAAAATTGACACCTAAGTGGCACGAATGGTATTAAAATTGACAGAAATGGGTTGAAAGTTCTTAGAATCGTCAAAATAATGGGTCAAACTTCTTAAAATTAGAAAAACAATGGGGCTAAACATGAGGGAGAAGGGAGCCAAGAAAAAAAACTCAAGTGGAAATATCCCCTTAATACATTTTACCTGGAGTCTAGTTTATGATTCCAATGCGAAAAAGCCGAAAAATATTACGAGAAAAAACGTGCTCATCGAAAATTGCTGGAAAAATCAATCGTGTGACGCCGGCTTTAGTAACACAGGTCCAGCGGCAGCAGTCATCTACTTATAATTAACAAGTCTACTTAGGAACCAGTATGCCTTGTTGAACCCGTGTATGATACTTATTTCATTTTCAGTATGTATACTAATATATTTATTTTTGACACAAATACATATGATTATGATTATGTCGTGAGATATACTAACCAAACTTGATATGCTGTTGAAGGAAGGTATAAGATCCATATGGGTTCAAGGGCTCTATAGAGGTAATAGCTTTCAAGGCGTTGAGTATATCCCATCGTCTTGACTGGTCCTCATATCCCATGGAGATCTGAATGCCAGGAAGTGACTTGGCCTCTTACAGATGTCCCAGACCGTCCTAACACCTACCCGTGGTGAACCTGTTTCTACAGAGTTAGGCGGATCTAGAGGGGCAAACCTCGACAAAAATAGCCAATATGTAGATTTGGGCCGTAGCATAGCCTCTGCAGCACAATATGTAGATTTGGGCCGTAGCATAGCCTCTGCAGCACAATATGTAGATTTGGGCCGTAGCATAGCCTCTGCAGCACAATATGTAGATTTGGGCCGTAGCATAGCCTCTGCACCACAATATGTAGATTTGGGCCGTAGCATAGCCTCTGCAGCACATTATGTAGATTTGGGCCGTAGCATAGCCTCTGCAGCACAATATGTAGATTTGGGCCGTAGCATAGCCTCTGCACCACAATATGTAGATTTGGGCCGTAGCATAGCCTCTGCACCACAATATTGCCTCTCAATTTGTGATTTATCTAGGACAACCTGCATATAGCCTCTGTCATTTTATCTAGGACAACCAGTTCTCCATTTTTAGGCTGCGTCATAGCCTCTACATCTATACGAAGGTCTTCTGCAATATTCATCTCGATATCCCTGCATGAAGGTGCACTTTTACACCCTATTCTTCTTCTCCTTTTCTTTAAATTACCTGGCATATATAGCCACATATTTCCATGTCTTATGTTTCATTAACTACCTTAAAAGTCTCAATCATACTTCCCCCGGTTCTCCTATATATCAGTGAAGGAAGATCTAGTTTCACCGGTCAAGAGCTCCGTTGTTTTATAGTTTACAGCTAAATTATCTTTACGCATATGGCATGGACATTATTTTAGGCTTCCTTAGCATGTGGCATACCAAGAGATCCTATAGTAACAGAGATCGGCCAACCTCCGCCATATTGGTGCCCTTAGTGTCTCTTTACACTTTTAAACATCTCCTTACCCATAAATAACATTTGGCAATACTGGTACGGGATATATTGTTTGGTCTCCGAGTATGAATTCCACTTGTTGGTCAATAATAAAATAGAGCCCCGTTGTTTGATAATTGGGGTACCAAAATGGCGTCCAAAGATAAAGTTGGCCACTCTCTTACTACAGGATCTATAGGTTTACCTGTTAATCTTTACGTTTATGCTAAATGTGCATGAAAATATATAGTATTATTTTTTAACACCAGGTAAAATAATATTAATGGCAGAGCCATTTCTTTATTATAACGGCTTCCGCGCTACTCCCTTACAATTAATATATTAATATAATGACTGTAGGAATCCATAGAATAGTGAATTTCAGAACGAAAGCGCAAATTTTATGACATTATTTGTGGACAGACGATATATCAGACAAGCTTTCCCTCGAAAATTCCCGTTTTCTGTTGTTGCGGTGCTCGATCTCGGAAGTGTTTTTTACTTTCCCGCAGTGCTTTCTAGTAATATAACGTCTTCTACATAATTTTTAAGACTAGCGGGGTCCTGGGGACGGCAGCCCCCAGATTAGGTCAGGTTTTCAGGTTAGGGTAATGACAATATTGTCGTCGGATGTCCGGAGAAGGCGAGTGAGTCACGTGACTGTTTACGTCCACGAGTATCCTCGCTAGGCGATATTCACACTCCCTCAGTGTGTGTGTTATTTTTAGTAATTTGACATTTTCTACATATTTTTTAAGAGCAGCGGGGGTCTGCCAGGTTAGGTCAGGTTTTTAGGTTAGGGTAATCGATAATGTCGGAGGCGGCGGGTGAGTCATGTGAGTGTTTGTTGTCCACCTCTCTAGGCGGCAGTCACGCATGTCGGAGAAGAAGCCGTTCTTGTAAACAATTACCCAACATAAATATATCATGAATATGATTATATACTTTTATAGGTAGCTTTCAAGGAGACTACTGCAGGACTCTTCTTCTTCTTCTTCTTACCTCTGACCGGGTATAGGCTATCTTAGTGTTTACTAGCCTATACCCCTTTGAAAGGACATTAGCCTAACCTAATAACCTTACCTAACCTATCCTAGTATTATAGGTGGGGGCTGCCGCCCCCACACCCCCGCTTTGACTTAGATTTTTGGTGTATTTGTCTGTGAAGTGGGTATTTTTCAATTTGTTGATAACGAAAATCCTCCATGCGGACTATATGGAGAAACATATGGCGAATCTATTGGTGCCTATTTTCCCTAATAAATTATTTCTCATAACGTCGCACTATTGTCTTTGAATATTATCCTTTTATATTCTCTATTTACATTTCAGTACAAGCTCCAACAGTCTAGAGAATATTGTGCACGAATTTAGAGATAAATATTAAAGTGTCCCCTTGAAGAATAATTTTCTATGTATAAATGAGGCCGATAGAAAACTGTATTTAATGGATAACACTTGTAAATGTTTTTACGAGCCTCCTGAGATGAATAACTTTACCTATGTAGTATAGTAAGTACACATGCCTCCTAATATATTATCTCGAAAGAGCTAAATACAAGCGAAAATTAAGCAAGAACATTCCTAAACTTGGCACAGAGGACAGTAGTCTTAACCATAAACAATTATGATTAACCCTTTCAAAATCTGATAACTTATTTCTATTCTGTTTCTCGGCTATTTTTTGACGATCTTACTCAGATTGGGAAGGGTATATGGAAGTTAGGGGGATAATTGAGATGGTCTTTATCCTTTTAATACTCACAGATCTTTCCTAAACTGCATATAATTGTATAATGATAGCCAATATAAACTGTCAAGATGCGCCATTATCTTCAAAGGGTTATTTAATTTTGTTACTTGTAAATAATATATGAATAATTATTTAACTACCAATCTCGCCCTGGCATTGAAATAATTTCATATGTGATTAATTATAATAAGTATGCAACGATGATGATGATAATAATAATAATAACAATAATAATAATAATAATAATAATAATGATACTACTACTACTACTAATAATAATAACAATAATAATAATAAATAATAATAGTAATAATCATAATAATACTAATACTAATACTAATACTAATAATGATAACTTACAACTAATTATATTAATGGTTTGATATTAGTTTTGGACATCTTGGCGAACTTAGTGATAATGTGTGTGTGTGTCATAGAGAGAGAGAGAGAGAGAGAGAGAGAGAGAGAGAGAGAGAGAGAGAGAGAGAGAAGAAATAGAAGGAATTTCCCCCCCCCCCCTTGAGTTACATTGTTGTATATTTTTTTTCCCTTACATTACGAAGCAACTTTATTTTTTTCAAGGCATTACGTCACTATATTTTGTCCTTACCAATGAATGCGGTAGCGTATCTTGTTTATATTACGCTATTGTAATTACAATTGCAAGGGGTAACTTCAGGATGGGTAAGTATGGAAGATGAGTCACGAGATCGAGTCAGAGTGAGTGAAGTAAGCCCCGTTGAGTCACACAGTAGGGTCGAACTGTGAGGGAGACTGAATAAATACAGGAGGAACTTAAATTGATGAGGCACTGGTAAGTTCTAAGAAGTGTGCGGCAGCTTCAGGTGAGTCATGGCGTGTACTTAATAGGGTATAAGTAAAAAAATAATTACAAGATATAGGAAAAAAATATAGGAAAGGTAGGACAGTAGTGGTTGGACAGGCGTGGTAGGACAGGTGTGGTAATGGTAGGATAGAACAGGAATAGTGGACCAGGAGTGGTAGTAGTAGAATAGTATAAGAGTGGTACGACAGGATAGGTTTGGTAGGACATTAGGGTAGGACAGGTGTGGTAGTACAGGACAGGTGTGGTAGGACAGGACAGGTGAGGTAGAACAGAACAGGTGTGGTAGGACAGGACAAGTTTGGTAGGACAGGTGTGGTAGAATATGACAGGTGTGGTAGGACAGGACAGGTTTGGTAGGACATTAGGGGTTTAACAGGACAGGTGTGGTAGTACAGGACAGGTGTGGTAGGACAGGACAGGTGTGGTCGGGCAGGTGTGGTAGAACATGACAGGTGCGGTTGAATATAATAGGTGTGATAGGACAAGTGTGGTAGGGTATGACATATATGGTACAATATGTCAGATGTGGTTGAACAAATATGGTACAACAGTATTAGTAGATTTACTGACTTAAATTAAATTAGTTATAGACCCATTCAATCTATTTTAGTTTTACTAAATCTCCTACATTACAGATCCACCCGCTTAGTTCCCTCCATATGCAGTGATTTAATATGAGATTCTCATTAAATTAATTAAAGTGTAATGTCCTTTACAGAATGTAAAACGTGATCCGGCGAATATATAATTTGTTTTCAATTTTAGAACACACATTGATTTTAATTATTTATGCGTGTCAATAGCTTCATATAATTATATATATATATATATATATATACTAGGAAATGCTTAGGCCATGGCATATATATATTATTTTATGCAATTTTGATTATCAAAGCAAAAGGTACAGTTATGGTCTGGAATACCTGTGTTGGTTGTGTAATGGTTTAGATGCTTATGTTCTGGTTCGAATCCCGGGAGGACCATATGCTTTCATTAGTGTATTGAAGTGCATTGGGGTTTGTAATTGATGATTAATGTTAAGAACGGGGTGTTACTTAATACTTGCACGTCCCTTTACGATAATAACGAAACTATCTGGTTTGATCTTTGGATACATTCTATTTTTTATTTTTTAGATAAATAGTATACAGTATATAGTTTTGTAGTTGATGTATGGTAAGTTATATTCATAAACTCCTTTCCAGAGATATACTTCCGCAATTAGAAATAAGTGAAGTCCACGAATGTTTGTGTGTGCTATAGTTTATTCGCTGTAAGTAGGCGATACATCATGAACTGTATCTTCTGTAACTCAAAAACGACTAAAGTAATCGAGCTAATATTTCTACCATATGGGAAGGGTCAGCCAGGGAATAGGTGTGGACATTTACAGCCCATTTGCTCTAGCCTTTTTTGAGTTACAGAGGATAGAGGTCATGATGATTTCTCGCCTACTTACAGTGAATAGATTATAATTATAGAGACTATGGCATCCGAGTGTACACCTAATGCACACTCACTGACTGTTACTGTCGAGGAAACTAGACTATGGCATCCGAGTGTACACCTAATACACACTATGGCATCCGAGTGTACACCTAATGCACACTCACTGACTGTTACTGTCGAGGAAACTAGACTTACAGACACAACAAATACTGGAAACGAAAATTGAAGCTTGCGAGCACTGTATTTAATTTAAGGGGGAGGTAGTCACTTGTTCTGGACTCCCTTCTCCCTCATGTTTAGCATAGTAGACTTGAGATTTTAAGACGTTCGTTCCGTTAGTGTGGCGATTTTGAGACCTTTCGCCCTATTTCGTTGTCAATATTAAAACCTTTCGTGCCATTTAGGTGTCGATTTTTTCCTGGCGAGCTATAGCAGGCCTGTATTATTAGAAGCAACCGTCCTTCGGCCAGGACATTTTTCTACCGAAAATTGTACAAATATATCTTGAAAGGGGACCTATGGGGTGTTTTTATTTTAAGTTTGATGGAGGTCTAGCGAGGAAACTAAAAAATACATTAATATATCAATATATAGACCAAAAAACAAGCACTACCCCCTTCAGATTCTTGTCCGAACACGGTGGCCTTCACGTTTCAGAGATCCGGAGAGATCAACACGAGGTTACACGGCATTATTTACGTAGGAGTTGTATCGGAGTCAAGTTTTCTATCCGATTATCATGAGAAGCTTGAGTTTGATTGTTACTTAGATAACCCCTTCTTTACTGGCGATTAATATGGAAGTCAGAGGGTTGATTGAGATGGTCTTTACCCTTACAATTCCCACAGATCCTTCCTCACTTGTATACAATAGTCTTATAATAGCCAGAAAACAGAAAATAAATGCATAATCGGATCTTTAAAGGGTTCATATCCGATTATTATGATATACGTGTGTTTTATGGTTATTTATGTGTGTGTGTGTGTGTGTGTGTGTGTGTGTGTGTGTGTGTGTGTGTGTGTGTGTGTGTGTGTGTGTGGGTGTGGGTGTTATTTGTGTTACAGTTAAGCGTTCCATGCTTACAGAGTATTTGCCAAGACATGAAGCTGGCCTTAACACTATCCGGTCTGTTCTCTTGTGGGTTATTAATTATGATATTTTGTTTAATCACTATTGAGGATTTTCCTTGTTTTTGCAATTTTTGAGCATGTACCCTTAGTTCGTCCCCTAGGCTGTAATCCCCGGTAGTCAGATGTTGTGCAGGAATCTAAGAATGAACAAAGGCTGATATCAAAAGCACTTACATGAACACCAGCAATATTATGGCAATGTATCGAACTCTCCAATTAACCACTCATATGTGTTGCCTGGCAGTACGTGTGGAGAGTGAGCGGAGCGAGTTCTTTGACCTGAATGTTGGTTTGAAACAGGGGTGTGTGATGTCCCCGTGGTTGTTTACTGTATATATGGATGGAGTCATGAAAGAAATACTATCAAGAGCAGTGGATGTTGGTGTATCGCTGAAAAGGGAGGGAATTGAGTGGAAGCTACCTATACTGCTGTTTGCGGATGATACAGTTCTGATGAGTGATAATGAATGGGAGTTGCAGGGTCTGGTAAATGAGTTTGGAAAAGTGTGCGAAAAACGGAATTTGAAGGTAAATGCGGGGAAGAGCAAGGTTATGGTCTTCGAAAGGGGTGAAGTCACAGAGTGTGAGGTGAAGCTGAACGGTCAGGCTATGGAGATCGTCAACTCTTTTAAGTATCTGGGCAGTGTGTTGAGTAAAGATGTATATGGATGAAGAAGTGCGGGAGAGAGTACAACAGGGGAAGAGGGTTGTAGGAACGCTAAAAGCAGTAACAAGAAATAGGGTGGTCAGTATGGAAGTGAAGAAGTCCTTGCATGACAGTGTGGTAATCCCGACACTGACTTACGGAAGCGAAGCATGGACGTTGGTTGAGAGACTCAGACCAAGAGTGAGAGCAGTGGAAATGAATTACTTAAGGAGTGCGTGCAGAGTTACATGGAGGGATAGATAGACTAATGAGGAAGTAAGAAGGAGGTGTGGTGTGGAGGTAGATGTGCTGGAAAGTGTGAAAAGGAACAACTTGAATTGGTTCGGCCATATGGAACGTATGGAAAGCGAGAGAATGACTAAGAGGGTGTACGAGAGCGAGGTGGAGGGACAGAGAGGGAGAGGTAGACCAAATGAGAGGTGGAAGGATATAGTGAGGAAGTACATGAACGAAGGCATTGCTGGTTGGGGGGAGGGGCGTCGACTGACTGGGGACAGAGGTGCATGGGGGCGGTTCGTTCGTGGCCACCCCTTTGGGGATCACGGCGTCAGGCAATACATAGATAGATAGATGTGTTGCCCGACTTTACCAACCCAGAACATTTGTGCTATGTGTATGAAGGAGACAAAAGGCAAAGCTGCCTGTAAGTGTCAACCCCCCCCCCCCCCGCACCTACCTCCCCAAAGTTGAAAGACTTATAGAGAGTCAAATTTAAGGTGCGTTGAGTCAAATTTTCTGGACACATGGACTTTGAAGTAGTTTATGTCATAGGATGAGGGAATGCCAGATTGAGGGAGAAATGTCCTGATAAGCATTGAAAACAACATTAGAATGGAAACAAGATCTTTAGGCCACTATCTCAGGAACACCGAGAATACCTGATTAAAAATGACAGAGAGGAAGAAATCAAAGAAGACGAAGACCCTCTGGCTCATAACAAGAATAGGGTTGGAGATTGTACCAAATAAGAGAGAGAGAAAGCGTTAATTGGTCACTTCATCCTCCAAATGGACAACACAATGACATCTCAATCATTGAACTGTTTGGAGAGAGGAAACTTGAATACAAAACGCAAGTAAATAAACTGAAAGAATGCACAGTAGCAAGTTCTGAGATATAACAACATAACAAAAAGATATACATATATATATATATATATATATATATATATATATATATATATATATATATATATATATATATATATATATATATATATATATATAACCACTAGAACATCAAATAATATAGTACCGGGTATAATCAACACAAAGGATGGGACCATTAATTTCATTGTAAAGGATGAAATTAATAATTGCCAGTCATAATAAAGAAACAAGCGAAATACCACACTTATCGACATCTCAATCCAATTGGATATTCGGATCATCAAACAAGAAACGTCAAAATTGAATTGAAGATAATGTGGAAAATGGAAGTAGATGTGGTCCTTATTGTATAGGAACTGTATGAACACTTATAAAGGGGCATATGCAACACCTCGAAAAGATTGACTAAATGTTTACACCTGGACTGACGCAGAAGGAGTGTGTTTTTGAGCGCAGCGAATTAAGGGAATTATTCATAATGGGAGTTTTAATTATTTATTGATTATTTTATTATAATATTATTTATGTTTTGTAGTTGGTCCCTGGTCCTTCGTGAATATTTAGGAAATATCCCCAAGAGCCTCCTTGTAGACAACTTTGTGCATTTTTCGGTAGAAAACTGCTCCAGCCGAAGGCCGGTTCCTCCCAAATTGCAGGTTTGCTATCGGTCGCCAGGAAAAAACGACACCTCTATGGCACGAAAGGTCTTAGAATTGACAAAGAAATGGGGTGAAAGGTCTTAAAATAGCCAAAATAAAAGGGCTAACATTTTAAAATCTCAACAATCCCAAACAGCTTGGCTTAGGAACAGCAATAACTCTTAAATAACGTCCACGCAAAAGGACAAACTAAACAATGGCGTGATTCTTTAGACACCGGAAGTCGCCCGGAACAAGACCTGACTCAGACCAATGCATCACCTGAATTTAGAAATGAACATAAACATGAACATAATTATACTACTACTACTACTACTACTACTACTACTACTACTACTACTACTACTACTACTACTACTACTACTACTACTACTTTTTTTTTTTTTTTTTTTTTTTACTACTACTACATTGGTTTTTATTTAATATTGTTCATACATTTTATTTTACAAGCATCAGATATTACTATTCAACACCATGCAACTTCAATCCAGTCTCCTTCCTATGCGACCCTCTGCCACTGCTGCCTCGTAGTCCACTTCTGCCACCGTCGCTGGTTGTGGTGCAGACAGTCTTGTTCCCCGCAGGCATAGTAGTGCTGATCTGAGCAACGAGAAAGATAGACGGCACCTCATCCAGGATACAACGTGGCTCCTGGGCTGTTTCTTCTTCTCTGCGATGATCTCTGCAAGCCTTGAATAGAAGCACTGGGCCCTAGGTCCCATCCCTCCAGATGTGGTGAAGACTAGTGGGGTAAAGCTGCCATGTTCGATATTTAAGATCCTTTCCCCATATGCCCTGACCTTCTCTTGTTCATTCCTCTTGTGTGCAGCCTCCAGAGACAGCCCGCTGTAGCTATGGGCCATTGGGTCGAATATCCTTACGTTAAAGAATGCTCGCTGTGCTCTTGTCCAAAAACTTCTTGCACTAACGTCCACTCGTGCTTCGTTGGATGTGTTGGCCGTCCTGTGCTGCAAGATCTCTCCCTCCAAGGGAATGAGTGATGGTTCGCGCACCACATCTCGACACACCTCCCTGAGCATGTTCGCCGTTACATCTCTTACTTCATCGTGCCTGATGCTGATGAATCCTCCCTTCTTACATATCATGCTGTGGTCTGCATCGTTGTTGATTCCACAAACGCATCGATCGGGCAGTCCTTCAATCGGCCAATCATACCTCAGTGCAATAGCATCATTAAATTCTTGTTTGTTTAGATTGAAGCCTTTTGCCTTGATTGGTAGTGTTGTCAGCCAATTTGAAGCACCCGTTTCTTGTGCTATTTGAACTTTTCTTGTTAGTCTCGGGGAAAGTTGTCGCATCAACTGTGCCAGGTCATTTTTCTGTGAGTTTTGCCTCTCTGACGTGATGGTCTTTCTGATGTTGTAGATGTCCGCCTGGTCCACTTCGCCGTCAGGATCTTGCGCTACGATGCGTTCAGTGAGAGATTCTGTTATCTTTACTGAGTTCTCGTGTTCCGTTGTCGCCCTCCTCACCGGATTGATGATTCCAAGCCCTCCTAACCTAGGAGGAAGTGCGAGCAACTCCCTCTCTGTAGCATTTGGGGTGTGGGACTTCATCCAAGCTGGGATGAGTTTGTCTCTGATGGCATCTTCTAGCGGTTGAAGTTGTGGACCCACGTTTGGAATGGTACGCATCAAGTAGGTCCAGCGGTGTTTGACCCCATATGTGAATGCCGAATATGCAGCCTGTGGTTCCGTCTTTGCAATTTTGGCTAGTATTTCTATTTCGTTTACCCACTCTCTGACCTTCTCTTCCATGTATTGCTTCTTGAACTCTTCTGTGCCAATCACTGCCCCTAGATGACGCTGTCCGTCCTTTGTTACGACCACTTCACTACCGTTGAAAGCTTCTAAGGCATTTTCGTAATGTTCTGCTTTTACTATCAGTATAGACTTACTAGCATTTGGAAAGTATCCTATTTCTGGTCCCACTTGTGATACTTGCTCCCACCAGCTCTTGAGATCATTGACTTTCCCTGCTCCAGTGAGATCATCTGCATAGGCCGCCTGCTTAACATGTGTCGTCTCATGTCTTGTTAATGATAGCAACACCGAGAGACCTAATGCATACATCGCCATTGCTACTACTACTACTACTACTACTACTACTACTACTACTACTACTACTACTACTACTACTACTTTTACTTTCTTCTTCTTCTTCTTTTTCTTCTTCACTAGTACTGTAAACAAATAATTATAATAATCTGGACGAGTTTTTATGTTTTAATAAAATTCGAATTCGATATAGCTCACTAGGAAGAGACAGGTTCAGACTGCATTGAATCAAGTTTCGACGAATTGAGAGCACGTAAGCAGACATTATAAGAGTGAATTATCATCTAAGTGTATATCATGGAACGAGGTCAATAAATATACTCAAAAATAGCTTGAGAATAAAACAAAACATAACTTTTCCGTAACAAAACTCGAGTAATAGTTCATTTGACTTTTTTTTTTAGTAACTTTCGCTAAATTGATATTAATTATAGAAGTGGGTGAGGGCTGGTCCTATCCAGGGTAAGGTTAAGCATTTTCTACCCAACCTTAGCCGTTTCTGTCTGTCTCTTTTACTGTCCTACTTTTCCTTCTGGGGGAGGTGGCTAGGAATCCTCCTCCCCTTGTAAAATTCACCTACTTTACGAAACAGAGAAAGGGGCAAGGGAACCCGAAAGTGGTCCCGGACCCTAAAAATTGGAACTTTTTAATGTTGTTTCATTTCGGGCTCTGACTCGAGTTGGCCACCTTCAGCTATAGGGTATGTGTCTGCGTATATACTGTACATACATACATTACCTATTGAGAATTGTGACGCGTTTTAGCAGTTTATTTTTGCTATCATTAGACTATTTTTAATCAGTTTACGTAGGAATTTGGGGATCAAAGGATTGAGACATCCTTTACCACTTTGACACCTAGAGTTCCTGCCTAAACTGCATAAAATAGTCAAATAATAGCCAGAAAAAGCTGTCAAAACGGGTCATAATCCTTAAGAGGTTAATTGTAAAATATGGGAACAAACGTAACCTATTATTACGCGCTGAATATGGGTACTATAGTCTATTCGCTGTAAGTAGGCAATAAATCATGACCTCTATCCTCTGTAACTAAAAACTACTAGAGAAATCTACCATTTGGGAAGACTCAGTCAAGGAATAGATGTGGAAACTTACAGCCAATTTGCTCTAGCCCTTTTTTAGTTACAGAGGATAGAAGTCATGATGTTTTGCCTACTTACAGCGAATAGACTACAGTTTCGTTACAACCCACGTGTTTATTTGTTTATTTTGCACGTGTGGATTTAGCAGCGTAAAGTGAGCTGTATTATCTTAATGAGGGAACTTTGAAAACACTGACCACCAAATGACAGTTTATCTTACTAACAAGTATATTTTAGTTAGTCTTACACTGCAATATATACAGTATATATATTTTTAAAGTTCCTCCCCAGACCTCCATAAAGCTTAAGGGGGTCACCGTTTGTTTTTTATCTTTCTCTCCTTTTCTCTCTTCCCCTGGCTTGTATCCATTCGGCCCCATTCAGCCAACTATTTTAAGACGTTTATCCCCATCCAGGTGTCAATTTCTTCCTGGCGAGCGATAGCGAGCCAGCATCGTAAGGAGAAATCCGGCTTCTCCGGAGACATTTTTCTATCGAAAAATTTACAAATTTAGCTTGCTGTCAAAACTAAAATATGTATATGCTGGCTCGCTACTCGCCACGAAAATATTGACACCTGGATGGGGGTAAACTTCTTACAACAGTTGGCTGAATGGGGCCGAATGGATACAAGCCAGAGAAAGAAAGAAAAGGAGATAAAGATAAAAAAAACAGGTGACCCCCCTTAAAGAACACTCCAAGACGATCTGGACGATTAACCCTTTCGATACGTTGACGTCATTTTCGGTTTATGCCCGTTACCCTAAGGGCGTAGGGATGTGGCGACCCCATCGTCCGTCACTTTTGTGGCGCAGATAGCCCCTGGAGGTTGGGACTGGGAATCCCACCTCCAGAATTTACTCCCACTAAGGGATCAGCAAGCCATTTCTTGCTGATCCTCCCTACCCATTTAAGGGAGTGCGGGTTTAGCTACTGACTGACTGACTAACTGACCATTAGACGATTTTCTTTGGCTTATGATATACCTTTGAGGCTGAAATGAGTCATTATTATTTCAGTGACCCATTTGAAAAAACGTAGGTCTTCCTAATTTGTATAAAATCGTCTAATGTTACATCATGATAAGAGGTTAAGAGATACTGTGAAGCCTTATTATTGCAAGAGGTCATTCCTAATCTGAATAAAATCGTCTAATGTTACATGATAATAAGAGGTTAAGGGCAGATATGGGTATGTGGCAAGGGTTGAGGAAAGGACAAGGTGTATGGGGGCCGGATCACAGCAGGAAGAATGTTATCTGACTGATGTAGAACAAAGGCGAGAGGCTTAACAAGGTCAGATCAAGGGTCGAGTCGAGCAGGGATAGACCAAGGGTAAGCCTTTCTTCTACTCAACAAGTAAGCTCTGGAACTCTCTCTCTCTCCCTCAATCAGTCATTCCTTCCTTTCAAAGAGTGTTGAAAGGGGAGATATGGGATGTTGGAGAGAGAGAGGAAGCTGTTGGGGTGACTTTGTTATGTGTGTTATTAGTCTGTATACGTTTATCACAGTGGATTAACACAAAAAGAGCAAGAACGCAACGCGAGCAAGGTATAGATTGAACCCGAATGATTTAAAGAGCAGCAGACTACTGTGAGCTGAGATTAGAGAGGGTAGGCCAAGGTTGGGACATAGATTTTTTTGTCTTGGGGGTACTTTTTTTTAAACAATAATGAGGTCTAGGGATGCTTTTATTTTATTTTTAATTTGAAGGAAGTTTGGGTAAGCGTTTTATGTTATCATAAGGGGAAAACAAAATTGCATTGCTCAAAAATGGCAAAAACAAGCATAATCCCCGATAATAATTAAACCAACTATTATAATAACCCACAAGACGTCTGACCAGATAGTGTTATTAACCCTTTGAGTACCAGCGACGTGTGTTATATCTTATTCTAGTTATGTTTAGACGATATTATGTAGCTTAGGAAGGATCTGTGGTAGTTAAAAGGGTTGGTTGAGATAGTTTGAAGCCTTATTATTGCTAGAGGTCCTTCCTAAGCTGAATAAAACCGTCTAATAGTTTGCCAGAATATGATAAAAAGGACGTCCCTGGTATTGCATGGGTTAAGGGGAGATTTCCACCTGGAGGATTTGTTTCTGAACCTCTTTCTCCCTCATGTTTATCCCCATTGCTTGTGAGACTTAAAGACGCTTTCCCCAATAGTTTGGCGATGTTAAGACATTTCACCCCATTTATATAACTTTTAAGACCTGTCGTCCCATTTAGGTGTCGATTTTTTCCTGGCGAGCGATAGCGAGCCTGTAATTTAAGAGGAACCGGCCTTCGGCCGGGAAATTTTTCTACCGAAAAATTTACAAATTTATCTTGAAAGGGGGTCAAGGGGGTGTAATTTCAAGCTTGATGGAAGTCTAGGGAATCAACTAAACACCTGCCCTTAAAGTCAATGGCACAAAGGTCGTTAGGAGGAAGCTCAAGAATGCAAAGGTCACATCAAAACAAGATGATGACCAGACTAAGGGTAAGGTTAGAGAGGGAGAGGAGAGGTCAAGGGTAGTGCTAAGGGCAGGCGGAGTATAAGGTCAAAGGTCAACGGAGTGGCGTGAAGTTCAGTGTGTCACTCAAGAAGGTCACTCATGTTTCCCATATGTTAGTGTCATCTCTCTTACGTACACTCATACTCTCTCTCTCTCTCTCTCTCTTTTTCTACATATCTCTCTCTCGCTCTCTCTCTCTTTCTATCTATCTATTTACCTATTTATCTATCTATCTCTCTCTCTCTCTCTCTCTCTCTCTCTCTCTCTCTCTCTCTCTCTCTCTCTCTCTCTCTCTCTCTCTCTCTCTCTATCTATCTATCTATCTATCTTCCTTTTTTCTACTTCCATAATTCTCTCCCATCTTCCTTCTCTCTACCTTCTTCTTCTTCTTCTCCAACATTCTTCCCCCCTGTGTCTTGTGCTTCCCATCATTCATTATTTGCCATATCCATTATCACGGTCCTACATCTACTATATGTATTATAATGTACACTCGGATGCCATAGTCTCTAGCCCACTCATAAGAATTCGTAGTGCTTCTATACATTTCTTCATGCAGTTATGACTATCTGGATTAATATTTGGATTGAACTTGCTTCTCAAAAATTATGTATAGTTTTGTAGTTGATGAATACAAAAATATAATAATGTATTCGTTTCCAGATATTTAATTCCACAGTAATATTAGCAATAGGTGAAGTCCACGAATATTTGTGAGTGGTCTAGAGACTATGGCATTCGTCACATATTTCCCTCCAATGTAACTTTCGGACGTTTCCTTTCTAATTATCCATACTTAAAATCCTCCTTTCCACCCCTCTCAAGTGGACATCTCCCCTTTATATAGTGTAAATTGTTGGGCTGGTGCTATGAGAGAAGCGGAACTTAGGATCCACCGGCTTTTATTTATGTTTCTCCCCTTTTCTCTCTTTCTCTGGCTTGTATCCATTCGGCCCTATTCAGCCAACGGTTTGAAGATGTTTATCCCCATTCAGGTGTCGATTTCTTCCTGGAGAGCGAAAGCGAGCCAGCGTTGTATGGAGAAATCCGGCTTCGCCGGAGAAATTTTTCTGTCGAAAAATGTACAAATTTAACTTGCCGTAAACAATATATATATAAATGCTGGCTCGCTACCGCTCGCCAGGAAAATATTGACACCTGAATGGGGGTAAACGTCTTAAAACAGTAGGCTGAATGAAGCCGAATGGATACAACTCAGAGAGAGAGTGAGAAAGAGAGACAAAAACAAAACGAGGTGGGCCCCTTTAATTAGAGCAGCCTGTGTGGATTAATTACTCAGATATCATGTTTTTGTCTGTAGTTGGGGAGGGTCAGGGTCATGGCTAGAGATCCTGCAGTAGTAGGCGGAGAAGGTCAGCTTTTTATTTAGACGACTTTTTTTTGGTGTCGCAATTATGAAATCAATAATATATTTTGTAGTGCTAATGACACCCAGTGGCACCAAAATGGCAGAGGTTGACCGATCTAGTCTCTTGTGTGAATGAATGCAGTGCCTAAATAATACTCGAAGCCAGACAATCTGATGTAAACATTCTCATATAGAACACTATATATATATATATATATATATATATATATATATATATATATATATATACTGTATAATGTATAATACAGTATATATATGGCACTTACTCTTTCCATGGCCAGCCATTTTCGGAAGACGGATCATTATTGTTAAGATTAAAAATATTACAATGGAACATAGGGTCCTTCAAATAATAACGAAATTAACGTCAATGGATCACTTGCTTTCGTTCAATTTTATTGTAGTCCCTCCCCTACACTGAGAGATACAAAGTAATTTTTCCTCTGAATTGGAGTAATTAAATTAATAGGGTTTGTAGGTCTATTATAGTCAATGACCATGGTGAAATTGATGCCAACATACAGTATATAATTGATGCCAACATACAGTATATAATTGATGCCAACATACAGTATATAATTGATACCAACATACAGTATATAATTGATACCAACATACAGTATATAATTGATACCAACATACAGTATATAATTGATACCAACATACAGTATATATTGATACCAACATACAGTATATAATTGATACCAACATACAGTATATAATTGATACCAACATACAGTATATAATTGATACCAACATACAGTATATAATTGATACCAACATACAGTATATAATTGATACCAACATACAGTATATAATTGATACCAACATACAGTATATAATTGATACCAACATACAGTATAAATTGATACATATAATTGATACCAACATACAGTATATAATTGATTCCAACATACAGTATATAATTGATGCCAACATACAGTATATAACTGATACCAACATACAGTATATAATTGATACCAACATACAGTATATAATTGATACCAACATACAGTATATAATTGATACCAACATACAGTATATAATTGATGCCAACATACAGTATATAATTGATACCAACATACAGTATATAAACATACAGTATATAATTGATACCAACATACAGTATATAATTGATACCAACATACAGTATATAATTGGCAAGTATTACATATTTGGAAGCACAAATAACCATGTATATTATAACATGAATGCACACTCTATAATATGACAAAGTAAAATAATCTGGCTGTTGTTGTATCTATAGACTTAAACACATTTGCATTTATAGAGAAGTTATTTCAATTAAGAACAAAATCGATCTCACTAGTTAAGCACCTTATGGAGAACTGTGTGCAGTTTTGAGCACCTTATTATAGACATACTATTGCATAATTCGAGGTTGGTCAGATATGGGTTACGAGAATTATAAGTAAATCGAAAAAATAAACCATATAAGACGGGCTTGAGATCCTATGGTAACAGAGATCGGCCAACCTCCGCCATCTTGGTGCCACTGGTGATATTTTGTTCTCTACATACTCAAATATCTCCATATCTATAACAAACATTTTGTGTATATTAAAATTTTAAATTTGAATGAAATCGTTGAAATTCCTTCGTAAGTCTCATCGTAGTCGCTTCTCTTGTCTCTACTGAAGTCGAAGTGGGGTCGGAAATTTACTTCAATGACCGAAAACTGCACCACTACATTTTGCTCCGATGAACCACTCCCCTTATTGTCCATTCATGATAGGTAGGCCAACAATCTTGACAACTAACCTCTATAACTCAAAAAACAACTTGAGTAATCGAGCAAATATTTTGACCAGTTGGAAAGGGTTTGCCGGGGAATTCGTGGAAATTTACAGCTCAAATTTTACTGCGACTGTACAAGGCGACCAATATAAAAGGCAATGTCACACGAGCACTTTTCCCGTCAATTTTCACTAAGCAACATTTGTTTTTGTTCTCGTACTGTTTGGTAATCTTTTCATTTTAAAAAGACCTCCGTCTACGTATTGTGAAAAACCTGTTATCCTCCGGCAAATTGTGGGGTTGAGTGAGTGAAAGAGGGGGGACAGTGAATGAAGGAGGATGCATGTTTTTCATAATACGTGTTGCTAGCCCCAAACGCGCGAGCAACTGTGGCTTTCAACCATCCGACACATCCCCTTTTATTAATGTGCATCACACATGTTACGTACAAATAAGGTTTATGTTTTGTTTTACCCTACTGTGGAAAGACTACGGATACACCACTCCTGCCGGGGCCTCACGCAGTGGCATGACCCAGTCCTGTCGAACTGAGCTCATGACGCTGGTGGCATTGCCGCGGAGGATAGCCATCTGGAATTGACAGCTAGACTGAATTTATATGATTTCAAGAGACTGACAACATAATATGTAACTTTACTTCAGAAAATGCCAGACCACAATTGTCGGAAAAAGCGTCGTATGACACCGAAATAAGATAGCGATGAAGAGCTTTCCGGGTTAGATTTGTTCACCACCCCTGGCCAAATGTCAACGTGGTGTTCGGAAAGATTGGAAGAGAAAATGATACGAAGCCGATATTGTGAAACACCCTCTTGTATTATATAGTGTAAGGTAGCGCCCGGAAGTCTAGTGTGTTGTGTCTTATGTAACTCACACACACGCACGCACACGCACACACACACACTCACTCACACACACTCACTCACTCACACACACACACTCACTCACTCACTCACACACACACACTCTCTCTCTCTCCAAACGTGACCATTTTGTAACAGTTAAGCTTATTTATATGGAAAGCTGTTGTTTGTTGTGATTAGGCAATGTGTATACAATCTTATGACCATGATATGCCTCACAAGCAACAGAATATAGTGTGATAATTTATGCTGGCTAAACTTTATAATTTTGCTTGTATTTACTTATTCAATTATTCTCTTTCTTGTTTTATTTGTATATTGTTGTATAGTTTTTCCACTTGTCCTTTCCACTTGTCCTTTCCACTTGTCCTTTCCACTTGTCCTTTCCACTTGAAGATTTTTGTCCGCAGACTAATGGACAAATTATCTTTCTTAACCAATTCAGTACGGGTGACGTCATTGTTCCTTATATTCTAGTTATTGTCTGACGATTTTATGTAGCTTAGGAAGGACGTCCAGTAGTCAGAGAGGTGTTTTATATCTCCCTTATGTTGTTGACTATCATACATTATTCCAAGACAGTAAAATAGTCTAATGATAGCCGGAGTAGAAAGAAAACAAAAATAAGGGTTTAAGTAAATGTTTTATAATCAATTGAAAGACATGCGTATAATATAACCACTACTTTTTAACCAATAATATAATTTATAAATTTCACTCCCAACACCAAACACCTCCCAATGAAATTAATAAACAAATTTGATCCTCCCTGGATTCGAACCTGGGTTACCACATGCAGATCTTAGACACTATTTAACCTTACACCATCAACACAGTTAATAAAGGTTAAGTATATGACTATGATTTTATAGCCATTTATCGAATACTGGATTTGTGAGAATGTCAATTGTAATATTAATTCACTTAGTTGACGAATAAGATAGTATATTCTTACTACCTCTAGAAGATTACATACAGCTTAGAAAGGTTCTCGATAACAAGAGGTTATTGGGGACATACCTGTTATCCTCCATGGTGTGCGACGCTTTGCTACTATTATTATTAGCTATAGTATATTAACTTTATGTAACTAGGATGCTGTCTCATTTTCATCTGAATATCATTATACGATTTTAAGCAGATTAGGACAAAAACTCTAATAATAATAATAGGAGTAAATTTAATTAAATTAAATTAAAATTCTCACTTCCTCTTCTCCCACCTAAGCTGAACAAACACGTCTATTGATAGCTAAAGTAAAATAATGAAACACTTCCTTGTATTATGAAAGGGTTAACAAACGATACTTTAAAGGTTGAGCAGCGCTGTGGTCGGTAATTATTTGAGAGGCAACCTTTTTCGGGTAGTATTTCAAGTCTTTCTTGCATTGTTATTCGCAACATTATAGAGATCTTTCCTAGGTTGGATAATGCAGTACATAGTTTGGAAGTATCAATCTCTAGGCATACACTATAATTATTGATAACAAAATATTGCTGTTTCTATTTTGTATCCATATGTTTGAGTTTTGCATTTATCTCCAGGTCGTTGGGTATTTAACACCTTCACGATGAAGACATTTTCATTCATCATATTCTGGTTTCCATTGGAGGATTTTCTTTCGCTTAAGACTCGAAAGGGTAAATACATTCTTCATAATCCCTACGAATAACATAGGTCATTCTGAAGCTGCATACAAACGTGTAATCTTAGCCAGAATCAAAGATAAAAAGGCTTTATGGTGCTGGGGAGGTTAACATCAGAACGCTTACGCACACACATGCACTGCTTGCCTAGACCTCTCGACTCCACGGGATGTAAACAGTTTCAGTCATTGCATTGCTATCTCTTTATGTCCATATGTTTGAGTTTTGCAATTATTTCTAGGTCGCTGGGTATTTAATGTTGCAACCCTTTCGCAAACACACACTGCTTGGCTAGACCTCTCGACTCCGCGGGATGTAAACAGTTGCAATCGTCGTCAGAATAAAGAAGTCCTTAAGTTGGGATGGGCCGGTTTTCTGGACCACTTTCTCCCTCATGTTTAGCCCCATTAGTTTTCAGATGTTAAGATGTTTGCCCCATTAGTTAGTCGATTTTAAGACCTTTAGCCCCATTTCTTCGTCAATATTTAGACCTTTCGTGCTATTTAGGTGTCGATTTTTTCCCTGGCGAACGATAGTGAGCCTGTAATGTTGGAAGACCCGGCTTCTTTGGGTATTTAATAGTTGCAACACTCACTCATACATGCACGGTTTGTTTCCTAAGCCTCTTTTCTTGACTTGATGGAGATAGACATTCGTTTTTTACTAATTTGTTCAATCTTCCGTGTTCACACACGATGAATTGAGTTTTTAATATAAGACTAGTTATGAAAGTTCTTAATATAAGACTAGTTATGAAAGTTTGTCACTGGCAGACTATTGTGCTTCCTGTATATCTCAATATTGTTATCTGATTAACCTTTTCAAGATACGATTACGGATAAATTTATGTTTTCTGGCTAACATTAGACGACTTTATTCAGATTATGGAAGTCAGAGGGTTAAATGGAGATCGTCTTTGCCCTTATAATTCCCACTTATCATTCCTAAGATGTGAAAAATCGTCTAATGATAACCAGAATAAGCTGTCCAAATGCGTCATAATCTTCATAGGGTTAAATTTTGTAAAATATATATATGTGTGCCTGATTTTTTTGTGTGAGCAACCATTTAGCAGGTGTCACACGAGCGCTTTATCCGTTAATAACACGTATTTCTGGCAATATTTTAAGGTCCTTCTGCCTTGGAATCGAAACGTAGACTTGGGGTTGCTTATATTAGGTGGTTGAATTCTGCTAAAGATTACATTTTGAAGCTGCCAAACTACAATTTGCCCGAAGACATTGACGGAAAAAAGGGCGCGGGTGACACTGCCTTTTACCTTAACGCAAAGCCCGGCCAATCGACTTGACGGGGCATTAGACAGTTTGTGCTTTAACATAAAATAAAGGATATATATAAATAATCTAATATACACAAGAATCGTGCACCTAATGGCGATCTCTATGCATGAGGAAGTTGTAATATTTAGAAAATATAAAAGCGTTGCGTCCTTGAACACTGAAGGGGTTATGTTAAGGGGAGGCAGACCGTTTGTCTGGACCCCTTTCTCCCTAATAATTAGCCCCACTAGTTTTGATATTATAAGACGTTCGGCCCATTAGTTTGGCGATTTTAACACTTTTCGCCCGATTTCGTTGTCAATTTTAAGACCTTTCGTGCCATTTAGATGTCGATTATATCCTGGCGAGCGATAGCGAGCCTGCAATTTTAAGAGGAACCGGCCTTCGGCCGGGACACTTTTCTACCGAAACATTTACAAATTTATCTTGAAGGGGGGTCTACTGTAGGGGGTGTTTTTATAAGCTTGAGGGAGCTCTAGGGAGGAAACTAAAACAAAATATGAATACATTAATTAATAGACCAAACAAACGGCCAGTCTCCCCTTAATATTTTATAATATATATTTCACTTATAATAATTAACCTTCAATATAGTCGCCGATAGCAATGCCAAAATAACTCCCGCGCGCTACCCGAACACAAAATAACTCCAGCGCGCTACCCGAACACAAAATAACTCCCGCGCGCTACCCGAACACAAAATAACTCCAGCGCGCTACCCGAACACAAAATAACTCCCGCGCGCTATCCGAACGCAAAATAACTCCCGCGCGCTACCCGAACACAAAATAACTCCCGCGCGCTACCCGAACACAAAATAACTCCAGCGCGCTACCCGAACACAACATAATGCTGATGAACCCCTTCTGTACCGGCGACGTCTTTTCAATTTTATTCTAGCTATATTTAGACGATTTCGTGCAGTTTAAGAAGGATTTGTGGTAGTGAAAAAGGGTAAAGTGAGATAGTTCGAAGTCTGTTGATTGCTGGAGGTCCTTCTTAAACTGAACCAAATCGTCTAATAGTAGCCAGAATAAAGTTAAAAGGACGGCACCGGTACTGAAGGGATTAAGATTATGCCGGAAAAAGCGCTCCTACGAATCCGCCTATTTACGCAAACATTAAGAGGGTAGTGCTTGGTTTTTGGTCTATATATTTATGTATTTATTCATTTTTTAGTTTTCTCGCTAGACCTCCATCAAGCTTAAAAAAAAACACACCCCCTAGACCCCTTTTCAAGGTAAATTTGTACATTTTTCGGCAGAATAATGTCCCGGCCGAAGGCTGATTCCTTCTAGAATTAGAGGCTCGCTCTCGCTCGCCAAGAAAAATTCGACACCTAAAGGGCACGAAACGTCTTAATATTGACAATAAAATGTGGCGAAAGGTCTCAAATTTGCAAAAGTAACGGAACGAACGTCTTTAAACCTCAAAACTAATATGCTAAACATGAGGGAGAAGAGAGTCCAGTAAAAGCGAGTAGTACCCCCTTAAATGCTTGCTTGCTGAGCCTCTCGACACACTCGGCGCGTTGGTTTACTTCGGCCCTGGTGGTCTCCGGATAAGGAAGTCAACACACAAACTTTATAAGACGAGCACAAAAACACACGCGTTGCTTAAATACTGCCACTTCCTGAGAGCAGGGCCGGGATATTTATGTTTGGGGTAGAGAGAGAGAGAGAGAGAGAGAGAGAGAGAGAGAGAGAGATCGAGATCAGAGACCTTGCGGTCCATTCCGGGAAGATACTCGAAGAGAAAGGAGAGAGACGGTTTAGTGCAGTACAGTCATTTCAGAGTGTGCAAAATACTATCTAATCTCTTCTTGAACTGCTCTACTGAAGAACTGTTAAGAACTTCGGAGGGAAGTTTGTTTTAGGTAGAACAGATCTTATATGTGAACAAGTTTCCACAAGTACTAGTGCTGAACCTTTTCAATTATAGTTTCCAGCCATGGTTGCGTCTTGTATTCGTATTGAGACTAAAAAAATTGCGATAATCAATATTGTCAAACCCATTAAGTAATTTTGAATACTTCAATGAGCTGACCTCGTAGCCTGCGTGTCTCCAATAAACATAATAAATCAAGAGCTCTCAACTGGTCCTCATATCTTAGTCTACTAATCGATGGAATAAGCTTTGTAGCCCTAGTTTGTACTCTTTCCAGTCGCTCTTTATCTTTCCAGAGTGCTGGATACCACAATTGAACAGCATACTCCAGGAGAGGCCGTATCAGAGCGTTGTAAAGTGTGAGGACTATTTCCTTATTTCTATACTCAAATTGCCTCTTAATATAGCCCAATAATTTCTGAGCTTTCCTCTCTACTTCAATGCACTGCTTGGAAAACTTTAGGTCACTGCTAATAAAGAACACCCAAATCCTTTTCCAAGTCAGTCACTTCCAGAGGCATTCCCAATAGCGAATAGCCTGATTTGGGGTTTGTTTGGCCGATATGCATCACCTTGCACTTTTCCAAATTTAAAGGTATCTGCCATGTGTCCGACCATTCACCCAGTATGTTGAGGTCCATCCTGAGCTTGTCAACCCTTAAGGGGTCCTTAAGCTTTATGTCGTCTGCAAACTTGGAGATCACACTCTAACAGACCAATATCGATGTCATTGACATAATTATATGATAAACAGAAGTGGGCCAATTAAGGACAGATCCCTGTGGAACTCCAGAAGTGACTGGATACCACTCAGAGAAAACAAAAATGATTACCACTCGTTGTTGTCTACTGTTAGCCAACTTTCAATCTGAGAGAGAGAGAGAGAGAGAGAGAGAGAGAGAGAGAGAGAGAGAGAGAGAGAGAGAGAGAGAGAGAGAGAGAGAGAGAGAGAGAGAGAGAGATAGATAGATAGATAGATAGATAGATAGATAGATAGATAGACAGAAGGCGAGGCTAATGACACCAGTGGCACCAACATTGAGGAGCTTAGTCAATCTCTATTACTATAAGGTCTCTAAATATCAATGGCATCATCATATATACATTACTGAAGGGGTAAAGAGAAACCCTGAGAGGTCACAGGAGCCGGCTGGTGACCTCGGCTGGAGAGGGGGTCAAGTGAGGGGGGCAGGTCAGGAAATGTTGACAGAACGATTCCGACCGTTTCAGATCGACCCTAGTTCGCCGCATTAGTTTGGCGATATATAATATTGTATTAGCTATTAATTTGGTTATTATAAGACGATTAATTCCATTCTGGTGTCAATATTTTCCTGGTGAGCGATAGCGAATCTGCATTATAAATGCGAATATATAAATACCGAAAAAATAAAATACAAATTTAGCTTGAAAATGGATAACTTTTGTATCGCTTTAGGAAGGGTCAGGAGAGGCGTTCATTGTTTAAAGTTTCAAGGTTCGAAAAGTGTACACAAATAAATGACTAAATAAAATATCTCAAACATTAATAAATAAAATAAAATCCCGTGGACGAAAAGAACAGGTCACAGGAGCCGACTGGTGACCTCGGGTGGTGAAGAGGTCAAGTGAGGGAGGCAGGTCGTGATATGCTGACGTGGTGAGAGTAAAGCCGGTATCACACGAGAGCTTTTTTAGTCAACATTGGATAATCAACATTTTACTGGCAACATTTCTGGAATATTTTTCACTGGTATCGGAAACTAGACTGATGGTAGATAAATTTACGTAACCGAAATATTAAAAAAGTTGACCTCATAAGCTGCCAGATCAGTGTTGAGGATAAATGTAGAAGGAAAAAGCGCTCGTGTGATACCGGCTTAAAGACAATCACACCAGAATGTCGTGCGGTGATTAAACTACCTGTCAATTTTATGCCGTATATCGTCAGTATTATTATTATTATTGTTATTATTATTATTATTGTTATTATTATTATTATTTTATCTATCGAATTATCTATATATATTTCCATTTTATCTATATATATATATATATATATATATATATATATATATATATATATATATATATATATATATATATATATATATATATATATATTTATGTTTTCTATGTGTTTTATTTATGTATATATACAGTATATATATATATTTGTTTTGCCTTGCTGCGAACCAACGAGAGGCTTATTATCGCTCGTAGTTGTGTACGTTTCAGAAAACAATAGATTAGTCTAACAATCTTACTAGCGAAAATATAGAGGAATTAATAAAAGTTACTGGCAACAGCTGAGGACTGTGAAGAAAGAGTGTTTCAGCTACCTAAAGCATATTTTGTTACGGCACTCAGATGCAAACAAAAGCAAACAAAAACTGAAAATAAATAAATAAATAATATGTTCACTCCTCGGTGTCGTACCAAAATGCGCTTCTAGTTTCTCAAATATATTATCTACGAACGATTGAATTCAACTGTGCTGATAGCCCGACCTCAAGCCGGTATCACACGAGCGCTTTTTCCCTCAACATTTATACTCAACAGTGGTCTGGCAGCTTATGGGTTCAGCATTTAAAACTGTTCTGTCACTTAAATTCATCTACCATCAGTCTAGTTGCCGATACCAGTGCCAAATAATCCAGACATGTTGCCAGAAAAATGTTGAGTATCAAATGTTGACTATAAAATCTCTCGTGTGATACCGGCTTTAGTTGGCGAAATTGAAACTTGATACCAGCCTCATGTGTTTTGTTACTTGACTGAGTAGGGGGTATTTGATTGGGTCAGATAGTTGCGGTTCACTGCATGGCGAACGATTTCAACCCCTTCTGTAACATCGAAGTTTTTTTTTCAGCTACTGTATATTCAGACGATTTTGCTTCCCACCTTAATTTAGTACGCTACGGTCCAGCTGCAGTTTATTTGTGTATGTGTGTATTACTTCCTTGTATTCATCTCTCTCTCTCTCTCTCTCTCATATATATATACAGAGAGAGAGAGAGAGAGAGAGAGAGAGAGAGACAGAGAAATGAATACAAGGAAGTAATACAAATAATCAAATTTACAGCAGCTGGTCAGTAGCCTACTATAAACATGTGGGAAGTACCAAGTACTTGAAAAGCAGTATCACCGTATGAACGAACTGTTGTAGACGACCTTGAGAGAGACAACAATCTATTTCCCGTGCCTACTAATCCCCAGGTAGTCTACTTATAGCACCCTAAATACACTACTATGGGGCAATTGCGTACACTCAGACAGCCTTGGTTGCGTCATTCACGGCATTGCAATACACCAGGGGCATATGGATTAGTAAAGAGGCCCAATGGAGTTGAAGGGTTATGTTGAATGTTAAGCTCTTCTAAAAAAAAAAATTGTATGTGAGTGAGGGAGACAAAAAACAGAACTGCCTGTAACGAGTAACTCCCCCAGAGTTGAAAGGGGGCCAAAGTCAAGGGACGTTCGAGCCAAAATGAAGTAAAGTGCAACTAAACTAATTAAAGTATTATGCATATTCAGTTGTGAACATACAACAAAATATATTATTATCACAGGTGCTTCATATAACAAAAACTAGAGAGGCACTTGGTAGAGTGCATACATCCACCTACGCTTCCTGCTGATTGTGTTGATTTTCGGTGTGAGCATCCTGGGTTCGAATCCACGGACTGCCACATGTGTTTGTAAATTTCATAAATCGATTTTAGGAGTATAGTTGGTTGTTGGAAGGAACATAATAATTGATATTGGTTCAGGAGTGATTTATCGAGAGGACTTCCCTAGTGGTTAAGGCCCCATTAATTGCTCTTTCCATTCACATATGCATAGCCTACGTGAGTTGCAGTTGGGATGTGTGTACATGCTTAGATTGATATGCAGGATTCGAAGTTGCATAATAAATCGTAGGCAGTGTACACCATCCTTTAACTGTCTTCGTGGTGCGATGCATAAGGTGTTGATTTTCGGTGTGAGCATCCTGGGTTCGAATCCACGGACTGCCACATGTATTTGTAAATTTCATAAATCGATTTTAGGAATATAGTGGGTTGTTGGAAGGAACATAATAATATATATATATATATATATATATATATATATATATATTATATATATATATATATATATATATTATCTATATATATATATATATATATATATATATATATATATATATATATATATATATATATATATATATATATATATACTATATATATATATACTGTGTATAACTATAATATATATATATATATATATATATATATATATATATATATATATGTATACTATATATATATATCTATATATATATATATATATACTATATATATATATATATATATATATATATATCAAGTTAATAAACTATAATATTAATAAATAACCGAATACACAAATGAGTAAAACAATCGGTAATGGATACTATTTAACAAAGGGATCAACAACAGAAGAACCAATCACCCACGGAGGATAGGCACAAATGGATTAGGGATGCCAGTTAGGGGATGAATAGGGGATGATATGAAGAAGTTAGGTAGGGAGTGGCATGCCGAATTGGCGTAGGTGAGATGAAGTGGGAGATGGGTAATTTTTCTGGTCCCCCTTCTTCCTCATGATTAGCCTCAATTGTTTTGAAAAAAATCTACCGAAAAATTTACAAATTTATTTCAAAGGGGGGTCTAGAGGGTTGTCTTTTTAAGCTTCATGGAGGTTTAGCGAGGAAACTAAATAAATAAATATATAAATTTTTTTGTATTTTGACCAAAAAATTAGGAGCATATTTAAGTTAATATCTCGATTAGACGAGGTTCAACACGCAAAATAACCCATTATTTCCATTGATTTAATTGTAGGGCTGACAGATGTTAAAGCCACGTGTATTTTACTTAGTGAATTTTATCTTTTGTTGAATTTTTCGTGTGCAGATGGTTTTGTTTGCCTGCAGAAGAGTTAGAAAAAATTAGACAAAACTTGGTTTAATCATTCAGGCACACACACGCAGACACGTAAGCACACACACACACACACTCTTATATACTTGGATATATATATATATATATATATATATATATATATATATATATATATATATGTATATATATATATATAAAGGACGATGACGTAATTTTTATCTTATCCTGGTTACCAATAGATGATTTTATTTAGCATATGATCTACCTCTGGGACTCTAAAGTGTATATCTATCTATCTATCTATATGCTCAGGCCCAATCCCCATGATGGGGGTAGCTGACTCAAGACAGAGCAAGAACAGGGAAAAACACAAAAACAACATAAAACAACGAATAAACACAGATAAAAAACACAAATTCACACACATCTAGGTCACCCAGGAGAAGACCCCGAGACCAGGGTCACCAAGGTCGCTCCAGCACTCACCCGGCCCCCGACCACCCGGAGAGGTTCCGATCTCGGCAGGCAGACATGCAGCGGAGCTAAAGCCACAAGCCCTCCCACCACACTTCCAGGCGCACCCTTCATATTAATCGTCTCCTCGGGCCAGGCGCCTGATGGACTATTATCTAGTCCAACTTGCGCCCGAGCCCTTACTCCAAATGACCACGTGTTCACTCAACTATTCACAAGCATTCTCCATTCACTCCTGTCCACCACCACTTCCCCTGCCTGATCTATAGTCATTCCTCTATCATCCAAAGCTTTTCTTACACAGTCTCTCCATCTCAATGGGGGTCTTCCTGCCCTTCTATCTCCCTTTGTACCTGACTAACATATTCTCTTTGTAAGCCTTTCATCTCCCATTCGTTCAACATGACCATACCAGCTCAGCACCCTTCTGTCCACTCTGGCTGACAAATGTTCCTGCTGCCCCACTCTCCTATGTATCTCTTCATTCCTCAATCCTTCTCTACGAGTAACTCCACACATACTCCTCAAGCAGCTCATCTCCATCACATCCAGCCCTCTTTTCTCCTTTTCTTCAGAGCCCATGTCTCAGCCCCATACATCACTGTTGGCACAACAATTCCTTGATACAGTGCACTTTTTACTTTCACTCCGAGATTTCTCGTCTTCCACATACTTCCCATTGCTCCGAAAACCTTCCTTCCTTCACACACTCTCTGTTTTACCTCCATTTCCATACCTCCACTCCTGCTTATCGTTCCTCCTAGATATTTAAAACACTCTACTTGTTCCAATATTTCCCCATCCAGCCTCACATCTAGATTCACCCTATGCTCTCCCCTATTACACACCATTACTTTACTTTTATTGACGTTCACCTTCAGTTTCCTCCTTCCACAAACCACACCAAGCTCTTTGACTACCCGCTGCAGTTTCTCATCAGAATCCGCCACCAATGCTGTGCCATCAGCGAACAGCAACTGATTCAACTCCCAATCTCTACCATTCTTTCCTACTAAACCCAATCCTCTTCCCATAGTTCTCCTTTTCACCTCCCTCACCACACCATCCATAACATATTAAACAGCCATGGTGACATTACACAACCCTGTCGCAAACCTACCTTTACCTCAAACCATTCACTCAACTCACCATTTCCTACTCTCACACATGCTCTGCTCCCTTCATAAAAACTCTTAACTGCTTCTAACAAATTTCCTCCTATTTCATAAATTCTTAACACCTTCCACATTGCTTCACGGTCCACACGATCATACGCTTTTTCCAAATCCATAAAAGCCCAAAATATCTCCTTATGCTTCTCTAAATACTTCTCGCATAACTGTCTTACTGCAAACATCTGATCCACGCACCCTCTTCCCCTCCTAAAACCGCACTGTTCTTCTCCTATTGCAACTTCCGTACACTTTATTATCCTCTCTATCAACACCCTGCCATACTGCTTTCCAACCACTGACAATAAACTAATACCTCTATAACTTGAACACTCCTGCCTATCTCCCTTCCCCTTGTACAACGGCACAATACATGCACTCTTCCAGTCTATTGGTACCGTTGACACAGCAAAGCACACATTGAAAAGTCTCACCAACCAATCTATTATCACATCTCCACCCTTCTTTATACACTCCACAGCAATACCATCCAAACCTTCTGCTTTTCCCGCTCTCATTTGTTTCACTGCTTCTTTCACCTCATTTTCCTCAATCCTTTCATTCATTCCCTGCCACCTGGGTGGCCTGGGTAACCTATCTCCATCCACCTCTGCTTCAATCACTGCTTCTCTTCCATCTCATGCATTTAACAAAGATTCAAAATACTCGGCATATCTTTTCCTCACTTCAACTGGTTCCACTAGTAATTCTCCATTTGCATCTTTCACTGACTCTTCCCTCTTTTGTCCTCCTTTCCTTACTTTATTTACCTCCTTCCAGAACATCTTCTTTCGTTCTTCAAAATTCTCACTCAACCTTTGAACCCACCTTTCGTTTGCATCTTATTTCGCTTCTCTAATTTTCCGTTTTGCCTCTCTCCTTTTCTCCTTGTACCTCTCCCATACCTCAACACTACCATCCTGTAAAACCCTCTTAAAACACTGTCTCTTCTCCTCAACTGCCTTTCTCACCGTATCATTCCACCACTCGCTTCCCTTCCTGATACCTCTGCCTCCTACTTTCCTTTTGCCGCATACTACCTCTGCACTTGCTTTCACTCCTTCCTTAAACTGTTGCCATTCAACCTCTACTTCTCTCTCTTTCATCTCTCTCACTTCCATCCACTTTTCATTTAGTCTTTCCTTGTACTCCCTCTCTTTTGCACTCTTCTCTAACTCACTAACTTTTATTACCTCTCTTACTTCACGCTTGTCTCTTATTCTCCTGTAACTCTTAACTCTTAGCTTTCCCTCCACCAGGTAAGTGTATATACGATCTCAATAAACCTTCTTATTAATATAGGTTCTTCTTAAACGGCATAAAATCCGTATAACTTATTCCAGAATATAAGGTCAAAAGGCGTCATCGTGCTGAAGGAGTTAAACTGCTCAAGGCGTATCAATATAGGTATTATATGTATTATATTACAGGCTCTCTATCGCACAACAGGAAAAAATCGACACCTAAATGACACGAAAAGTTTTAATATTGACAAAGAAATGGGGCGAAAGGTCTTAAAATCACCAAACTAATGAGCCGAACGTCATAAAATCTGAAAACTAATGAGGTTAAACATGAGAAAGAAGGGGGACCAGAAAAACTATCCATCTCCCCTTGAGTGAATGTCAGGAAACTAGGAAGTCATTCACACAAAAAGCGGTTGGGACTCTACATAAACCAACTATCTGAA
The DNA here is from genome assembly GCA_032716605.1 of Paralithodes platypus. Classification (NCBI taxonomy): domain Eukaryota; kingdom Metazoa; phylum Arthropoda; class Malacostraca; order Decapoda; family Lithodidae; genus Paralithodes; species Paralithodes platypus. The sequence goes on from CM064509.1 coordinate 67,068,032, forward strand.
CATCTATAAAACATCCTGGAGGCCATAAACCGAGGTTTTTGTTCTACCTACAGTAGATAGAACAGTTTGTATATGTTTTCTTCATATAAAGGGGGTCACCGTTTTTTTTTTTTTTTTTTATCTTTCTCTCCCTTTCTCTCTTTCTCTGGCTTGTATCCATTCGGCTCCATTTACCCAACTGTTATTAGACGTTTATCCCCATCCAGGTATCGATTTTTTCCTAGCAAGCGATAGCGAGCCAGCATTGTATGGAGAAAACCGGCTTCGCCGGAGAAATTTTTCTATCGAAAAATGTACTAATTTAGCTTGCTGTCAAAACAAGAATATATATTTGCTGGCTCGCTACCGCTCGCCAGGAAAATATTGACACCTGGATGGGGGTAAAGGTCTTAAAACAGTAGGGTGAATGGGGCCGAATGGATACAAGCCAGGGAAAGAGAGAAAAGGAGAGAAAGATAACACAAGCGAGGTGGGCTCCCTTAAATCTTTTATTAGACGTGGTCGCGTTTCTTCCTTATATTCTGGATATCAATAGGTAATTTAATTGAGCTTATAAAGGGTTTTGGCAGTCATAGGGTTACTTGAGATAGACTTTATCCTTTTGATTCCAAGAGGGCCTTCAAAAGCTGAGTGATATTGTTTAATGTTAGCCAGAAAGAAATACAAATGATGCCGACCAGAGTGTTTATTAATGTAGGAATTTAGTTTTTTAATAATAAGCTATTTTCAGTTTAGTTCCCGATACTAACACAAACACTTTGTTTAGTAATGCTTGGATATCGAAAATTGACAATACAATTTATCGTGAGATACCTCAGTTAAACCGGTATCACACGAGAGCTTTTATAGTCAACATTCGATGATCAAAATTTTTATGGCAAAACTTCTGGAATATTTTGCACTAGTATCGGAAACTAGACGGATAAATATTGAGGGAAAAAGCGCTCGTGTGATAGCGGCTTTAGTTGCTTATAAACCCTTTCATGCACCGGTGACTGCCATTTAGTATTCTGAAATGGAATTATCTAAATCTCATAATTACCTCTCAAAAATAAATGTTCTGCCCACAGCTCGCCCAGAGATAACTGCAGAGGTTGAAGTAATTATAAAGGTTTCTACGCACCCCTGCTGGTCACAAAGGCTTTTAACCCCTTCAGTGCCGGCGATGTCTTTTGTATGTTATTCTGTCTATATTTAGACGATTGTGTGCTGTTTACGAAAGATCTGTGGTATTAAAAAGGGTTAAGTGAGTTAGGTCGAAGCCTGTTTATTGTTGTAGGCTCTTTTTAAACTGAATAAAATCTTCCAATAGTAGCCAGAATATAGTTAAAAGGACGGCATCGGTACGGAAGGGGTTAAGTATCCTAGGAAGGGCGCGAATCACGCTCTTATGCGCGAAAGGGTTAATACTGGAGCTGGCCTAATGGTGGTGTCACACGAGCCGTTTTTCGACCAATTGTTATGGGCAATTATGGTCTGGCAGCTTCAAAAATTACACTTTATCAGAATTCAGCCGCCTAACATAGTCTACCTTCAGTCTAGTTACCGATACCAGTGCAAAAAAGTCCCAAAATATAACGAGAAAAAACTTGCTCATGGAAAATTGACGGAAACATCGCTCGTGTGACAGTGTCTTAAGCCAAGATCTATATACGTATATATAGATCTTGGCCTAAGAACTTGGCCATTTATGCTGGACAACATGGCGTGAACCTCGGACAAGCTCACAGGTGTGAGTCAGGTCATGGTGGCGGCGGTGGTGGTGCGGGGCCAGGGTTAGACCAGTTCTTGTGGGGGTACTACACCGGAAGCTTAAGGGAGCCCACCTCGCTTTTATTCTCTTTCTCTCCATCTCTCTTTGGCTTGTATCCATTCGGCCCCATTCAGCCTACTGTTTTAAGACGTTTACCCCCATCCAGGTGTCAATATTTTCCTGGCGAGCGGTAGCGAGCCAGCATATATATATTTTTGTTTGACAGCAAGCTATATTTGTATATTTTTCGACAGAAAAATTTCTCCGGCGAAGCCGGGTTTCTCCATACACTGCTGGCTCGCTATCGCTCGCCAAGAAGAAATCGACACCTGGATGGGAATAAACGTCTTAAAACAGTTGGCTGAATGGGGCCGACTAGATACAAGCCAGGGAAAGAGAGATAATAAGAGAAAGATAAAAAAAAGACGGTGATCTCCCTTAAGGGGGAGGTAGTTGCTTTTTCTGGATACCCTTCTCCGTCATGTTTAGCCCCATTAGGTTTGAGATTGTATGGCGTTCTTCCCATTAGTTTTTCGATTTTAAGAACTTTAGTCCCATTTTAAGAACTTTAGTCCCATTTTAAGAACTTTAGTCCCATTTGTTTTTATCAATATCAAGATTTGTCGTGCCATTTAGGTGTCAATGTTTTGCTGGCGAACGATAGCAAGCCTATACTTCTGAAGAAACCTAATTTTTCTACCGAATAATATACAAATTTATCTCGGAGTGGGATCTTGAGGATAATTTATCAAGCTTGATGGAGGTCTAGGGAGGAAACTAAAACAACAATATATTAAAACAATAAATACACTAATCAACAAACCCTACGTCCTGAATATGTCGCACTAACCTTGCTCAAGTTCACTAGGATATGCTACAGTAACAAAAAAAGTATAGTTTGGGTGACTTTCGCTCGGCTTTGCTAGGTTGCACTTGGCCGGGGTCCTTAAGGTGGTATGGTTTATTTTTTGGTTTATCTATTTATTTATTAATTGATTTATCAATTTCCTCGCTGGAACTTCAAGAAGCTTAAAAAAACATCCCCTAGACCACCCTTTCTAGATAAATTTGTATATTTTTCAGTATATATATATATATATAATTATATATGTACGTTACTGATATTAACCACTTTATAATCAGTAAAATATGAAAGTTCAGCAACAAGTGACTTGTTTTTAGGCGCAATGGTTGACTGAAAATTAATTTGTTGAGGTCACGCCCATCGTGAATGTCACTTGCCTACTACTGGCTGCCCTACCACTATAGTCCGTTCATTCTAGTTGGGCAGAAATCGTAACCTCTAACCTCTGTAACTCAAAAAGAGCTAGACCAAATGACCTCTTAATTTCCACACATATTCCCTAGCCAAGTCTTCCTATGGGGTAATAATATTAGCCCAATTACTCTAGTCCTTTTGGAGTTATTAGAGGTCAGGGGTCACGATTTCTGCTCAACCTAGAATGAACGGACTACAGGCAAGGTGTCAAACTGGATCCATTATGTTTGAAGACTTGAAGGCATATGAGAAGGAATACAAACAAAGTTAACACAAAATAGCATTGTTTAGGCCATGCCATTACTTCCAAAGACATAATTTGCATTGTTTAGGCCATTTCATTACTTCTAAAAGACATAATTTGAACTATAAATCATAATATTATATTTGCATATTTAATAATAAAGGCTAAAAAGAATGAACTCGGCTTTCGTTTAACACCGTGACTCGGTACTGCAATACTGATCAAGGGCCTTTCAGTACCGGTGCCGTCATTTCAGTACCGGTGCCGTCATTTCAGTACCGGTGCCGTCATTTCAGTACCGGTGCCGTCATTTCAGTACCGGTGCCGTCAATTTAACTTTACTCATACGTTTTGAAAGGTGTTATTAAAGGGTAAGATAACTCAATGGTGTGTGTGGGTGTGCGTATGTGTGTGTGTGTGTGTGTGTGTGTGTGTGTGTGTGTGTGTGTGTGTGTGTGACTCTGGCTCCTATTTAACGATTTGATTCAGTTTTTATAGGCTCTCCAGCAATTAACAGGCTTCGAAATATCTCAATTAACCATTTTCACTGCCACACATCCTTCTAAATATAGCTAGAAACAAAGGTAAAATACGTCGCCGGTGCAGAAGGGATATAAGGGGAGATGAGTCATTTCTCTCATGATTAGCCCCATTAGTTTTCAGATCTTATGACGTTCGGCCCATTAGTTTGGATATTTTAAGACTATTCGCTTCATTTCTATTTCAATATTAAGACTTTTCGTGTCATTTTGGTGTCGATACTTTTTCCTGGCGAGCGATAGCTAGCTTGTAATTTAAGAGAAACCGAACTTCGGCCGGTACACCCTTAAGAGTGAGGAGAACGTTTGTGGTGACTGGTAGCTTTGTTCCAGTCCCGCTTAATTAATACAGTCATTTTGTTCTTGTGGATTTTTTTTTTAGATCTGAAGAGCTGCATGTACAGTGACTTATAAAACAAAAGTGGACTCCCTTTCTTTATGCAATTGTAACTATCGCTATTGAATCTTGGATGGAACTTTCTTTTCAATTATTAGTGTATACCGTTTTGTAATCGATGCACAGAACAATATATTCACAAATTAGTTTCCAGTGATATGCTACCATAATTTGAAATAGGTTAGGTCCATGAATATGTATGAGTGACTGTATGACAATCGTATTTTAGTTGGTAATTCTGCTATATATCGACGTTTACAGGTCCAACTATCCTGAAACTCACATGTGGTCAGTTGACAGGAAAATGAGTTGTCAAGGTGTTACACTGATCGAGGGAAGTACGACAGAGCAAGTATGGAAGTTATTCGAAAAAACTGGAGACGATTGAGCACTATGTGTTGAGCTGTCCTCGCTTCTACGTGGAGTGGTCTATCCTCGCAGGGCGCCTTCCACTCCTCGCCCTGATGAGAAGCGACGTGCTGTGGTTCTAAGCTTCAACAGCTTTCTCACAGCGACTGGGCGCCTGACGCGTCTGTAGTCATCAACCTCTCAGCCACTACGAAGGAAGGGCTGGAGCAGGCGCGGTGACGTTCTCGAGTGGCCCTGGAACCCCAACAGCAACAGAACCAGTAATTCGAAAAAAAACGAACACAGACACAACCAATTAACATTTTACACTCTAAAGGTCTTCTCCGAAAAAACAACAATTGGCATGTTCGATAAAATCTGACCCTTTTATACAGTCTTCAGTTTAAGTTCTCATGCTACGCTCCACAATATAGCACATTATAAGCATATCTCTTTCATGGTCGTTTTAATATAATATGGTTTTCGAATTTTATATTAAGCGTCTCCCCCCCCCCCTCCCCCCCCCCCTCTCTCTCTCTCTCTCTCTCTCTCTCTCTCTCTCTCTCTCTCTCTCTCTCTCTCTCTCTCTCCTCTCTCTCTCTCTCTCTCTCTCTCTCTCTCTCTCTCTCTCACTCTCCTCTCTCTCTCTCTCTCTCTCTCTCTCTCTCTCTCTCTCTGTCTGCCGGTTGGTTTGTTGAGTTGTTTCAAGCTTGACATTTTGTTGTAGTTTGTTTAGATTCAGGAACAAAGATTCAGGTGACAATTGATAATGCTAGTACAAACTAATATTTCATACTGCTCTTGCATTTATCCAAACTCACCTTCATATGTGATTTATATCCTTAAAGCATTAAATAATATGACTTTTTGAGCTCTATCTATCTATCTATCTATCTATAATATTATGCTCAGGCCCAATCCCCACTTTTCCTATTTTTTATTTTGATTTTATTTATTTTTATATTCAGCTTTATGAACGCTACACATATGCAATGTGCGATACGTACCTCAACATATATTTTACACATTACAATAAACTGCATAGTTTTGATATTTTTTTACTGATTCTTATACATGCTATAAATCTAAGTGTTGCATCTAATATATATGTTTGTTAGTATATATTTCCCCATTTTCTTTTTACGTCTGCATTTAAATTGGATCTGTTGGCAACTATTTCGTCGTTATCCTTAATAACTAATCAAGCAATATGGAGTATGAGGTTCGATACTATGTTGTTCAATGCAAATTAAGCTCCATTCGTTAAATATAGTTAGGCCAAAAATCGTGACAACTGACTTCAATAACTCATAAACGGCTAGAGTAATCGAGCTATTTATTCTACCCTTTGGGAAGAGTCAGCCAGGGAAAAGATGTGGACATTTACATCTCAACTGCTCTAGCCCTATTTGAGTTACAGAGGATAAAGGTCACTTCCTGGCCTATCTATAACGAATGAACCATAAGCATGCAATATACTGTACACTATGAGATTCGATGCAATATACTGTACACTATGAGATTCGATGCAATATACTGTACACTATGAGATTCGATGCAATACACTGTACACTATGAGATTCGATGCAATATACTGTACACTATGAGATTCGATGCAATATACTGTACACTATGAGATTCGATGCAATACACTGTACACTATGAGATTCGATGCAATATACTGTACACTATGAGATTCGATGCAATATACTGTACACTATGAGATTCGATGCAATATACTGTACACTATGAGATTCGATGCAATATTCAAAACAAAAATTAAATGCCAAGAATGCCTATATAAATCAGTAATAAAGACGGGCCACCTACTTCCTGTGTGAGGCTAATGAGAGAGAGAGAGAGAGAGAGAGAGAGAGAGAGAGAGAGAGAGAGAGAGAGAGAGAGAGAGAGAGAGAGAGAGAGAGAGAGAGAGAGAGAGAGAGAGAGGCCACCTACTTCCTGTGTGAGGCCAATACAAAGCAACACTATGGCTTCAGTTCCGTAAACAATAATAAATCATGGGTGTTAGAGAGAGAGAGAGAGAGAGTGTGTGTGTGTGTGTGCGCGTGTGTGATTTGATACGCGTCATTGAATGAACGAGTGATGGAATACAAGTGTGTTATTGTGTAGTGGTGTGTATGAGTGCATGTGTGTGTGTGTGTGTGTGTGTGTGTGTGTGTGTGTGTGTGTGTGTGTGTGTGTGTGTGTGTGTGTGTGTACGTGTATATGTGCTAGTGTACCCAAGTCTCAGTCTTCCTGTCAACATTGGGAGGCCTCCAAGGGTGGTTTCGGTGTTGTATGAATATAAAGGGACAGAGAGAGAGAGGAGCAACTAAACAACACCCGGAAAACTGCTGACATAGACAATGAATATATAAATAATACAATAATAAAAACAAAGTAAGTCAACACCCAACTAAATAACAAATTGAATATAAACATGAATAAACAAATACATCAGAAACAAATAAGTAAATAGATAAATGATAGAGAAACAAATAAGAAAGTCCCTGGTTTCGGTGTTGTATGAAGAGAGACGCCGCGATTGGGTTAATCGCGGCGTTGAGTACCAGCGACGCGTGCTATATGTATTCTAGCTCTATTTTGACGATATTATGCAGCTTAGGAAGGATCTGTGGTAGTTCAAAGGGTTGGTTGCGATATTTTGAAGCCTTATTATTGCTAGAGGTTCTTCGTAAGCTACATAAAATCGTCTAATAGTTGCCAGAATAGGATAAGAAGGACACGAGTTAATGAGTTGCAAAACACCCTAAAAACGGCGGCGACGAAAAACCTGCCCCCGCTCAACTAAACAAGCCCTGACCCTGACAAGACCTGCCCACTAGATGTTGACCTTATCATTGACCAATATATGCCGACCAGGGTTACCAAATCTAGTCCGCTAGAACCTATTATGTTCTATTTACTCAGGCCCAATCCCCACTTTTCCTATTTTTATTTTTTTTCCGCTAGATAGTAAATAAATTCCCAAACTCGCTAGAATAATCCCACAATCTCAATCATATCACTCGAAAAGGCTCAAACCTCTAGAATATTGCTATAATTCATGTCACTAGATGTAAACATTTGCCTC
>CM064509.1:67080685-67085685 GCA_032716605.1 Paralithodes platypus
CTTACCCCCATCCAGGTGTCAATATTTATATATATATATTTTTGTTTTGACAGCAAGCTAAATTTGTACATTTTTCGATAGAAAATTTTCTCCAGCGAAGCCGGGTTTCTCCATACAATGCTGGCTTGCTATCGCTCGCCAGGAAAATATCGACACCTGGATGGGGATAAACGTCTCAAAACAGTTCGCTGAATGGGGCCGAATGGATGCAAGTCAGGGAAAGAGAGAAAAGGAGAGAAAGAAAAAAAGAAAAAGAAAAACGGTGACCCCCTTAACCTTGGTGATGATCAGGCGTGACTCTCCACAGACAGGCACAATATTTCGTGTTGTAGTTTTAATTGTTAACCCATTCAGTACCAGGGAAGTCCTTTTCAGCATATTCTGGCTACTACCAATCGATGTTATTAAGATTAGGAAGGATGTCTAGCAATAATAAGGCTTCGAACTATCTCAATCAACCTTTTTAACTACCACAGATCCTTCCTCAGCTGCATGCTATCGTATAAATATAGCTAGAACAAAATATATCACACATCGCTGGTACAGGAAGGGTTAACCCGTTCAGTACCAGGGAAATCCTTTTCAGCATATTCTGGCAACTATTAGAAGATTATATTCAGCTTAGGAATGACCTCTAGCAATAATAAAGCTTCAAATGATCTTAACCAACTCTTTTGTCCACCACAGATCCTTCCTACGCTGCATAATATCGTATACATATAGCTAGAATAAAATATAGCACACGTCGATGGCACTCAAAGGGTTATGCCTATTCTGCACTTTAGTAATTATCTGCCAACTTTTCAAGAGTTAATAACAATAATTATGCAGGAAAAATGTGAAATAGAATTAGATCAATCGAGTCTCCGAATTGTTATAAACATATATCTGATCTATCCATACAAGGTGCTGAGGAATATCTAATTTGGTGACCTGTACACAAGATTGTGTTGATATACCTGTATTTCACTGCAATATGTCCAAAACTGACTTATTGTCTATGTCCTGTGGTCATAAGGTTATAGGCTATAGTCAATCGCTCAGTACAATGAAGTCGGTAGGTCTTGCTCCAAATTGCGAATGAGACACCAAGACGGGCGAGAGAGTTAGTTAGTTAAAAGAGGACTTCAGAGGCTATTAACCCTTATGGATTATATTAAGCCAGCACACTGTAAGTCAAGAAAGGCGTCAGGACAGGACAGCCTTTTCGAGAACACCAGTCCCTTGTCGAGAGAGGTAACCGGCATGTTTGTAGTCTTGCCTTTACAGACATATGGCGTCTGGTTGTATCCTCATGGCGTGTTGTAGCTTTGACCTCTTGAAGCCGCATCGTCACTGTCTCGCGATCCTGTCTTGCAATCGCGGACAACTCTCTCTCTCTCTCACTCTCACTTTTTTTTTTCTCTCTCTCTCTCTCTCTCTCTCTCTCTCTCTCTCTCTCTCTCTCTCTCTCTCTCTCTCTCTCTCTCTCTCTCTCTCTCTCTCTCTCTCTCTCTCTCTCTCTCTCTCTCTCTCTCTCTCTCTCTCTCTCTCTCTCGTTAACTGTTGGGCTTGGGGTAGTGCACTGAAACTAAGTACAGCCATATTGCATCCCAATAATATCTTCCCATTAACACCTAGTGACTTGCTCATTCTAGGCGCCTAATTGATATTTTTTATACTGATTCAGAATGTATAAGTTTCCCAGGATATTAACCCACAAAAAGAATCATGGTGTGTGCTATTTATGGGTAGGGTACAAGATCGAAATAAGTATTAGGATAAGATAGTTAAGAGTGGGATAAACATGAATTTGTTTGGCTATTTCATCTCCCAAAATATAATGAGTGGCAGTTATGATATCTGCAAAATATTGTTTTAATTAGAGGCATTATCATGTTCAATGACTATGAGTATTAATCAAGCTTACGGGTTGACATTAGCTTAATTGATTTATAGTCAACATTTATAAACAAGTATAACAAGTTGGCATTATATTTTCGGACGACTGATAAGCAATATTACTAACTTCAAATAAGGAATGTATCAATCTCTATGCAAGTTTTTCTACGTTTATTATAATAGCCGTTTACCGTAAATGATGCTATCAGGCTGTCTGTACCTATTAACCCATTAATTACCGAGCATGACTTTTTTAATATTTCACAAATATTTATAAGCTTATACATAGCTAAGGAAGGATCTGTGGTAGTTAATAGGGTGACTCAAGATACTTAGAAGCCTTTTATTTGCTTCATGTCCTTCCTAAGCTAAATAAAACCGTCTAATCATAGCCAGAATACAATGGAAAAGACGGCTCGGTAATAAAGGGGTTAATTACTTTATTTGTTTTGTTTAAGTGCTGCATTATAATATTTTAGCTACGGAGTGTCAAATATATTCAGCTTAGAAAAGACCCCCAGAGGACAAAGAGTTAAAAACTACTATTCACCATTTGCCATTGAGAAACACTGGGGAGATTGTAGGCACCAACCGAACAGGGCAGTACCCAGGGGAGGCCTCATAGGCATATACTGGAACTCCTGTTTCATTTGGCTGGCTTCATCCACTGTTTCTATTTGTGGCTCACCTACACAGAGGGTAATCCAGCTAACTCTCACAAACATCTCCTCTTCCTATTAATTTCACTACACTTAACAAACACAACACATTTCTTTCCAACACACCTAACTTAATTCTAACGCACCTTGATTTGGGCTCTCTATCCCTCTTTCAACCTTAAGTGGGACACCTGCCTTTTGTCTCCTTCATGCACGTAGAAATAAAATCGAATCATCTAGTGGCTAAATTAAACGGCTGCTAAGTCTACATTTCTAAAATGAACTTAAGCAACACAAACATAAACAAAAACTTAAATAAAGCAGAGATGCGAGTTTTTTGCTATAGGAGATTTCAACGCGGTAGTAGATACCTATCTAATAATGCTTATTTCCTCATCCGATCCTATACTTAAGGGGGGATGGTGCGTTTTTCTGGTACCCCTTCTCCCTCATGCTTAGCCATATTAGTTTTCAGATATTAAGATGTTTGCCCCATTATTTTTATCGATTTTAAGACCTTTCACCCAATTTTGTTGTCAATATTAAGACCTTTCGTGCCCTGTAGGTGTCGATTTTTTTTCCTGGCGAGCGATAGCGAGCCTGTAATTGTGGAGGAACTGGCCTTTGGCCGTGATATTTCTCTTCCGAAAAATGTACACATTAATCTCGTAGGGGGTCTAATGAATGTTTTTTTATAAAGTTTGATGGAGGTCTAGGGAGGAAACTAAAACATCAATTAATACATAAATAGACGCCAAAAAATATACACTGTTCCCTTAAACCCCCGAATGGGATGTGCTGCCCCCTGACCTTCACACCCGTGTAAACACAACCAATAACCAACAAACTCTCGCTTCTGAAGGGAGCTTAGACCGAGAGCCCCACCTTTACTTATGAGCTTGGAAACTTCGCAACCTTTAATGGTGATACGCGAAGACTAAATGCAGATTATTATTGTCATTATTATTACAATATATATATATATATATATATATATATATATATATATATATATATATATATAGTATATATAAATATATATATATATATATATATATATATATATATATATATATATATATATATATATATATATATATATATATATATATAATATATATATGTCTTTATAACCGTCTTTAACATTTAACCAGTTTACATAAAGTTCATTGTAGGATTAATAAAGGATGATAAAATACAACTGTCGAGAATCGAATTTAGTTTACCTACCCAAAATGGGAGGTCAAGAAATAATGACCACTTACACCATATTCTTATATACCGTATTGCTAGATATACAGATGCACTGAATGCAAAGAGACTCCATTTGACTCGTGTTGCCTGGGAAGCAAGCTGAAGTTATTTAGGTTATCAACCAAACGCGCTTAGTAGAGAGTTAGGGGAGAGCTTGGCATGGGAACTGTTTTAGTATGATGACCTAGTGCTGAATCTAAATGTTGAAATATCTTTGAAAAGTTGGCAGAATGAGGAGTAGCACGTTATTGCCAACGTTTCGCAGATAGCTTCTTCAGGTAACTGAAGAGTGACATGTAGAAGCTATCTGCAAAACGTCAATAAAGTGCTCCTCCTCATCCATATGGTGTTTATGCTGAATCTAAAGCTTGCAATCGATGCTGAGGCGAAGTAAAAAAATTGACAGGAGTGAATAGCCAACAAAGGATTGACCCCTGCTGTACCGGCGACGTCTCTTTAATTATGTTCTTGCTACTGTTAGACGATGTTATTCAGTTTGAAAGAGCTACCAGCAATTAACAAGCTATGAACTATCTCACCTAACCCTATATACTACCACATATCCTTCTTAAACTGCACACAATCATCTAAATATAGCTAGAATAAACTAAAAAAGACGTCGCCGGTACAGAAGGGGTTAACCGAGAATGTAGGCAAAAAATATGCATTGATTAGTGGCACAAATTATTGCACCGATAAACGGAGTGGGGATTATCCCTTGAGTGGCCGGTTCCTAAGGTGTAGCAGGGCGGGAGTGTCCTTGTTGCGTGTAGTTAGCGTTGTGTACACCGCTTGTGAAGGGGACCTGTGGCTTAAGGTGAGGGTTGTAGTTTGCTCCCTGGACTTCCATCAAGCTTAAAAGAAATATCCCCAAGACCCCCCTTCGAGAAACATTTGTACACTTTTTTTTTATAGAAAAACGGCCCGGTCGAAGGCCGGTTCCTCCTATATTGCAGGGTCGCTATTGCACACCACGAAACAAAAATATCGACCTTAAAATGGTACAAAGTGTTTTAACATTAATAAAGAATAGGGCGAAAGGTCTTATAATCGCCATACTAATGGGATGAACGTCTTATAATCTCAAAATGAATGGGGCTAAACATGAAGGTGAAGGGGTCCAGAAAAAGTAAACCTTCCCTTAACTGCGTGTGCACCACTTGTGAAGGAAACCTGTGGCTGCGGGTCCTCCGGGAAACATGGACT
>CM064509.1:67088185-67108185 GCA_032716605.1 Paralithodes platypus
TTATTTTATCCCCCCCTCAGTTAATAACCCATCTGTCCTCTACTAACTTCCAAATCCTGCCACGGACATTAGTTCCAGGGCAGTAATTCCCTTTCCAATGTTCCCTTACCCACTCTAAACCACTGTTTGGACACTTGATCCTCAGTGCTTTGGAGGATAAGCAACCTAGAAGGGTCACTAGATATGTTGTTGCTTGATTTCCTTTGTACTCCTTTGTACTCCTTTGTACTCTTCCTTTATTTCCCTCATCCCGTTCCTCTCCCTTTCTCCCTCTGCCTCTACCACCCTCCTCCCCCTCCCTCCCCCTTCCTCCACTCTTCCTTTCCCTCATCCCGTTCCTCTCCCTTTCTCCCTCTGCCTCTACCACCACTACTCCCATCCCCCTCCCCCCTTTCTCCACTCTCCCTTTCTGCCACCCCCCTCCACTACCCCCTCCCCCTCCATCACTACTTCCTTCCCCCCTCCCATCACTCTCCCTCTCTGCCACTCACTCCCCCTCCGCCTCTCCTATCACCACATCCTCCCCCTCTACCAACCCCTCCTCCCTCTCCCCTCCCCTCTCCCTCCACCAACCTCTCCTCCCTCTCCCCTCCCCCTCCACCAACCCCTCCTCCCTCTCACCTCCTCCTCTACCAACCCCCTCCCTCTCACCTCCCCCTCCACCAACCCTCCCTCTCCCCTCCATCTCTACCAACCCCTCCTCCCTCTCCCCTCCATCTCTACCAACCCCTCCTCCCTCTCCCCTCCCTCCCGTCCCCCTTCCTCCCACCCCCTTCTCACTTCCTCTGATCTGCTCCCTCGGCCTTACCCTTCTCCAGAAATATAGTAATTAGTCTAAAAGTATTTGCGATAAAAAAGGATATACGCAAAAAAGGAGGACGTCCCCTTTGGATTTAATTAGAACCTAAGGAAGCTAGCTCACCTTGGGGCTATCAGAACTCTTAACTGTGCTCGAAGGATCTGTGTTATTAAGTTTATTTTAATTTAATTTGCTCCTAAGACCTCTATCAAGCGTAAGGAAACACCCCCAAGACCCTCCTTCGAAATAATATTGGTACATTTTTAGGTTGAAATACAGTATATCACGGCCGAAGGCCGGTGCATGTCAGCTATCGCTGACCAGGAATAAAATAGACACCAAAATTGTATCTAAGGTCTAAATCTTGGTAAATAAATGGGGCGAAAGGGAATAGGGGGTCCAGAAAATACCCCCTTAACTAACTATTATTCTATAGCTCAGCATTGAGGTAATGCAATGCGTTATCTGTTATGACTTTTGTTTAGAAATATTGTCCTAATCAACATAAAGTTCCATCGCTCACCAACCAGTTCAGTGAAATAATTTATTTTGCGTCAAATAATATTATTAATAAGCATATAAATATGGAAATAGTCCTCACATTCTAGAATGCTCTGATACGGCCTCTCCTGGAATATGTTGTTCAATTCTAGTCTCCAGCACTAAACAAATATATAGAGCGATTCAAAAGAGTACAGTCTATGGCTATATACCTCATTCCATTGATTAGAGGACTGAGCTATGAGGACCGGTTAACAGCTCTTAATCTCCTTTCGTTGGAAATACGCAGAACACGAGGTCAGTTCGTGGAAGTTCTTTCAAATACTTTATGAGTTTGACAATGTGGCTTACAACACAATGTTCAGCCTAAATATGATTACAACACGCAGCCATGGCTGGAAGTTAGAATTGAAAAGGTTCAGCACTAGTATTTGTGGAAACGTTTTCACATATAGGATCTGTTCTACCTGAAACACCCCTCCCTCAGAAGCTCTAAGCAGTTCTTCAGTATAGCAGTTCAAGAAGAGATTAAATAGCATTTTGCACACTCTGCAATGAGTGTAATGCACTACACAAGCTCTGTCTTTCTGTCTGTCTTCGAGTATTCGTATGTACTGCAAGTTCTGTCAGATACAAATTATTCCTTGTAACTCATTATGGCTCTCTCTCTCTCTCTCTCTCTCACACACACACACTATCTCTCTCACTCACTCTCATTCTTTCTCTCTCTCTCACCTTGCTATTAAATCGTAAAGTTCATGCAAGGGTCGCATTTTTTATTATAATTATCCTGCATACCACGGTTGCTGGGAAATTGCTACCCCACGGGGAGAGAGAGAGAGAGAGAGATATTTCATATGGACCCTGTCTGCGTAATCCACATATATATTTATAATCAAGTTTTGCTTCCTGTTTACTCCAATTATGCAACTATTACTTATCATAGATTAACTTCCGCCTTTATCTAGTGCAAACTTATCCCACTTCTGGTTTTACCACTTCTGATGTCCTCATATAAGCCAAGGGAAATGGACCCTCAGAAAATTACATATATTCTTGCTCCCAAAGAAATTTGGAAAAATAATCTTGCTTATGTGAAATTGACAATACGCACAGTTAAACTACGAATATATTTGTAATCCTTTCACCAGGGGTAGTCCATTGATATAAAGTAAAATTAATTTAGGCCGATATAATTATTAGGGCAGAGAAGCATTTAAGAACTGAACAAGTGCCTTTTCAGACCTGTTTTCTGAGGAGGGTAAAAATGATTCAAATTCTGATGTTACAAATTGATCTAGGGGGTTGTAGTGTACTTGGGAAATATAATTGAGCTTATTCCATACTTTCTTTCCTAGGGAAATTGACACTCAGAAAACTGCATAAAATTATCATGCATTACAAATACGGGTATAAATATTTGGATATTACATAGCCCAAAATTCACCTCAAATCATTCTCTCTCACCTTTTCTGAAACTTGAGATTGCTTTAAAATTTGCAAATATGCAAAGCTTCAATAAGCTTCTGCAACATACATTTTGAAAATTGAACACATTTCCCCTCAATCTATAATTTTGCCTACTTTCTTAACCTCTTCGGCACGATGATGCCGCTTTACTTTTGATTTTGGATAACATTTAAATTAGGAGATTGTATGTTGTTTTAGAAGGACCTACTTTATGCAGAGGATTTAATGAGACCGTATTTGGGCGAAGCATAATAACTTGAATACAGTATACTAAAGTAATTAAGGATGATGAATTTATCGACGACAACACAGAGAAGAAATGGAGAATTTGCCGAGATACTCTGAAGATGGAAAGGGGCCATGAACAAGAAATAGAAGAAGAAACATATTTCGAAGAAGAATACGAAGAAGAATAAGAAGAAGAAGAAGAAGAAGAAGAAGAAGAAGAAGAAGAAGAAGAAGTAAGAGGAGCAAAGGTTGAAGAAGAAGCAGAAGGAAGAGAAGAAGAACAAGAAAAAGACGAAGAAGAAGAAGGAAGAGGATGATGAGGAGGAAAAGGAGAAAAGGAAGAAGAAGAAGAAGACGAAGAAGAAGAAGAAGAAGAAGAAGAAGAAGGCAAAGAAGAAGAAGAAGGAGGAGGATGAAGCGGAAGAATCAGAAAAGAGAGGAGTAGAGGAAAGGAAGATGAGAACAAAGCATAATCGCGCGGACTGAAGCAGGACTATTTAGGGTGAACATCATAAGGGAGACCCAACCGCAACAATACGGAAGTGTCCCACGATATATAAGGTCAGGGCCGCCCTATATTATATAGGGCGGAGGAGGAGGAGGAGAAGAAGGAAGAGGAGGAGGAGAAGGAGGAGAGAGAGAGAGAGAGAGAGAGAGTTAGAGTTAGAGAGAAGGAAGAGGAGCAGGAGGGAGAGAGAGAGAGAGAGAGAGAGAGAGAGAGAGAGAGAGAGAGAGAGAGAGAGAGAGAGAGAGAGAGAGAGGGAGAAGAGAAAAATAAAAAAAGAAAGAAGGAGGAGGAGGAGACGGTGGTGGTGGTTGGCGCGCACAAAAAGACCCGAAAAAAGCGGTGGGTGTGAATGAGACTATGACACAAAGGGGTGTAAACGGGCTTGATGAATTATGGATGTATATCTGCTCAACATACTGTATTAACCCTCAGAGGATACGATGACGCAGTCCTCGTCTGTTTTCTGGCTGTTTCTAGACGATTTTGTTCAGATTAGGAAGGGTATATGGAAGTCGGAGGGTTAACGGAGGTAGATTTCAAGAGATAGATTCCCGCAGATCCTTCCTAAGCTGTATAGAATCGTCTAATGCTTGCCAGAATAAACTATCAAAATGTGGCATAATCTTCAAAGGGCTAAGCGTTGTGGTGGGCTGGATTCATCAGAGTGAGGGCTGGGGTCCTCCACCTCCCAGAACCATATCTAACTTTGTCCATTTCTTAATTTATTTTATTTTTATTTCAGTCTCTGAGAGTGATGAAGGCAGTGGAGCCATAATGGTGTACCCCATGATTCCATACTATTTTGCTCTCACAGCCCATTTGCACAATTCGGCCTTTCTCTCTCTGGCGTAGGGAATGCGGTGACCCCAGCGCCCGCCACTTCGGTGGTGCAATGAACCTCTTTAGTAGTTACTTTAATTTCTTGTTACGATCCTCTTGTAGCACGGTTAAGGCTGGCATGGTGCGAAAACTGCAAGTACAAGTGCTGCAGGGGTACTTTGTTCAGTCTTGCTGTGGCACTGTTAGCGCTATACCTATGATACCTGAAATTAGCACTAGACTATTTTAGCCGACATCACATTATTACTTTACTTAATTAGTTACAATTTAACCAACACACCTAAACTTCGTTATATGCTAAAATCCCCCCCCCCCCCCCCCCCCCCCTCTCCCCCCCCCCCCCCCCACACACACCTCTGTGATATCCGGCTATATATTAGTGTCTCGTTGATTATAACATTGAAGCTAGACATAACAAAATACTTTCGTAGTTGTTTATTTGCATCACACTTTTAATCTCAAAAGAATGTAAGAACTTTATGCGTATGGGTTAATTAAGGGTTTTGATCGCTCCTGTTAATTATTTAGAAATCAGAGCTAGTGGACTTTTTGAATTAATGGCTTGTCCAATCCATCCTTTAGCCATACACAAAACAAATAATAACAAAACAAAAACAAACATAAAAAACACCATTGTATTAACCAAATGCATAGTCTTAATGCTGACTTACAATCCACGGAGATCCCAGATGTCATTGAACTCTGGTTAAGTTCAAAAGATACACACAACTATTCTTAATTTAATAATTTTGAATTTACCATTGTTGATTATAAAGCCTAGTAGACCACTATATAAGTGATGTGGTATAATGATTGCATTGAACTGTCCATGTTTTTCTATTATGGGTATAAACATTAATTGACTGATTGATCAAACCTATTAGTAATTGGAGACATATAAACCAATTTCCCACACGGGAGTATATGGTGAGAGGTGATCCATGCAGATTTATAGTTAATTATGTAGTAATTTCCTTAGTTTGGAAAATTAACTATAAGGGCTGGTTGAGAGCTTTTGGTCTCATATAATTGAAAACGTTAAGAATATGTGGCTAACTCAGTGAAATATATTAATTACTAAATGGGTTGGAACATTTGGATTATACCAGAGATATCAACACTCATTAAGAATACAACAATCAACAATGGCTGAAAGGTACTGTAGAACTTAAGGGGATAGTGCTTGTTTTTTGCTCTATATATAATTATTTATTAATTTTGTTTTGAGTTTCCTCGCTAGACCTCCATCAATCTTTAAACAAAATCACCCTCTAAGCCCCCTGTCAAGATAAATTTGTACATTTGTCGGTAGAAAATGTCGGCCGCTTCCTTCTAAAATTAGAGTCTCGCTATCGCTCGCCTGGAAAAAATCGACTAAATGGCACGAAAGGTCTTGACATTGACAAAAAAATGAGGCGCAAGTCCTGAAAATCGCCAAACTAACAGACCGAACGTATTAAAATCTCCAAACAAATATGCTAAACATGAGGGAGAAGGTAGTCTAGAAAAAACGACTACCTTCCCCTTAAGTGGATCAGCAGTCAATTAGAGCATGTGCAATAATCTTGCACATTATAATCTTGACTATTATACCTAGAAATCCTTCCCTCAGTAGTTGAAAGCAGAGTTTCCTCACAACAGTTTCTAAATAGAGTAGATAGTAGATATAGTATTGTTTACGCTTTGCAAGTAGTGGGATACACTATACAATCTCTTTATAATTCCACCTGCATATATTCTCTCTCTCTCTCTCTCTCTCTCTCTCTCTCTCTCTCTCTCTCTCTCTCTCTCTCTCTCTCTCTCAAAATCATTTAAAGTCGTACTGAACAAAAGTGGGCCGATCATTTTTCGCAACATCCCTAAGGACAAATTACATCAACAACAGCAACAACAACAACATCAGGAACATCAGCAACAACAACAACATCAGGAACATCAGCAACAACAACAACATCAACAACAACAACAACATCAACAACAACAACATCAATAACAGCATCAACAGCAACATCAGCAAGAACAACAACATCAACAACATCAGCAACAACAACAACAACAACATCAGCAACAACAACATCAGCAGCAACAACACCAACAAAATCAGCAACAACAACAACAACAACAACAACATCAGCAACAACATCAGCAGCAACAACACCAACAACATCAGCAACAACAACAACAACAACAACAACATCAGCAACAACATCAGCAGCAACAACACCAACAACATCAGCAACAGCAACAACAACAACAACATCAGCAACAACATCAGCAACAACAACAACAACAACATCAGCAACAACACCAGCAGCAGCAACAACACCAACAACATCAACAACATCAGCAACAACAACAACAACAACAACAACATCAGCAACAACACCAGCAGCAGCAACAACACCAACAACAGCAACAACAACAATAACATTACCTATCCTCTCTTATCGTATTGCGTAATTCCCAGTTTTATTTTTAATGTACGGTTTTGGGTTCTTTAACCTTCGTAACCAATTTCACTTTCCTGTACAGCTTTCCACATCACTAAATTAGTTAATCATTTACCAATTACGTCATTATTGTCATTATGTTTCCTTCCATCTGCGCTGTAATAATATATTCCAAAAAGTATATGTGGTGTGTCATTCTAAGCAAGCATTTTAAAAACTTTCTTGCAATGATTATGGCAATTAAATACCGGAAGACAATTTCTTAAAATGGGATGATTGGTGAAGTAAAATCTTTTATTAGTCGTTTCTTCAAGGTTGGAGAAAAGAGCAAGGATAAATATGGAATGTGTGTGTGTGTGTGTGTGTGTCTGTGTGTGTGTGTGTGTGTGTGTGTGTGTGTGTGTGTGTGTGTGTGTGTGTGTGTGTGTGTGTGTGTGTGTGTGCGCGCGTATGTGTACTTGCATGTGCGTTTCTTTTTATGCATAGCGCCCACCAAATTTCAAGAAAATCTCTGGATTACCTCCTAAATTGAATTACTTTTTCTTTGGCGCATATCCTATCTGCCCACCAAATTTAATCAAAATAGATTTATAACTTTGTGAGATATCTTGCTTACAGACAAACAGACAGACAAACGGGAGCAAACACATAAACTTCGTCGAATTTGGTTAGCGGAGGTAATGACATAATTAATCTTTTGTGTATGAAGCTGCAATTCTTCTTACATTGTAATATGGCTAACATAGACGATTTTTACAGATACGAAAGGGACATGGGAATATACAGTAAATGATTAAAAACGATCTCAATATTTAGCCAAATGGCTCCCTCATTTCCTTCGTAAGCTTCATAAAATCGCTTAATACTGTCAGAATATAGTAGAAGAAAGGGCTCCAGCTTCTTCGAAGTATTATAAGTAGTGCTTAATAAAGTGAATATGAATATGATAGGAATGGTCAAGAGGAGTGTACTGCGAAAATTAGACACAAGGGAACGAATTTAGCATTTCAGGATAGCTAATAGGACCAAAACGTAGGTGGAACAATTAAACAAACAAAACTACTTACATCAGAAAGAGAAGCGTGTAAGACGAGAGTCTGGGGTATTCTAAAACTGGAACTGGTCTGATTGGAGGTCTGTCAGTCGTGAGCAGTCAGGGTAACCTAAAATTGATGCCTGAAATGTGATAAGTTGAGAGATTCCCAGACGTCCTTTAAAAGTTTAATTTAAATCATCTGGAAGTATTTAGAATCTATATATCTATTGCCTTACTCCCCTTAATTTGGGTGGCCATACACAGAAAGCCCCCAAGCGAACCTATTACTCAACAGCTGAGCTCTGGAACTCTCTCCCAGAATCAGTCTTTCCCTCTTCCTATGACTTAAATTGCTTCAAACTCCGTGTGTCCAGGCATTTTGGCTCGAACGTCCCTTGATTTTGGCCCTGTCACTCTTTCAACTATGGGGGAGGCACTCGCTATAGGCAGTAATGCCTTTTGCCTCCCTCAATCACATAGAAAAAAAAAAAAAAAAAAAAAAAGAGGGACAACCCATGCCAGTTTACTGAAGGACTTATAGGATTGACCACTCAATTTAGGGTCCGTCCGACCCCGAGGCCCTCTATGTATCTTTTTAGCACTATTTTTCTACAGTGGTGTTCGGCTAGTGACTAGTCCATCCACTAACCTGCTTCACCCTTAGGTAAGCAGTACGGATTTGTATCAGGTTTACTCCCCTAGATAGGTTGCCGACCAAAGCTGACGAGTCCCATCCACCCGGATTTTTATAAGGTTGTCTCCCCTAGATGGATTACCGACCAATGCTAACGAGTACCATTCACTCGGAATGTAGAATACAGAATATAAAACTACATGGACTTATAGTGGCTGTGAAGACTTTTTTTTTTTAAGCTTGATGGAGGTCTAGGGAACAAACTAAAAATCCCCCCTTAAAGACTCCCAAGCCCAAGAAGGAAACAAAGGGTTGGTGGGGAGGAGAGGCGCCTGGGGGGAAAGTGTAATAGGCCAGGGGTCAGGGAGGGGCTGGGAGACTGAGGTATCCTGTAGTCAGAGAGAGGGGCCATCTTTTGCTTTGGGGGCCATCTTGGAGCCTCAATTATCAAACACCGTGACTATATTCTGGAGTTCTCGAAAGGGAGCTCCAATCCTGACGCTATTCTTGACTTACGATGCGCTGGCTAAATAATCCAGAAGGATTGATAGCCTCTGAAGTGATATATTTACTAGATAAGTTATTTTTGATCATGTAGAATGCATATCCAAAGACCAAACTCTATATCCTGAACCAGTATTCCCAGTTGTGTATTATGGTTAAGGCGGTATCACACGAGAGCTTTTATAGTCAACATTCGATGATCAAAACATTTCTGGCAATATTTCTGGAATATTTTGTAACGGTATCGGAAACTAGACTGATGATAGATGAATTTAGGCAACCGAAATATTATATAATTATGTTGACCACACAAACTGCCAGACCAGTGTTAAGGATAAATGTTGAGTGAAAAAGCGCTCGTCTGATACCGGCTTTATGGAGATATTAGAGTGTAAAAAGAGCATCACCAGTGGCACCAAAATGGCGGAGGTTGGCCGATCTCTGTTACTATATAGGATCTCTGGTGCGCCTGCGTGCGTCATTGTAGGTGTTTCCAGCGGTTTTTGTGAGAGGCTCCGCAGGTCTGTAGTCCAGTTTATGTCTCGTGTTGGTTACAGGCTTGTTTGGTCGTTGTTACTCCGTGTTTTGGTAGTCACTTGGAGGATTATAGATACAAAAATAAAATAAAAAATAAAATAATAATATTAATAATATTAATAATTATTATTATTATTATTATTATAAAATAGAAAAAAATAGAAAATAAAAATAGAAATAGGGAAAGTGGGGATTAGGCCTGATCATATAGATAGATAGATAGATAGATAGATAGATAGATAGATAGATAGATGTATGAACCCAATGACTTTGACAGGACATAAGAAGTAAAATGTGGTGGTGGTTTCTCTCAACACACGCCCACCCCTATTCTGTTCAACTCTCTAACCCACGACTAAACCGATTTTCCCAGTCTTTCTTCTACTCAACAAGTAAGCTTTGGAGCTCTCTCCCTTAATCTGTCTTTCCTTCATTCTATGACTTAAAGTGCTTCAAGCTCCGTGAGTTCAGACATTTTGACTCTAACGAACTTTTAAATTGGCTCTGTCACTCTTTCAACTTTGAGAGAAACACTTGTTACAGGCAGCTTTGCCTTTTGTTCTTTCATTCACATATTTGTTTTGTGTGTGTTTTTTTTTTTTTTTTGGTATATAAGTTGTTTGAGTTGTCTGCTCTGTTACTTGATTGCATTTCGGATATTCAAAGGCAGTCATACCTTACGATGTGGCGAGATGCTTACGACTTATGATGTAACAGTTGTTTTTATGTTTTGCAATGCCGTTACCAGCTCACAATAAAAATAACTAGACAGGCGTAAGTATGCTAACTTTTAACGAGAGTTTCGAGTTTCTTGCGCGTTTTGAATACTATCGAGTTACATTCAGGTTACCTTAAAGGTAGATTGCTCTCAAAAGGCACAGTCACGTCATATTTGTATTGTAAAATGAACATAAATTGTATGTTTGATCAGCATATAAACATTTTATGTTGCACAAGAATGACAACGTTTTAAAGATACGACGGTCATAGACAGTTACGACGTCATAAATGTATTGAGTATTACGGCCATGATATCCTGCACAAGGTCAGGTGTGTGAAGCTGGTATCACACGAGAGCTTTTATAGTCAACATTCGATGATCAACATTTTTCTGGCAACATTTCTGGAACATTTGGCACTTGTATCGGAAACTAAACTGACGATAGATTAACTTGGGCAACCGAAATATTATATATGTTGACCACCTAAGCTGCCAGACCAGTGTTGAGGATAAATGTTGAGTGAAAAACCGCTCGTGTGATACCTGCTTTAGGCTGGTTTACATGCCCTTATACGGTGTTTACAGCAATCAATCCCTCCCACAGACGGAGTTTTTGCGTATGGATCGTGTATCAGCGTACAATCACCATATACACAATCAACACCTACCGCGTTGTTTGATCAATTACTATAGTCCATTCACTATCACTTGGCCTAATCACTCCTAATATATGGTAACGCAAACAGGGCTACCGCAAACGGGACGTAATTCAACACCTACTTCCTGGTGTATTATTCACATGTGGTAGAAATGTCAGGTAGATTTTCCATGTCCTATTTAGTCAAATCGACTTATTGAGATACTTGTATACCGCACAGATTAGCATGACACACAGTATTATTAAGATTGCAGATTTCTTGACACAAACAACTATTTCAGTGGTCCTTCTAAAATGATTTTACTTCCTCCGTTGACGTTTCATATATTTTTCCTTGTTTTGGGAGTTTTTTATTTGGGTTGGCCATAGGCTGATGTACATACGAAGCTCAGTAACACAATAGATAAGTTTTGGCAGCCTTGGTCTGACAATTGTTTTTGCAAGAAAGGGCCAAAGCGTTTGTGCTAAGCTCTGATTGTAAGTGACATACTCACTGTTCTATCAGCCAGTTTCCTAAGCTTTACCATAATGAATACAGACCCATTGATGATAGAAATGGGTAGAAATAAACTTAGATATCTAAAATTAAAATGGATGACCTCAAGCTCTTTTTCATCAATTTGTAAATAATTCTAGGTACAGCTACTGATAAATACTCGTGAGCTCTTGCGATTTTCTTTAAGCAAATATATCCATTTAGATTGACGTTCAGATCAAGTCGGTATATTAAGAAATACATATGTATATATAACTTATTTGAACTGAACCGATACAAGCCACAGAAAGAGAGAAAAGGAGAGAAAGAGATAAAAAAACAGGTGACCCCCCTTAACACCCTGTCTCCGGAGGCAGCAGGTGGGATAAGCACATGGAGGCACTTTCCCTTTCCTCCTCACCCCCCAAAAACAGGTTACCCAGAACCATGTCTCGTGTCTATATAGTACCCTGTGGTTTATATCTCACCGCCTAACACACACACACACACACACACACACACTAAAGGAACACCACGTTATGATATTGATGGATGAAGTGAGACATTTGATTATTCCTTCTGGGCGCTCTACCTAGGCCCGTTTTTTCTCTCTCTTTCCTTCTCTATCTTTCTCTGTATCTCTCTCTCTCTCTCTCTCTCTCTCTCTCTCTCTCTCTCTCTCTCTCTCTCTCTCTCTCTCTCTCTCTCTCTCTCTCTCTCTCTCTCTCTCTCTCTCTCTCTCTCTCTCTCTCTCTCTTACTTACTTTTGGTTGCCGCTGCTTTTCTCCAATGCCTTCGTATTTTGGTGTGGATTCAATCTTTACTGTTGTTTCTGCACCCTGTTGGGAGGCTTCCGTAGCTTACAACAACAACAACAACATAATAATAATAATAATAACAATAACAACAACAACAACAACAACAACAACAATAATAATAATAATAATAATAATAATAATAATTCACCACAACATTCTTTTCAAGTCCCCTAACTTTACTCGGCCCGACCTACCCTTTAACACTCACCTCTTCCCTCACAACCCTATACCTATAATCAAGCAAAATGCAAGATAATAATGGGATTTTTCACCCATAATAAGCCAGCGGCGTCTGTTAAATTTTATTCTAGCTATATTTAGACGAGTTTGTGCCGTTTAAGAAGGATCTGTGATAGCAAAAAGGGTTAAGTGAGATAGTTCAAAGGCTGATAATTGCTGGAGGGCCGTTTTTGTAACTGAATAAAATCGGCCAATAATAGCTAGAATTAAAGTTAAAAAGACGTCGGTACAGAAGGGGTTAATTACTTTCTAGTGCTGGAGTTGCCCGAGTCTTAGTGTATATGTAGTCTTGGTGTATATGTAGTCTTGGTGTATATGTAGTCTTGGTGTATATGTAGTCTTGGTGTATATGTAGTCTTAGTGTATATGTAGTCTTGGTGTATATGTAGTCTTAGTGTATATGTAGTCTTAGTGTATATGTAGTCTTCCATGTGATCTGAAGTATGGGCCAAGGAATGTGTGATACATTGAAATAGTCTCCTTTTGCTGGGTATGTCGAGATTCTAATAAAGCAAATATAGGAAGGCTGCCTGGCTCCTTTTCCTAAGAGCATTAATTTTGTTCTCGGACAAGGTAAAAATTTCTTTCAGTATATACAATCGGGACATTTTTCTACCGAAAAATGTTCACATTTATCTCGAAAGGGGGCCCTTGGGGGTATTATTTTAAGCTGTCTTGGGAGCAAACTAAAAACCTGCTCTTAAGGCAAGGCCCAACCTAAGCAACAGAGCACTTGCATAGCCTCGTGCTTGTAAGCAGCACCACCACCACTGGCCTCCCCCGTTGTAACCCAGTTGTGCCCAAGGTCATCTGCTTCCCCCTCAAGGACCGTTAAGGGGGTGGACGTATTTATTGGTTCATTTATATATGTTTTTATATTTTCTTTAGTTACCTCCCTAGACCTCCATCAAGCTTAAGAAAACACCCCATAGACCCCATTTCAAGATAAATTTGTAAATTTTTCGATAGAAAAATGTCCCAGCCGAAGGCTAGATCCTTCCAATATTACAGGCGCGCTACCGCTCGCCAAGAAAAAAATAGACACCTAAATGGCAAGAAAGGTCTTAATATTGACAACAAAATGGGGCAAAAGGTCTCAAAATTGCTAAACTAACGGAACGAACGTCTTGAAACCTCAAAACTAATATGCTAAACATGAGGGAGAAGGGGGTCCAGAAAAAGCGAGTCAGTACGGGGCTCAGGCGGCGTCACTGTACAGTCACTCATAAACATTCGTGGACCTCACCTATATCTCATTATGGAACTATATCTCTGGAAAGGAATTTGTGAATATAATTGTCTATACATCAAATACAAAACTATAAATACTCTTTATTGAAAAGCAAGTTCCATCCAAGTATCTATCCAGGTGGTTATAATTGCATAATGAAAACCACAGGGGGTCAACGAATTTTTATAAATGACTGTACAGGCGCGCTAGTAAGTCTTTTCCTATCTCCACCATTTCCAACTTTGGATCTCTTGTTACAGGTGCACAAACTCAATGTATTAAACCTCTGAAGATTATGACACATTGTTTACTGTTTATTCTGGTTATCATTAGACGCTTGTATATCATTTAGGAAGAATCTGTGGGAATTATAATGGTAAAGACGATATTAATTAACCCTCTGACTTCAAAATACCCTTCTTACTCTGAACAAAATCGTCTAATGATAACCAGAATAGCCAGAGGGAGGTTCCTCTCACACTGCTCTCCTAGACAAAGTTGAAAGGAAGGCCTTTCGTATCATTAACTCCCGTCCACTCACCAACTCTCTGCAATCTCTCTCTCTCCGCCGCAATGTTGCATCTCTCTCGCTATTCTATCGCTACTATAATAATCAGTGTTCCTCAGAGCTATCCCAGTGCATACCACCTCCTTTACGTAGGGCACGTGGTACCCGTCTTGCAACTCAATCCCACCCCTACTCTGTGCAGCTCTCCAACCCAAGAGTGAAACGTTACTCTCAAACTTTCTTCTACTCAACAGCTGAGCTCTGGAACTCTCCCAGAATCAGTCTTTCCCTCTTCCTATGACTTAAATTGCTTCAAACTCCGTGTGTCCAGGCATTTTGGCTCGAACGTCCCTTGATTTTGGCCCTGTCACTCTTTCAACTATGGGGGAGGCACTCGCTATAGGCAGTTATGCCTTTTGCCTCCCTCAATCACATAGAAAAAAATATTTAGATATTTAGGAGTATTTTTTTATAGAATGCTAAGGGATAATTTTTGCCAACGTTTCTTTTACAGTTATCCCATTTTCTCATAGTTGCGGTGTCATCATAGAACAATAAAACATAAACAAATAAGGCAATATCTAAACACTTCCAAGAGCAGTGTTTACTCCAAAAGGCTTTAGGCGAACAAATATCCAACTACGACCTAAATTAGAGGTTGTCACTCTCTATTAGATCATTTCATTCTGTTATATAGCAGAACTTAATTTTTATATAATCACAGCATGGTTTGAGTAGACAAAATAAAAATAAAAACAAAGATAGGCTGGGAAGAAAATGTAGATGGTGTATATACATATTTGTTCTGTGTGTATGAAGGAGACAAAAGGCAGAGCTGCCTTTAAGGGGAGATGGTTCACTTTTGGGGGGATTTTTGCATGTATTCGTTATGTTTCTAGTTTCCTTCCTAGACCTCCATCAAATTAAAAACAAAACAAAAAAACAGCCATTAGATCCCCCTTCTAGATTAATTTGTACATTTTTCGATAGAAAAATGTCCAGGCCGAAGGCCAGTTCTTCCAACATTACAGGCTCACCATCGTTCGCCAGGGAAAAAAATCGACACCTAAATAGCACGAAAGGTCTAAATATTGACGAAGAAATGGAGCAAAAGGTCTTAAAATCGACTAACTAATGGGGCAAACATCTTAACATCTGAAAACTAATGGGGCTAGACATGAGGGAGAAGGGGGCCACAAAAACCGGCCCAACATAAGTCTCCCTCAATGCCGAAAGAGTGATAGAAAGCCAAATTCAAGATACGTTGGGGTCTAAGTGCCTGGCCACCCGAAACTTGAAGTAGTTCAAGTACTATTGGTCTTGGTTCGAGTCATAGGTTGAAGGAAAGATTGATTGAGAGAGTGAGTTCCGAAGTTTGCTTGGTGTGTTTATTTATATGATGTTAAAGATTGTGAAACGTAGCTATAATTATAAATGTATTACTATGACAATAAACTATTTTTAATTTGAATTTGATGAGTAGAAGAGAGACTGGGAGAATCTATATATTCTTGGTTTAGATGGTTGGAGAGAATAAGGGTGGGATTGTGTTGAAAGGTGAGTGCTAACAATTAGTTGTAAGGGAGTGACAATTATGCTATATTAAAGAGTGGCATTACAAAGGAGTAACACAACAAAATTAATAAGTATTAGGTTAGGATAGGTTGGGTTAGGTTAGGTTAGGTTAGGTTAGGTTAGGCTAGGTTCGGTTATTTTATTTTACGTTAGATTAGATTAGGTTAGATTAGCTTCAGTTAGACTAGGTTAGGCTACATTACTTTACGTTAGGTTAGGTTAGGTAGCAGATTTTACATTGTCAGTTCGATACGGCAATATTCGTGTCAATCCTTTGAATTGTATCACCGATTAGGCACTCCTTTGTTAAGCCAATCCTTCGTTATGTCACTCCATCGATAATAGTAAAAATACACAAATAAACACAAATATAGATAGCCTGGTAAGAAAAAGTAGATGGCATATACCGTAGACCAGAAGGATAGTTTTTGTTTACCCTTTGTTTGCTTCTCAGTACACACCCCTACTCGCTGAAGGTCAAACAGGATACGAAGCACAAGTATTATAACCGAAGATCATTCTGGGCTATGACTTTCTCAACGCCTTCATTCTGCTTGCATTCATCTTCATCATGTATTTACTAGGGTTATTAGATATAATAGAAGAACATATTTGACTAATTTTATGTTAGTATTAGTTATGAATGCGATAAGTTATGTTAGGTTAGTCACGTTTTACGAGGATTTACAATGAGATTTGTTCCTGGGTATTCGCGTGGTTAGGAAGCGAGATGTATAGTATCCACCCATCTCCATATCCACGCTCCTACCCAACAACTCACCCACCTATCCTCCTACTCCCCCAACTACCCACTCACTGACCCAAGCACCCACCCAGACTACCACACACCCATTTACAGACCCACCTACTAACTCACTGACTCAAGCATCCACCTAGAATACTACACACCCACTTACAGACCCACCTACCCACTCACTGACCCAAACACCCACCTAGACTACCGAGCACCCACCTACCCACTCACTGACCCAAGCACCCACCTAGACTACCAAACACCCACCTACCCCCGCCCCACCTACTCACTCACTGGCCTAAGCACCCACCAAACACCCACCTACACTGAAAAATATACTGTGTTCAAATGTAGCAAACATGAAACAGAAAATAAGTGTATCAATCGATGACGTGTTCAAATTAGCACATCTAAACGATCAAAACTCATACTATACGTACCATGGCACTTGCATTTGAACACATAATTGTTACCCTGTACACAATCAAGCAAGACTCCACTTATCCACTCAGATATTGACCCATTCACCTACTCGTCAACCTCTCCCCTCCTCCCAGTAACACTCAGCAACCTCTCCCCTCCTCCCAGTAACACTCAGCAACCTCTCCCCTCCTCCCAGTAATACTCAGCAACCTCTCCCCTCCTCCCAGTAACACTCGTCAACCTCTCCCCTCCTCCCAGTAACACTCGTCAACCTCTCCCCTCCTCCCAGTAACACTCAGCAAACCTTCTCCTTATTTCCCCCCTCCCCTCACTGGTGGCCTTCATCAACCCCCACCTTCTTTCACCCCTCCACCCCCGCCCCCCACTGGTAACCCTCATCAACCCCCACCTTATTTCCCCCCTCCTCCTCTCTGCAACCCTCGCCCCCCCCTTATTTCACCCCTCCACCCCCGCCCCACACTGGTAACCCACATCAACCCCCACCTTATTTCCCCCCTCCTCCTCTCTGCAACCCTCACCAACCTGCTCCGTATTTTCCCCCTCCCCCACTGGTAGCCGTCATCAACCCCCACCACATTTCCCCCTTCTTCCCCCCCCATTCCCCTTAAGGGGAGATTTTTAGCTTGTTCCCTAGACCTCCATCAAACTAAAAATTACACCCCCTAGATCCCCTTTCAAGATAAATGTATACATTTTTCGGTAGAAATTGTCCCGGTAGAAGGCTGGTTCCTCATAAATTACAGGCTCGCTATCGCTCGCCAGGAAAAATTGACACCTAAATGTCACGAAAGGTCTTAAAATTGACAGTTATGCGGCGAAAGTTCTTCAAATCGCCAAACTAATGGGGCGAACGTCTTAAAATCTAAAACAAAAACAATGGGACTAAACATGAGGGAGCAAGGAGTCCAGAAAAGAATCCCTCAAGTGTAAATCTCCCCTTATAAGACCCGCTATCATAATTACTGTCCCATGTACTGAAGGTTATGTTAGCGCCACGTAGATTTAGAGGCCGCTGAACTCGGCGCCGACGTACTGGAGGCTGGGGGTCGACCACGAAGTTTTTATCTACCATGGAAAACTACCTCTGGCGCTACACAAATTCCGTTCTGCACTTTGTTTGTACGATTACTTTCGCATATTGATATATTATTATGTACATGTATGCCTTTATTTCCATATTCTTTTGATTTTTTTTATCACTATGTAGACAAGTTCTGTATGTTCATAAAGGACTTATGAGAATTATATAACATATCATTAAATACACAGGATATACGCAAACACGGTAGTATCAAGGAATATCAATTTAAATTTGTTTTCAATACCAACAAGTTACTTTAAGGGGAGATCTCCACTTGCGGGAGTTTTTTCTGGACTCCTTTCTCCCTCATGTTTAGCCCCATTGCTTTTCTAATTTTAAGACGTTCGCCCCATTATTTTGATGATTTTAAGAACTTTCAACCCATTTCTGTCAATTTTAAGACCTTTCGTGCAATTTAGGTGTCGATTTTATCCTGGCGAGCGATAGCGAGCCTGTAATTTAAGAGGAACCGGCTTTCAGCCGGGACATTTTTCTACCGAAAAATGTACAAATTTATCTTGAAAGGGGCTCAAGGGGGTGTAATCTTAAGCTTGATGGATATCTAGGGACCAAACTAAAAACCTCCCCTTAATTGCATTGTAGCAATTACTGAGATTACCTAAAACCTTTGACTGCCAGAGGTCGTTGTTAAACTAACTAATATATATCATCTTGTGGTCAATGATTACAAATACAATTATTTGTGTACATTATTCCCTGTCCGTTAGACAGAGGGAAAAATGTCATCCTCTCGCAGTGGAAATTCTGCGTTTCAATCCGAATAGACAACAAATTGACTTAATATTATTTGTTTACTTTACAAATAGATAATTAATCCATACTGACAAATAGATAATTAATCCATACTGACAAATAGATAATTAATCCATACTGACAAATAGATAATTAATCCATACTGACAAATAGATAATTAATCCATACTGACAAATAGATAATTAATCCATACTGACAAATAGATAATTAATCCATACTGACAAATCACACCGCTGTTTGGTAATCCAGGTAGGGACTTATATAACAATGTATCGCCTGTTTAAGTTGAACAAAGTACAATATTAAAATATTTTTTTAGTTAATCGTCTTAATACTTATGGTCCCCCCCCCCCCCAGAGATTTAGGGGATTAATTGTTTTAAGTTTAATCCCTAGCTAGACCTCCATCAAGATTAAAAGGTAATGCAAAGACCTCCTTCGAGATAGATATTGTAAATTTTTAGGTAAAATAATATCCCGGCCGAAGGTCAGTTCCTTATAAATTGGAAGGCTCGTTTTCAATCGCCAGGCAAAAATTGACACCTACAATATGTGGGTCAAAAGGTCTAAACATTGACAAATGGATCGGGCGAAAAGTCTAAATAGTCGCCAATCTAATGGGGCCAACGTCGTAAACTCTCAAAACTAATGGGGCTAAGCATGCGGGAGAAGGGGGCCAAAAAAAAATATAAAATATGAACTATTCATGTTGTCCTCTCAAACCCGTCCCCCAACAAACAAAGGCAACATTATAAACAGACGAGTACATTAATTTTGCAACATGAATATTCAGATCACAACATAATTATCCTGACTACATTTAATATCCCTAAAAACCTGCTGACAAGTAACGGTTGTGCCAGGTAGCAAACTGACCCGTAGAGTTAACAGTTGTATCTACCTGCACGGTGGCGCTAATAAATCATGTCTCAGCTATCATTACGTTTGGTTCGCTCTATGGTGTATTAATGTCTGTAAGATGCTGAATAGAAAGTAAAGAAACATGTTTGTATATCTCACTAAAAAAAAAAAAAAAAAAAAAAATGTGTAAATATGTGTAAATATAGCTCATACCAATTATTGATCAAAACATAATTGGTGCCGAGGCATCATTTATTAGGTCAATTGTACTGTACATACCGTCTCGAACACTATTAGGATATATATATATATATATATATATATATATATATATATACTATTTATATATATATA
>CM064509.1:67110685-67115685 GCA_032716605.1 Paralithodes platypus
CCATTTTTGATTATGTCATGCTTTTAATCTTTGGTCCCTTGTGTAGTTATGATAAATTAACCAATATATAAAATCAGCAGGAGCACCTCTTGGTCATTTAGTATAACGAGGTACGACAACAGCTATAATGTGCAGTTCTGTAAGAGTATGTTGATATTCATTCATTTATTAACTTTTAGAACTGTGTTTTCCTTTTACTTTGAAATTTCTAATTTTATTATTTTACTTAGAAACTTTTTACTATAATGTATGTTTATGTAATGTATATGCTATTAGTATGTATATTGCGAAATAAAGATGATTGATTGATTGACTACTACAGTCACCATCCCCATCACTATTATCATCATCACTACTACTATTACAATCATCCCTACTGCTCTCACCATCATCACCACTACTGTGACCATCATCACTGCTACTGTCACCATCATCACTATTACTGTCCCCAGCACCAAAAATAATAATAATTATAATATAATATAATAATCGTAATAATAAGGCTAATAGTGATAATATAAACAGATATTATTAATATTGCTAATACTAATAATGTTATACTACTGACAGAGTTACCAACAATACCGAGAGAATGCTTATAGAGGCATTATATTCTTCCGTCTTGCAATATCATCCAATCAGGTGCAAAGGGAGGAACAATCTTCGTCCAATGTTGATAAAGAGACTAGATCCATGGTCACAAGACTTATATCTGGTTATCATGTCACTATATAGGATCCCCAAACAAAGGGCAGACGGGCGGAAGAGCTAAGGGTGTCTCACCTGCGACCTTTCTAAAGCCGGTATCACACGAGAGCTTTTATAGTCAACATTCGATGATCAACATTTTCCTGGCAACATTTCTGGAATATTTTGCGCTGGTATCGGAATCTAGACTCTTGGTAGATGAAATTAGGTGACCGAAATATTTTAAATGTTGACCTCATAAGCTGCCAGACCAGTGTTGAGGATATAGGTTGAGTGAAAAAGCGTTTGTGTGATACTGGCTTAAGGGGAGATTTCCACTTGAGGGATTTTTGTCTTGACCCCTTTCTCCCTCATGTTCAGCCCCATTGCTTTTGAAATTCTAAGACGTTCGCCCCATTAGTGTGGCGATTTTAATAATTTTCGGCCCATTTCTGTAAATTTTAAGACCTTCCGTGCCATTTAGGTGTCATTTATTTCCTGGCGAGCGATAGCGAGCCTGTATTTTAAGAGGAACCGGCCTTCGGCCGGGAAATTTTTCTACCGAAAAATTTACACATTTATCTTGAAAGGGGCTCAAGGGGGTGACATTTTAAGCTTAATTGGAGTCTAGGGAACGAACTTAAAACCTCCTCTTAAGCTGGTGTCACATTAACCATATTTTTCTCAACACATAACTGCGACGCTGACCAAGGAACATGTGATATAAAATACACTTCTGTAAGACTTATGTTCTATAATTAACTATAATCTACCTTTATTCTAGTTGCTAATATCAGTCATAAATAGTCTCGAAATGTTGAACACAACTCTTGCAATATTAAACAAAACTCGAAATGTTGAGAAATGTTGAGAAATGTTGAAAATAGTCTCGAAATATTGAAAAATTGTTTCGTAATGTTGAAAAATAGTCGAAATTTTGAAAAAAGTCCCGAAAAGTATAAAAATCGTCTCGTAATATTGAAGATGTATCTCGAAATGTTGAAAACGTCTCGAATTGTTGTAAAATAGTTCGAAGCGTTACCAACATGTAATACCGAAGTAAAAGACGACGATATAGGTTCTCGTGTAACACCTTTAAGCCGGTATCACACGAGAGCTTTTATAGTCAACATTCGAAAAATCAAAACATTTGTCTGGCAACATTTCTGGAGTATTTTGCACTGGTATCGGTAACTAGACTGATGATGGATGAATTTAGGAAGCAGAAATACAATAAATGTTAACCTCATAAGCTGCCAGGCCAGTGTTAAGGATAATTGTTGAGGGAAAAATCTCTCGTGTGATAGGTGCTTTACCAGTGTCCCCTCCACTGCTCCTGACCTATTGAGCCGACCTTCACCGGGTTTTTTGTGTACACCCCTGTTATTTTTGTTGACGGAGCCCACCTCGCTTGTTTTCTCTTTCTCTCCCTTTCTCTTTGGCTTGTATCCATTCGGCCCCAGTCAGCCTACTGTTTTAAGACGTTTACCCCCATCCAGGTGTTAATATTTTCCTGGCGAGCGGTAGCGAGCCAGCATATATATCTTTTTGTTGTGACTGCAAGCTAAATTTGTACATTTTTCGATAGAAAAATGTCTCCGGCGAAGCCGGATTTCGCCATACAATGTTTGCTCGCTATCGCTCGCCAGGAAGAAATCGACACCTGGATGGGGATAAACGTCTTAAAACAGTTGGCTTAATGGGGCCGAATGGATACAAGCCAGGGAAAGATAAAAAAGGAGAGAAAGATAAAACAAAAACAGGTGACTCCCCTTAACCTCGTTTGTCGGTGGGAGTGTTTTTTGTGGTCGGTATCGGGACAGGTATCTCGGTATCGGGACAGGTATCTCAGTACCCTCGTCTGTTGGTTTATAAGGAGAGATTTGTATTTATGTGTTTATATATTTGTTTATATATTTATTTATTTATTTGTTTATTTATCTTTTTATTTATGTATTTATTTATTTGTTCATTAAATATTTGTTTACCTTCCTCCCTAGACCTCCATCAAGCTTAAAGTAATACCCCCAAGATATATATATATATATATATTTGTTCATTTTTCGGCAGGGTTCCTCCTAAACTACAGGCTCGCTATCGCTTGCCAGGAAAAAATCCACACTTAAGTGGCACGAAAGGTGTTACAATCGCCAAAGTAATGGGGCGAATGTCTTAAAAGTTCAAAAGTAAAAGGGCTTTGTTGGTGGCAGTGTTTTCGTTGTGGTTATGAGGACAGATATCAAAGTACAATCGGGGGTATTAAGTGTTGTCATAGATTCCAGTGGGTTTCGCTCAAAAAGTGTTATTGGTATCTTTATAGTTACTGGGAAAAGTACTTATCCCTCAGAGTATTAGTCAGTGTCCGAAACTTTGTGAAATATCTGACAACACTTACTAACCCCTACTCTGTGCAACTCTCCAACCCAAGAGTGAAACGCTATTCTCAGACTTTCTTCGATTCAACTGCTGAGCTTTGGAACTCTCCCAGAATCAGTCTTTCCCTCTTCCTATGACTTAAATTGCTTCAAACTCCGTGTGTCCAGGCATTTTAGCTCGAACGTCCCTTGATTTTGGCCCTGTCACCCTTTCAAATCTGGGGAAGGCACTCGCTGCAGGCAGTTATGCCTTTTTTCTCCCTCATTCACATAAAAAAAATAAAAAAAAATCGACTGTACCCCTAGATCCTCCAAGGGACAATACCAAAAGAAAAGAACAAAATGTGGCATTATGAGAACCCTTTTTTTCCTACGTGTATGAAGGAGACAAAAGATAGGCTGATCGTAAAAAGTGTTTCCCCAAAAGCCAAAAGAGTGTCAGAGAGCCAAATTCAAGGGACGTTGGGGTCAAAATGCCTTGACACGCCAAGTTTAAAGCAGTCTAAATCGTAGGATGAAGGAAAGATTGATTGAGGGAGAGAGTTGGAGAGTCCACTTATTGAGTAGAAGAAAGTCTGAATAAATGTGTTGATTCTTGGGTTAGAGAGCTGGGCAGAATATGAGTGGAAATAAGGCACTCGGTTGCTTTATGGGAGATTTTCAGTTTGCTTCCGAGAACCCCATCAAGCTTTAACAAAATACCCCCAAGATCCCCCTTCCATATATATTTGTACATTTTCGGTAGACAAATGTCCCGACTGAAGGCCGAGACATCACTTATTAGCCCGACTGTACACTCGGATACCATAGTCTCTAGCTCACTCATAAATATTCGTGGACTTCGTTTGTATCTAATTAGGGAAGTATAGCTCGGGACACGAATTTACGAAGATATTTTTTGTCTACATCAACTACGAAACTTTATATACTAATTATTGAAAAGCAAGTTCTATCCAAAAATCAATCCAGATAGTTTTAATTGCATACAGAATTACATATACGCTATCGATCGCCAGGAAGAAATCGACACCTGGATGGGGATAAACGTCTTAAAACAGTTGGCTGAATGGGGCCGAATGGATACAAGCCAGAGAAAGAGAGAATATGAGAGAAAGATATAAAAACAAAAAGTCGGTGACCCCCCCCCCCCCCTTAACACCAATAACACCCCAAATGAAGTGAAAGAAAGCATGTGAGTCACCCAAGATTCGAACCTAAGTCACCCAAGATTCGAACCTAAGTCACCCAAGATTCGAACCTAAGTCACCCAAGATTCGAACCTAAGTCACCCAAGATTCGAACCTAAGTCACCCAAGATTCGAACCTAAGTCACCCAAGATTCGAACCTAAGTCACCCAAGATTCGAACCTAAGTCACCCAAGATTCGAACCTAAGTCACCCAAGATTCGAACCTAAGTCACCCAAGATTCGAACCTAGGATATCACATACAAGAACTTACACGCTCTAACCATTACACCATCAAGACAGACAGGGAGGGATGTAAACATAATCTCCCCAAATCCGTTAGCGGAGATAATAATTGACGACAGCCAGGGATGTAGAGCAGGCGCGATCAGGGTTATGGAGAAATTTCCACTCCAGGATTTTTTGTTGTCTGGACCACTTTCTCCCTCATGTTTAGCCCCATTGATTTTGAAATGTTAAGACGTTCGGCCACCCATTAGTTTGGCGATTTTAAGATCCTTCGCCCCATTTCTGACAATTATGAGGCCTTTCGTGCCATTAAGGTGTTGATGTTTCCTGGCGAGCGATAGCGAGCCTGTTATGTAAGAGGGACCGACATTCGGCCCCGACATTTTCCTACCGAAAAATTTACAAATTTATCTTGGACGGGGTCTATGGGGTGTAATTTTAAGCTTCATGTAGGTCTAGCGAGGAAGCTAAATGATAATTGAATATATAAATATCTCAACCCT
>CM064509.1:67120685-67125685 GCA_032716605.1 Paralithodes platypus
TTGTTTGATCAATATATTCCTTTCCGTGAACACACTACACCTAAATAAAGCTATCATGTCTCCCCCTCTCCCTTCTCTGTTCAAGTGAGGGAATCCCCAGGTGACACAGCCGGTCTTCATATTGTAAGTTTTTTAACCCTGGCACCCATCTTGTGATCACACGCTGAATTTTCTCGAGCTTACTTATGTGTTTTTTCATATGTGGATTCCATACAACCGCTGCATACTCCAGGCTAGGCCTTAAAAACTGTGTTATTAATATATTCACCATGTCTTCATTTAGGAATTTAAACGCTACCCTAATATTAGCCCACCACGAATATTCCTTATTTACCAAGTCATTGATATGGTCACCGGGATCTAACCTCCTGTTCACTACAACTCCTAAGTCTTTTTCCTTCTCTGACTTTTCCAACCTTACATCGCCCATACTGTACTCCCCATGGGGTCTTCCCTGGCCGTCTCCCATCTCCATCACGTGGCATTTATCAATGCTGAACTCCATTTTCCATTTTCCATTTGTGTGTGTGTGTGTGTGTATGTGTGCACGTGTGTGTGTGTGTGCGTGTTGTGTGTGTACGTGTGTGTGTGTGTGTATGCGTGTGTGTGTGTGTGTGTGTGTGTGTGTGTGTGTGTGTGTGTGAACTTGGAATAATTTTATTTCGATGTTTTCCCGAATTCTTACCCTACCGCTCACGTACATTATGCTGCCTCAGAATTCGAGAAAATGTCTTTGCGGGTTCCCAACTGAACATTTTTTAAACTGTCTTGATAGTGTAATAGTTTGAGTGTTTAAGATCTGTATGTGGTAACCCAGGTTCGAATCCCGGGTGGAGCAGATGCTTTCATTAATTTCATTGAGTCATGTTTGGTGTTTTGAGTGAAATTAATTAATTAGATTATATATACTGTATATATATATATATATATATATATATATATATATATATATATATATATATATATATATATATATATATATATATATATATATAGATATAAACAGTATATAACAAATAAGTTGAATTTGAAGAAGCTTGGGTAATTGGAACCTAAAGAGATCCCATTGCCTTTTGGTTGAGTGCCAAATAATCCCCCGCCTCCCCTTCTCCACGTGTCGACCCCCCCACCCCCCCCCACCCCCACCCAATAGGACCATAAAAAGTGTCTACCGGCTTTCCAGGATAATCTAGGTTATACTTCCTGGGTACAGTCTAATTTGGGTAGGAAGTTTTGGGGGTGATTAGATGACTGTATCGGCGGCGGGGGGCGGGGGGGGGGGGGGATACGATGACACATTTCTTTCCTGTTATCTGGCTGTTGTTAGATAATTTTCTTCAGATTAGTAAGGATATATGGGTCTTAGAGGGTTAATTAAGTTTTTCTGCACCCTTTTCATTCCCACTGAACCTTCCTAAGCTGCATACAATCGTCTAATGATAGCCAGAATAAGCTGTCGAAACGCAGCATAATCCTCAAGGGGTCAACTGTTGTATTCGATGATATATGTGTGTCTGTCTGTATAAATAGGAGCTTGTGTTTCGCTTAATTGTTCGCCGAATGTCCAGGGAATGAAAAGAGGGATTTTCACGAAACTTGGTCAGTCTCCTAATTCAGTACCTAAAGAGACCTCATTGTTAGTATTATAATTATTATTATATTTGTTGCTAGCATTGAATACAGGTCTCTCCCCAAGACACACACACACACACACACACACACACACACACACACACACACACACACACACACACACACACACACACACACACACATACATACATACACACACACACACACACACACTTGCTTTCTCTCTCTCTCTCTCTCTCTCTCTCTCAGTCACATCAATATATTTTTGGTAGTAGGGGCACCAGGATTGAACGCAATATTCCAGAAGAGAACGGACTAGGGAATTCTAAAGTGTGAGAATAATATCTTTGGATTTATGCTCGAATGACCTGCCTATAAAGCCAATTATTTGATTTGCCTTCTTATCAACTTCTGAACATTGTTGACTGGGTTTTAGGTTACTCGATATTGTTACCCCCAAATCGGTTTCTCTGTCTACATTCTTAAGCTGAGTGCCATTCGTTGGATAATTTGCTTTCTCATTTTGGTCCCCGATATGGAATATTTTACATTTATCGGCATTAAAACTCATTTGCCAAATTTGAGCACAACATGACAGCTTATCTATGTTATTTTGCATATCTTCCACATGTTCGTTTGAGAGTACAGTATTTGCAATTTTTGTATCGTCAGCAAACTTTGAGATTGTACAGGTGAGGCCCTCATCTATGTCCTATATATAAAAACTAGGAAGAGAACTGGCCCTAGAACGATCCCTGGGGTACCCCGCTAGTTACATTGGTCCATTTTGATGGATTACCGTTTATGACTATGCTTTCTTTCACTGAGCGAGAGAGAGAGAGAATGAGAGTGAGAGAGAGTGTGTGAGAGAATGATAGAGTGAAAGTGTAAGAGAGGGAGAGTGAGAGAGAGATAAAGTGAGTGTGTGTTTTTAGGTGGGCATACATATTTTTATCTTGTAGGCTAATAATTATATCTCAGAGGCCCATCATATCACCAGGTGTCCAGTTCTTGCGTAGGGGAATTTTAGATCAGTGTATTCCCTATGACCTATTGGTGTACACATCTAACTCCCTTTGTGTGTGTGTGTGTGTGTGTGTGTATGTGTGTGTGTGTGTGTGTGTGTGTGTGTGTGTGTGTGTGTGTGTGACCCATTGGTGTACACATCTACCTCCCTTTGAGTGTGTGTGTGTGTGAGAGAGAGAGAGAGAGAGAGAGAGAGAGAGAGAGAGAGAGAGAGCGAGAGAGAGAGAGAGAGAGAGAGAGAGAGAGAGAGAGAGAGAGAGAGAGAGAGAGAGAGAGAGAGAGAGAGAGAGAGAGAGAGAGAGAGAGAGAGAGAGAGAGAGAGAGAGAGAGAGAGAGAGAGAGAGAGAGAGAGAGAGAGAGAGAGAGAGAGAGAGAGAGAGAGAGAGAGAGAGAGAGAGAGAACCAGGTCATTCGCTCGGTGTTATCCTTTCATTTTCACTTCACGTGTGTCTATGAATCACCTTACAACAGAAGACTCTGAGGACCGAATATAAACACCCTATGAGGAGGAGCACTTAATGGCCTGAGATCGGAACTCTAAGTGTGTAAGGTTTCTGGCCTACCTTCTCCCTCATGTTTTGCACCATTAGTTTTCAAGTGTTAAGCGATTTGCTCCATTACTTTGGCGATTTTAAGATCTTTTATGCCATTTAGGTGTCTACTTTTGTCCTGGTAACAAGAACGATCCTGCGACTTATGAGGAGTCGGCTTTTGGCCGGGTAATGTTTCTACTGAAAAATGCACAAATTTATCTCTAAGCAGGGTCTGTTTTTTTTTTTTTCTTTATGATTGATGGATATCTATGAAGGAAACTAAAACAATAATCACTCATTTTGTATATATATATATATATACTCAGGCACATTAAATACAAAAGTTAAATATATAAATACATAACAATCAGGCCATAACAAGGTTAATAATAAACTTACTAATCACACCTGGATGGGAAAATACCTGTTGTACAAAATTTCTTCCTTGCACTGTGCTTGTTTGATGTTTGGATGCATTTCCTGGTTCACATATGCTTTGCAACAAGGATCTCATTATGTTCCTTGATCGTCTCGCTCTCGCCCTCGCGCGCTCTCTCTCTCTCTCTCTCTCACACAAACACACACACACACACACACACACACACACACACACACACACACACGATCACTAGGAAGATTAATAGTGAGAATATTTTTTTATTTGTCAATTCTGAAAATAACCATAGAATCGTGATCATGAATATTTGAACACCTAATGATGACAACGGGACGGTGAACATTAATTAGTGAACCCCAGTAAGAATGATCTCTGTGGTTCAAGCGGTGTATCATAATAGTTCG
The DNA here is from genome assembly GCA_032716605.1 of Paralithodes platypus. Classification (NCBI taxonomy): domain Eukaryota; kingdom Metazoa; phylum Arthropoda; class Malacostraca; order Decapoda; family Lithodidae; genus Paralithodes; species Paralithodes platypus. The sequence continues at coordinate 67,124,639 of CM064509.1, forward strand.
GTTCTGATCGCCTCACTGTATAATAGGTCCATGACATGGTATATAGGTTCCGTTCTTCGTCCCTCAACTAAACAAAATAATTAAATAAATATAACATGAAAACTAATTAATATAAAATATTCATAATAGTACTACTACTACTACTACTACTACTACTACTACTACTACTACTAATCATAATAATAATAATAATAATAATAATAGTAATAAAGCAAATATAGAAAATAAATAAATAAATAATTAAAATTAAAAGTTCGGCAGTATAATTATGATGGTGGTTCCAAAAAATATTCCGAAATTCTTGACCACGACTAAATACAGAGTAGATGATAATATCTCTGTAATTGTTGGTTGTAGAAAACGTCTGGTTTTCCCTGGAATGTTGAGCTGGTATCACTCTTGTCGTCAACACCTGGCTGGTGATGGGCTGGTCTATCAGAGTGAGAACTGAGCGATCTCTGCCATACCCATAGCTTACTCTGACTGTTCCTTTTACTTATATGTTTTCTAGATCTCAAGTGACGGCGTCTTTTCCGTGGATTGACCTCCCAATCTACCAAGATTGGAAGCCAAAGCGTCACATTTTTCCTTTGCCCCTCAACTTTCTCTTCATAATTGCTGAGGGGCACAGGGTCCTGGATGGGGCTTTGGTTTCCCGGGCGTTTCCGCACCCTCCTCAGCTCCCCGCCATGGAGTGGCTTCGGTCACCCAGGCTTTATTGTGGTCGGCAGGGAGGGTTCTGTGGGGGCGCTCGGTTATGGCCTTGGCCTTGCTCGGGGCCTTGGGGCTGTTCGGCCAGGCAGCTTGGGGAACAACAACAACAACAACAACACCTGGCTGATAGCTTATGCTATATTGTTTAAGTGGTTCTCTTTTTTAAATTATTTTTTGCGCAATAAAATTCCCGATATCAGTACAATAAATGTGAAAATATGCTGCACAAATAATGTGATTATGAAAAATGTATGATAACATCTCTTGTGTGATCGCCCATATAAGGATAGCTACACCACTTGTTGAGTAATTGATACCAGTTTAATTTATTTC
>CM064509.1:67128185-67168185 GCA_032716605.1 Paralithodes platypus
TGCCTGTAACAAGCGTCCCATCCAAAGCTGAAAGAATGATAGAGAGCCAAATTCAAGTTTTGTTTTGTGCTATGTGTATGAAGGATACAAAAGGCAAAGCTGCCTGTAGCAAGCGTCCCTCCCGAAGTTGAAAGAATGATAGAGAGCCAAATTCAAGGTGCGTTAAAGTCAAAATGTCTGGGGCAGTCTAAGTCATAGGATGAGGGAAAGACAGATACTTGGATATACGAGGTGCGATAGATCCGTATAATACACTCCGGATGGATGGATATTTATCATGTGATTTTGTTGTTTTTGATAAACTGTGAATATGTGGGACAAACAGGCATTTATGATAAGGAGTTGCTGGAACTCCTGTTTCATTTGTCTGGCCTCTCTCACTATTTCTGCTTGTCTCTCCCTTACACAGAGAGTAATCCAGCTATAGTCTATTCGCTGTAAGTAGGCGAGAAATCATGACCTCTGTATCTAAAAAACGACTAGAGTAATCGAGCTAATATTTCTACCATTTGGGAAGAGTCAGTCAAGGAATAGCTGTGGAACTGTACAACCAATTTGCTCTAGCCCTTATTGAGTTACAGAGGATAAAGGTTATGATTTTTCGCCTACTTACAGCGAATAGACTATAACTCTCACGAACACCTCCTCTTGCTATCCATTTCACTACATTAAATAAGCACACCACTCTTTCCAATAAGCACACCACTCTCTCCAATAAGCACACCACTCTTTCCAATAAGCACACCACTCTTTCCAATAAGCACACCACTCTCTCCAATAAGCACACCACTCTTTCCAATAAGCACACCACTCTTTCCAATAAGCACACCACTCTTTCCAATAAGCACACCACTCTTTCCAATAAGCACACAGCTCTTTCCAATAAGCACACCACTCTTTCCAATAAGCACATCACTCTTTCCAATAAGCACACCACTCTTTCCAATAAGCACATCACTCTTTCCAATAAGCACACAACTCTTTCCAATAAGCACACCACTCTTTCCAATAAGCACACCACTCTTTCCAATATTGTACACCAAAGAAATGGAAACAAATATGTTTAATATGGCTCTTTCACTCTTTTAACTTTGGGGGAGACACTTGTTACAGGCAATTTTACACTTTGTCTCCTTCATACACACAGGTAAAAAAACAGCATAATCTGCTCATTATAAGTAGACAACCAATCTTGACCATTAACCTCTATAATATAAAATCTACTAGAGTAATCGAGCTAATATTTCTACCATTTGAGAAGCGTTAACCTATGATTAGATGTGCCGATTTGCAGCCCATTTGCACCAACCCTTTTTTGCTTATAGAGGTTAGGAGTCCCGATATTTTATGGCCTAGTGAGAACAGCAGGGTGTCAAACTAGGGCAATTTTTGTTTCTGAAGACTTTATTGAATATGAGAAGGAGAGCAAGAACATTAACATGAAATAGCTTGGTTTTGGCCATTTTATCACTTTCAAAGACATTATTTAAATAGATAAAAAAGATCATCTGAGGAAGAGCACTTTATTGACAACGCTTCGCAGATAGCTTCATCAGGTCACTGACGCTCTCTCTATCGCTCGCCAGGAAGAAATTGACACCTGTATGGGGATAAACGTCTTAAAACAGTTGGTCGAATGGGGCCGAATGGTTACAAACCAGGAAAATTGAGAACAGGAGAGAAAGATAACAAAAAGCCGGTGACCCCCCCCCCTTAAAGCCGGTGATCCCCCCTTAAAGCCGGTGACCCCCCCTTAAAGCCGGTGACCCCCCCTTAAAGCCGGTGACCCCCCCCCCCCTTACAGTAGCTGTCTGAATATTAGGTTTCTGAACATATTGGTGATTATCAAAGTCCATTAATATTGTCTTCATTACTAACGCTCTAAAGATCCGATTACGCGTTTCTTATCTGTTTTCTGGCGATTATTAGATGATTTTATTCAGATTGGGAAGGGTATATGGAAATAAGAGGGTAAATTGGGAGAGTTTTGCACGAATGTAATCCCCACAGGTCCTTCCTAAGCTATATGAAGGAATCTGAATATAGCCAGAAAATTGAAAAGAAATTCGTATTCGGATCTTAAAAGGGTTAGTTTGTAATGTAAATATTCACATATAAGTTGATGCAATATTACACTAGGACCTATATTTATATATTAATTAAGGGCATTATTTCACACAAAAGCGTGTACAATTGCTCACATAAGTTCTGTTCCTCTCCGTGATCTTATACATGAAAATATAATGAGCATGACTGAATTACGAGTGAAGTTTCTTATGCAGTGGTTAACTCATGTGACCAGTCAAATGATAATTAAAAGAAACCACACTCACAATTCATTCATACTAGTCTATTTTCATACATAAGATCTCGACGAGGTACAGAACTTATGTGGGCAACTGTACTTATGTTAAAGATAACCCCAGTGACGTCCTTTTATTGATATGCTGATAACTATTCGGTGATTTTGTTCAGCTTAGGAGGGACGTCTACCCATGAAAACTCTACAGACTACCTCAATTAATCCTTTTAGCTACCATATAACCCTTGCCAAGCTTCATAAAATCGTCTAAATGTACCTGAAATAGAAATAAAAAGCGTCACCAGTACTGAAAGGGTTAGTACCAATTGACCACTTGCAAGTTTCAGGCTACAAGGAAGTTGGAGCCGTACACATCTATATTAAACATAAATGCGATAATAATGTAGGTTTCTGATGGATAAAAAGTATGTTGAATTAATTTATATGTATTTATAAATGCGCTATAACCGTATTTTAGCTGGTAATTCTGCTAAATATCGATGTCTACAGCGCCAACTTCCTTATAGAACGAAACTCGCAAGTGGTCAATTAGATGCCAACTCCTAGAATTTGCATGCCCTAATACAGTAATAATTGTGAGACCCTGAAGGGGAGGTATTGTTTTCTGGAATCCCTTCTCACTTATGTTTAGTCCCATTAGTTATGAGATTTTAAAATGTTTGCCCCATTTATTTTTGTGATTTGAAGACCTTTCGCCCCATTTCTTTGTCAATATTAATACCTATTCTGACAACTATTCGGTGATTTTATTCAGCTTAGGAAGGACGTCTACCCATGAAAAACCTACAGACTACCTAAATGGCACGAAAGGTCTGAAAATTGACAGAAATACGGCGGAAGGTTTTAAAATCACCAAACTAATGGGGCAAGCGTCTTAAACTAATGGGGCTAAACATGAGAGAGATGGGGTCCAGAAAGAACACCCCTTTAAGTGAAAATCTCCCCATAAGTGATGGTAGATGAGGTAAGGACACACATGCAAAGTAGGGCCCAAGTTTATTCAATGCCAGACACGGCTTCAGGTTATTCCTGAAGAAGCCGTGTCTGGCGAAACGTCGAATAACTTTGGTCCTACTCTGCATATGTGTCCTTACCTCATCTAGCATCACTTATAGGGAGATTTTCATTTAAAGGGGTGTTCTTTCAGGAGAGGGAGTAGTTGGAATATAGAAGAAAAAATAAAATAATATGTGTCCTGTATACCTCATCTGTTTCAGTCATTGCTGCTTCTTCACCATGATGGTAAATATTATACACTTATCCATTCCAGGTGTTGTTGAGTTTGGCGGTTGTGTGCTGCGCGCGGCCCAATGTGTTCTTCGTGGTCCCTTCTGGGGGTGCCGGGGGAGCTAACACCTTCGACGCCGCTCAGCTCCAAGGCCTTCAGAAGACCCTCGCAAAGTTCCTCTCGGCTCAGATCAATCCAGTACCTACTGTGTCTGTTGATGGAAGTAATGTTGAGACTGATGCTGTTAATCCTCCTGCCAGCGAGTCAGTTGTGGCTGAAGTCACTCCCGAAGTCACCCCTGCTGATGAGATTGTTGTAGATGTGGTGCCCGAGGAACCTGTCGTTGTTGCTGAAGAGATGGTTGGAATGCCCCTACCCCCTGCCGAAGACCCCTCCTTCAACGCAGTGGACCCACAGTTTGCCTCTTTCATCTTCCCCGGTGATGAGCCCTCAGTGGTGGCCGCCAAGAAGGCTCACTTCGCTGCTGTGGCTACAGCTCTTGGCCGTGGTCCTACCCAAGAACAGGCTGCTGCTGCTGAGGTGGATCCTGCTGTAGCTGAGCAGGAAGCAGCAGAACGCGCAGAAATGGAGGCCATTGCTGAGCAGGAGGCTGCTGAACTTGCTGCATCTGAAGCTGAAGCTGCTGAAGCTGCCGAAATTGAAGCTCTTGAGCTTGCTGAAGCTGCCGAGGTCGCTGAACTTGAAGCTGCTGAGGCTGCCGAACTTGAAGCTGCTGAGGCTGCCGAACTTGAAGCTACTGAGGCTGCCGAACTTGAAGCTGCTGAGGCTGCCGAACTTGAAGCTGCTGAGGCTGCCGAACTTGAAGCTGCTGAGGCTGCTCAAGCTGAAGTTGAAGCTGCTGAACTAGCGGAACAGGAAGTTGCAGAGCAAGCCGCACTTGAAGCTGAGGCTGCTGAGGTTGAAATGGCTGAGGCTGAAGCTGCTGAACTGGCTGAGGTTGAAGCTGCTGAACTGGCTGAGGTTGAAGCTGCTGCTGAGGTTGAGGCTGCTGAGGCAGCTGAAGCTGAGGCTGCTGCTGCTGAAACTGAGGCTGCTGAGGTTGAGGCTGCTGAGGCAGCTGAGGCTGAGGCTGCTGCTGCTGAGGCTGAGGCTGCTGAGGTTGAGGCTGCTGAGGCTGCTGAGGCTGAAGCTGGGGCAGCTGAGGCTGAGGCAGCTGAGGCTGAGGCAGCTGAGGCTGAGGCAGCTGAGGCTGAGGCAGCGGCAGCTGAGGCTGAGGCAGCGGAAGCTGAGGCGGGGGCACCCTAAACTATTTAGGGATTGGAGCCTATGTATATGTATGTATGTATAGCTATGTATGTATAACTATGTATGGAACTGCGTGTGCGATGTAAGTAAACTCTTAATATATGGAGTCTGTGTTTTTCTGTCCTTTAGTTTTTGTATGTGTTATTGTTTCCTGTTAGCTAGTACGGTCTTCACACTTTCCTTAGCTTATAATACATTCCTTCTATATCGATTGATAAAATGTTTCAATGTTTTTGAATGATTCAACAATGGTGCTATTCATTTATGCAATGATAATGGACCTATTGACTGACATTACTTCACCAATCCCCTCTTTAGGTAATAAGTATCATGTACAGTTGCCCACATAAGTATCATGTACAGTTGCCCACATAAGTTATGTTCCTCGTTATGATCTTATGCATGAAAGTAAAACAGTATGATGTTTTGTGAGTGTGGTTTCTTTTAATTATCAGTTGACTAATCAGATGAGTTAACCACCGCATAATAAACTACACTCGTAATTCAATCATGCGCATTATATTTTGATGTACAAGATCAGGGAGAGGAACATAACTTATGTTGACAACTGTACCTGTAACCTAAAGTTTCTTGCCAATGGCATTCCGCAAACTCCTATAACCCTAAACATATTTACCATTAACTCTATTGCAGAATTCACTCAAGTTAACCACTTGTAGACATTGACCTACAAACTACTCATAATTACCCTGCTGACAATATATATATATATATATATATATATATATATATATATATATATATATACTGTATATATATATATAACAACAGAGTGGATATTATCACTTTGTATTCCAAATATTATGGTTACGAAAACTGTAACACAAATTGAACTGTATTAAGCTTTTTATACAACTACAAAGGAAATCAAGCAACAACAGGTCTAGTGACCCTTCTAGGTTGCTTGTCCTCCAAAACACTGCACACATTTATATTCAGAAGTCCGATCGATTTCATCCTTTCAAAAAGAAAATTTGAGAACAACAACGGAAATAGAAACTTAGTAGTTAAATTATCAAATAACTTTTAAAAAATTCGGAATCAAGAGACTGGCCGAAGTGAACGCTTATAGTCTATTCATTCGCGGTAGGCCAAAAATTGTGACCCCAAACTCTCATAACTCAAAAAACTACTTCATTATAAAGTCTCATAACTTAAAAACTACTTCGTTATACTCTCATAACTCAAAAACTACTTCATTATACTCTCATAACTCAAAAACGACTTCGTTATACTCTCATAACTAAAAAACTACTTCAATATAAACTCTCATAACTCAAACACGACTTCATTATAAGTCTCATAACTCAAAAACTACATTATACTCTCAAAACTCAAAAACTACTTCATTATACTCTCATAACTCAAAACCAACTTCATTATACTCTCATAACTAAAAAACAACTTCATTATAGGTCTCATAACTCAAAAGCTATTTCATTATACTCTCATAACTCAAAAACTACTTCATTATAAAGTCTCATAAATCAAAAACTACATTATACTCTCACAACTCAAAAAATACTTCGTTATACTCTCATAACTCTAAAACTACTTCAATATAAGATCTCATAACTCAAAAACTACTTCAATATAAACTCTCATAACTCAAAAACTACTTCATTATAAACTCTCATAACTCAAAAGCTACTTCAATATAAGATCTCATAACTCAAAAACTACTTCAATATAAACTCTCATAACTCAAAAACTACTTCAATATAAACTCTCATAACTCAAAAACTACTTCAATATAAACTCTCATAACTCAAAAACGACTTCATTATACTCTCATAACTCAAAAACTACTTCATTATACTCTCATAACTCACAAAGCAACTTCCTTATTGGGGCTGTCATTGTTACCATTTAGCAAGAGTCAACTAGGAAATAGGTGTGGAAGTTAGCAGCCCATTTGCACCAGCCCCTTTCGAGTAAAAGAGGCTCGGGTTCACGATTTCTGGCTTAATTAAAATAAATAAAACAAATAAAATATATACGTCTCTAAACCATATATTATTTCAAACACCAATATATCTACGTGCAATATATATATTCGTTGACTCATATGAACCCTCGAACAGCAAAACGAAGCTTCGAACTGTAAATATTAGGTAAGGAATTAATGCATAGATTCGATTCAGTTCGGGAAAGCTTCGAAATCCAAAGGCCATAATTTGTGCCCTAGTAGAGTGGGTACTGAATTTTATGATTTAATAGAAATATATACGTAATCAATGGAAGGAAAAATATTAAGTTCACAATTCCATTTACGAAATAAATAACAACTTATATAAGTAATTGAGCACAATGTACTTACGATTATAAACATTGTGAGTATATTAGCAATAATCTCATTAGTATCTTAAGGGGTGTAGTAGGTGTGTTTTTAGCTATATATTTATTAATTCATATATTTATTTAGTTTCCTCGCTAAACTTCCATCAAGGTTAAAAAAACACCCCATAGACCTGCCTTCAAGATACATTTGTACATTTTTCGGTAGAAAAATGTCCCGGCCGAAGGCCGATTCTTCTTCAAATTACAGGCTCGCTATCGCTCGCCAGGAAAAAATCGACACCTAAATGACACGAAAGGTCTTAAAATTCACAACAAGAACGCCCCGAAAGGTGTTAAAATCGTCAAACTAATGGGCCGAACGTCTTAAAATTTCAAAAGTAATGAGGCTAAGCATGAAGGAAAAGGGGGTCTAGAAATGCCCTATACCCCCACTTAACATAAGTGCTAAGTCGGTATCAACCCCAGCCAGTGTATCGGTTCATGTCACACGGATCGGAACCATGAAGCCGCTACAAGTTATCATAGTATTCAGAAGGATTTTGCTGTTTAGTGTTGTGTTAAATTGGACTGCCAATGATTAGGAGCTCTAAGACACAACATGGTCAGCTAATAGACTCAATTGACCACTTGCGAGTTTCGTTCTATAAGGAAGTTGGCACTGTAGACATCGATAGTAAACAGAAAAATTTAATATAATAATAGTGTAGGTTTCTGATGGCTAAAGAGTATGTTGCATTGGATTTTATGTATATATCAATTAACTACAACCGTGTTTTAGCTGGTCATTCTGCTAAATATCAATGTCTACAACTCCAACTTCCTTATAGAACGAAACTCGCAAGTGGTGAATTATAGCAACTTTTTGACTCGGATACCATTGCTCCGATACATCCGCCGCCAAAGGGCTCGTGTGCCACCGGCTTTAGGTATCTAATTTAGGTATCTAATTTAACCTGTCTCATATGCTGCCTTAAATTAACACACAGGTAATGTAATCAAGTCTTTGGTGGATGGGTGATGTTTTTATATTTATGTATTTATTAGATTTTTTGAAAGAAAGCCTCCTAAGTATTTAAATATGGTGAACTGTTCTTTTCTGGTATATAATTATGATCTAACACATTCCCAATTGTTAACATTTCTTAACAATTTTATTTGGTTAAGAATATAATATTATATATATTATATATACTGTATATTATATACTGTATATATATACAGTATATATATATATATATATATATATATATATATATATATATATATATATATATATATATATATATATATATATACTGTATATATATCTTCGTGGTGCAGTGCATAGTGTGTTGATTTTCGGTGTAAGCATCCTGGGTTCGAATCCCCGGACTGCCACATGTGGTTGTTAATTTCATTAATCGACTTTAGGAGTAGAGTTGGTTGGTGGAGAGAACATAATAATATATATATATATATATATATATATATATATATATATATATATACTGTATATATATATGACATTGTATATGTATATATATATATATATATATATATATATATATTATTCTCTCTCTCTCTCTCTCTCTCTCTCTCTCTCTCTTCTCCTTCACTGCATCCTCCACGTAGGCGGTAATAACAGTTAGGAGCCCCGTTCTTGCAGGCGGCTCCCCCTCTTGTTGTTTGGCCAGTAACCAGATTAACACACCTTTACTCCACACTTATTATGGGAAGCATATTAGTGGGCTAATGTTTCTTTCTTTGTCTTGGATTTGATGATTTTGGAATAACTGTGGAAAATATGATACTTTAATGTCGTGAGTCTAATATTATTATTATTATTTTATCCAGTGTTGTTCCTTTGTTTTGTTTTTTGTAATGTTTCTTATTAATATATATATATATATATATATATATATATATATATATATATATATATATATATATATATAGAGAGAGAGAGAGAGAGAGAGAGAGAGAGAATGAGAGAGAGACGATTAGTATGTTATATTATTAAGCTTTAATATCATCCAATATCCGGGTTTTTACCTTTAACTTACACCTTTATAACACGATTGCAGACTGAGGTGGAACATACACAGGTGAAAGTGAGTTTAATGTCACAAGTGTATTAAGATACTGATACATGGTTTTTCAGGTGTTAGTCATTAATATTAATAGCTAGTCAATGTAGTCTCATATTCAGTCTAAATAAATAGTAAATCTGGAAATTGTTTCTTTAATAGGAAGTGTCTATCGCAATCCACGGTGCGAGGCAAATTAGGTTTACTTCAATTGAAATACTATTGAATTAATTATTATTTGGTTACTTTACATAATCGACTGTGAAACACACACACACACACACACACACACACACACACACACACACATACACATAAATTATATATATATATATATATATATTTATATATATGTATATACTGTATATATACATATATATATATATATACTGTATATATATATATATATATATATATATATATATATATATATATATATATATATATATATATATACAGTATATGCGTGTGGGAGGGCGTAATGTATAGACGTGTGCGTTTGTGTTTGTATATATGTATGTGCCGTATAAGTACACATACTGTACAGCCCGCCCCCCCCCCCCCTCCCACACACAAACACACCTGCATGCACACAAACACAAACACACACACACTCACACACACACATCCGCCTCTGGAACTCAGGCACCCCAAGGTCGACTCCAAAGTTCAAAAGATCCTCGGCGGTGGCAAGCAAAAACTGGCTGTGTAGAAGCGGTCAACACAGCCCTTGACATTTGTTCATGATCCTCAAGAAAACGTTCACTCCCATTCGCAAAACACACCGACTTTTTCTGGGCCCCCTTCTCCCTCATGCTTATCCCTATTGGATTTGATATTTTAAGACGTGCGCTCCCATTCGCTAAACAGACCGATTTTTTCTGTACCCGCTTCTCCCTCGTGTTTATCCCCATTTGTTTTGAGATTATAAGACGTTCGCCTCAATAGTTTGGCGATATTATGACCTCTCGCCCCATATATTTGTCAAATTTATGACCGTTCGTGGCATTTAGGTGTCGATTTTTTCCTAGCGAGCGAAAGCGAGCCTGTATTTTAAGAGGAACCGGCCTTTGGCCGGGAAATTTTTCTACTGAAAAATGTACAGATTTATCTTGAAAGAGGCTCAGAGGGGTGTAATAATTTGAAGATTGATGGAGGTCTAGGTAACAAACAAAATCCTCCCCTTAATCTAACGCTTATCAGTAATATCATGGTCATACAACGATCTACGTTCATCTGTGGACTTCTGCATAGCATTATATAGTAGGTGATCGCGTGAACACAATTTCTGCTCGTGTTATCTCTCATGAATATATAATGTATGTATCGTATGTATATATGGCCGACACGAGAGAGAACCCGAACAGAAACAACATTTAAAGTTCATATTCTCAGGGTCCGGGACCACTCTCGCCTTCCCTCGCCTGTTTCTCTGTCTCGTCGAGTAGGAGAATGTATAATAGTCGTAACATTTAAATAAGTACTGTACATGCGATCATTTCTCAAAACTATGACGCATTATTCTGCGAGAATTAAGGGGAGATTATCACTTGAGTTTTTTTTTTCTGGACACCGTTCTCCCTCATGCTTAGCCCCATTACCTTTGAGATTTTAAGACGTTCGCCCCATTAGTTTGGCGATTTTAAGAACTTTCGCCTCATTTCTGTCAATTTAAAGACCTGTGACATTTAGATGTCTATTTTTTTCCTGGTGAGAGATAGCGGAATTCGGCCGGGACATTTTTCTACCGAAAAATGTACAAATTTATCTTGAAAGGGGGTGTAGGGGGTGTAATTTTAAGCTTGATGGAGGTCTAGTGAGGAAACTAAAAATCTGCCCTTAAGGTGTGTGAGCCGTGAAGACATACAAGCCTCCACCCACACCCACACCCAAGCCACAAAAACTGGCTTCCGCGTCTGATACCTAGCTTGGCTTATCGCTACAGAGCCTTTCGGTGTCCTACAGAGGGTAGCTTTGGGGCGGCTTGTGGTGCACACTGTGAGAATGAATGCTTAAGGGGGGATGGGCGCATTTATTGGCTCATTTATATATCCATTTATCATTTGTGTTCCCTCCCTAGACCTCCATCAAACTTAACCTCCCCCCCCCCCCCCCGTGCCCCTCCTTTAAGATAACTTTGTACATTTTTCGATAGAAAAATGTCTCGGCCGAAGGCCGTTTCCTCTTAAATTACAGACTCGCTATCGCTCGCCATAACAAAACAAATACACCTAAATAACGCGAACACTCAAATTACACCTAAATAACGCGAACACTCAAATTACACCTAAATAACGCGAACACTCAAATACACCTAAATAACGCGAACACTCAAATACACCTAAATAACGCGAACACTCAAATACACCTAAATAACGCGAACACTCAAATACACCTAAATAACGCGAACACTCAAATACACCTAAATAACACGAACACTCAAATTACACCTAAATAACACGAACACTCAAATATTGACAACAAAATGTGGCGAAAGGCCGTAAAAATCGCCAAACTAATGGGCCGAACGTCTTAAAATCTGAAAACTAATCGGGCTAAACGTGAGGAAGAAGGGGGACCAGAAAAATGGCCCATCTCCCCTTAAGGCTGCATTAGGTGTACAGTCCGGCCAAATAAGTGATGTCAGGGCACCAACTATTATATGTGGATCAATAATTGGTATCAGCAAAATCTATACTTGATTTATTAATTTCGAGTGAGATATACGCAACATTTCCGACACTTACCCACCCTATTCAACATCTGACAGACAATAATACAGCACAGAAAGAGCCAAACGTAATGACAGCTGAAACGTGACTTATTAGCGCGACCTACCCACCCTATACAACATCTGGCAGACAGTAATACAGCACAGAGCGAGCCAAACGTAATGACAGTTGAGACATGACTTATTTGCGCGTCAGTACACTGTGAAACTGATCACGTAACCCTCTAAAGATTATGACGCGTTTTGACAATCTATTCTGGCTATCATTAGACGATTTTGAACAGCGTAGGAAGGATCTGTGGGAATGAAAAGGATAAAGCCTATCTTAATTAACCCTCTGACTTTCATAAACCCTTCCTAATCTGAACGAAATCGTCTTATAATAGCCAGAATTAATATTGTTCTCAGTTTCCTCCTTAGAAATTAAAAATAAACAAATAAATTAATAGATAAGTAAATATATACAATAAATAAGGAAATACATAGACAAGTCTCCTCGAAACAATAAGAATCTGTCCTGCCAAGCCAACCAAGCAGACATAATAACAGACACGGAATCTAGTTTTTCCGGTGTGGATGTGGGTGTGGGTGTGGGTGGGTGGTGATGATGGTGGTGGTTGTGGGTGTGGGTGTTGGTGTGGGTATGGGTGTGGATGTGGTAGTGGATGTGGGTATGGGTAAGGGTGTTTGTGTGGATGTGGGTGTGGGAGTGGGTATGAATGTGGGTTTGGGTATGGGTGTGGATGTGGGAGTGGATGTGGGTGTGGGTATGGGTGTGGATGTGGGTATGAGTGTGGTAGTGGATGTAGGTGTGGATGTGGGTGTGGGTGGTGGTAGGTGTGGGTGGTGGTGATGGTGGTAGATGTTGGTGTGGGTGGTGGGTGTGGGTGTGGGTGGTGGTGATGGTGGTAGATGTTGGTGGTGGGTGGTGGTGATGGTGGTAGATGTGGATGTGGATGTGGATGTGGGTGTGGATGTGGATGGTGGCTTGCCTTCGTGCCTCTTACACACAATGCTGCCAAAACGCTGCACTCTGCGGGTATTCCAACAGATCTGAACTAAACTAAAAGACTCGGAAATGTTTATCAACATTCAACTACTGTTGACAATCAAATGAGTTGATAATCGGTTTTCATTTTATTTGCTGTGACGTGTTTTAGCCGTCAATTCTGGAAATCATGAGATGATTTTAGTCAGTTTAGGAAGTTTTGTGGGAGCTAGAGAGTTAACTGAGATAGTTCTTACCCTTTTGATTCCTAGACATCCTTCCTAAATTAAAAAAAAATATCGTTTAATGAGAGCTAGAGTTAACTTTCAAAGCGCGTCACAATCCTCAAGGGGTTAATTGAATATGTCATTTACGAGTAATAATGTTCATGAAGGGGGAATGTGCGTATATATTTCCTCGTTTGTATATATTTTGTATATATAGTATATATTTTTAGCTTCCTCCTTAGACCTCCCCTTCAAGATATATTTGTTTTATTTTTTGATAGAAAAATGGCCCGGGCGAAGGCCGGTTCATCTTAAATTACAGGTTTGCTATTGCTCGCCAGGAAAATATCGACACTTATAAATAACACGAACAGTCTTAATATTGACAAAGGAATGGGGCGAAAGGTTATAAAATCGCCAAACTAATGGGAAGAACGTCATAAACTCTGAAGACTAATGGGGCTAAACTCGAGGAAGAAGGGGGACCAGAAAAACAACCAATCTCCCCTTAAGTACTGTATTATAGACATTCATATCAACCCCTTGAGGAGTAGGACACATGTTGACAGTATATTCTGCATGGGGTATTACTTGACGATTTTGTTCAGGGGGGGGGGGGGGGGGGCACCGGCTGTTATTATCTTTCTCTCCTTTTCTCTCTTTCCCTGGCTTGTATCCATTCGGCCCCATTCAGCCTACTGTTTTAAGGCGTTTACCCACATCTAGGTGTCAATATTTTTCTGGCGAGCGGTAGCAAGCCAGCATATATTTGTTTTGTTCTGAAAGCAAGCTAAATTTGTAAATTTTTCGATAGAAAAATTTCTCCGGCGAAGCCGGATTTCTCCATACAATGATGGCTCGCCAGGAAAAAAATTACACCTGGATGGGGATAAACGTCTTAAAACTGTTGGCTGAATGGGGCCGAATGGATACAAGCCAGAGAAAGAGAGAAAAGGAGAGAAAGAGAAACCAAATAGGTGACCCCCCTTAAGTAAAGGACGGATCTGCGTGAGTTAAAAAGGGTTACATTGAGATCGACTTTACCCCTTTGATTGTTAGAGGTCCTTCCTAAGTTGTATAAAATCGTCTAATACATGCCAGAGGAAACTGCTAAAGTGCGTCATGATCCCGAAGGGTTAGGAGAAACGTCTATCAAACAAAAACGTGCAAGAAAAACCTCTATCAACAAAACGTCTATGAAAAACGTCTATCAATAAAAACGTCAATAAGAAACGTCTATCAACAAGAACGTCTATGAGAAAAGTCTATCAAGACTGGATGGTTGAAATTAGATGATATTCATGATTATGACATGCAGTAGATATTAAGTGTTCATTATAACATGCTTTGGGTATTCGTATCAATTCAGTAATAGGCTAACGAGTGTTAATTTTAACATACTTTTGGGTATATGTATCAGTTCAGTAAATAAAAAGTTTTCATTATATCATGCTTTTGGTATTTGTATCAGTTCAGCAAATAACGAGTGTTCATTATAACATTCTTTGGGTATTTGTATCAGTTCAGTAAATATCGAATGTTCATTATATTATGCTTTGGGTATTTACAGTATATCAGTTCAGTAAAAGTAAATAACGAGTGTTCATTTTAACATACTTTTGGGTATTTGTATCAGTTCAGTAAATCACGAGTGTTCACATTAACCCGTTCAGTACCGGTGCCGTCTTTTTAACTTTATTCTGGCTACTATTAGACGATTTTATTCAATTTATGAAGGGCCTCCAGCAATTAACAGGCTTTGAACTATCTCACTTAACCCTTTTTACTACCACAAATCCTACTTAAACTGCACAAAATCGTCAAAATATAGCTAGAATAAAAATAAAAAGACGTCGTCGGTACAGAAAGGAAAGTGCTTCAATCAACGTGAACAATATGAACGATATACAGTAAATAGGTAGAGGGCGTGTGAATACATTAGTTAATGCTCTAAATTTGTGAAAACGGATAAGTAACCGATATTCGCGAGAATAGTTCAAAGAAAACTCGATGATAATGGGAAGCTATTATAAATATTGCTGACACCTCTTCCTTCGTTCCTTCTTTTTGTTATTATTTGTAGTCTGCATGCAATGATACCGGTGGTTATTATGATACTTGTAGTAGACGTAGTAGTAGTAGTAGTAGTAGTAGTAGTAGTAGTAGTAGTAGTAGTAGATGCAACAGCCTTTAACACCATCAACAGAAAGACGGCAATACATAACATCAAAGTAAAATGCCCCAGCTTTGCCACCTATGTAGAGAACACCTATAAACGGCCTGCGGACCTCTTCATAGTAAACAACCAGAACACACGAAGTGGATCAGCTCTGAAATCAATGGAAGGAACCACACAAGGTGACCCCGTAGCAATGGCAATGTATGCATTAGGTCTCTCAGTGTTGCAAACCTTAACAAGCCATGAGGTGACGCAAGTCAAGCAGGTGGCCTATGCAGACGATCTCACTGGAGCGGGAAAAGTCAACGATCTCAAGCACTGGTGGGAGCAAATATCAAATGTAGGCCCAGAAATAGGGTACCATCCAAATGCCAGAAAGTCAATAATAATAGTAAAACCAGAACATTATGAAACTGCGTTAGAAGCTTTCAGAGGTAGTGAAGTGATAGTAACAAAGAACGGACAGCGTCACCTTGGGGCAGTGATAGGCACGGAAGAGTTGAAGAACAAATACATAGAGGAGAAGGTCAGAGAGTGGGTAAAAGAAATTGCAAAACTGGCCAATATTGCAAAGACGGAACCACAGGCTGCGTATTCGGCATTCACATATGGGGTCAAACATCGCTGGACCTACTTGATGCGAACCGTTCCAAATGTGAGCGCATTACTTCAACCGCTGGAAGATGCCATCAGAGACAAACTCATCCCAGCGTGGGTAAAGTCGCACACCCCGAGTGATACAGAGAGGGAGTTGCTCGCACTGCCTTCTAGGTTGGGAGGGCTGGGAATCATCAACCCAGTGAGGAGGGCGACAACGGAATACCTGAACTCGGTAAAGATAACAGGATCTCTCACTGACCGTATCGTAGCACAAGATTCTGACACTGAAGTGGACCAGGCAGACATCTACAACATCAGAAAGACCATCACGTCAGAGAGGCAAAACTCACAGAAAAATGACCTGGCACAATTGATGGGACAACTTTCCTCGAGACAAACAAGAAAACTACAAATAGCACAAGAAACGGGTGCTTCAAATTGGTTGACAACACTACCAAGCAAGGCAAAAGGCTTCAATCTCAACAAACAAGAATTTAATGATGCTATTGCACTGAGGTATGATTGGCCGATTGAAGGACTGCCCGATCGATGCGTTTGTGGAACCAACAACGATGCAGACCACTCCATGATATGTAAGAAAGGAGGATTCATCAGCATCAGGCACGATGAAGTAAGAGATGTAACGGCGAACATGCTCAGGGAGGTGTGTAAAGATGTGGTGCACGAACCATCACTCATTCCCTTGGATGGAGAGATCTTGCAGCACAGGACGGCCAACACATCCAATGAAGCAAGATTGGACGTTAGTGCAAGAGGTTTTTGGACAAATGCACAGCGAGCGTTCTTTGACATAAGAGTATTTGACTCAATGGCCCATAGCTACAGCGAGCTGTCTCTGGATGCTGCACACAAGAGGAATGAACAAGAGAAGGTCAGGGCATATGAGGAAAGGATCTTAAATATCGAACAAGGCAGCTTTACCCCACTAGTCTTCACCACATCTGGAGGGATGGGACCCAGGGCCCAGTGCTTCTATTCAAGGCTTGCAGAGATCATCGCAGAGAAGAAGCAACAGCCCAGGAGCCACGTCGTAGCCTGGATGAGGTGCCGTCTATCTTTCTCATTGCTCAGATCAGCACTACTATGCCTGCGGGGAACAAGACGGTCTGAACCACAACCAGTGACGGTGGCAGAAGTGGACTACGAGGCACCAGTGGCAGAGGATCGCATTGGGAGGCGACTGGATTGAAGTTGCATGGTGTAGAATAGTAATATCTGATGCTTGTGAAATAAAATGTATGAACAATATTAAATAAAAATCAATGTAGTAGTAGTAATCCACGATGATGAGTCTGAGTGCTGACCCCGGAATAGTAAGTAGCTGAATGACTACCAAGTCGGACGCTTTGATGACTGTTCTGACCTGGTTTAGGGTCCAAAGAGGGGATGCACAGGCTGAGTGCTTCTATTCAAGGCTAGCAGAGATCATCGCAGAGAAGAAGCAACAGCCTAGGAGCCACGTCGTAGCCTGGATGAGATGCCGTCTATCTTTCTCATTGCTCAGATTAGCACTACTATGCATGCGGGGAACAAGAAGGTCTGCACCACAACCAGTGACGGTGCCAGAAGTAGACTACGAGGCAGCAGTGGCAGAGGGTCGCATTGGAAGGAGACTGGATTGAAGTTGCATGGTGTAGAATAGTAGTATCTGATGCTTGTGAAATTTAGTATGTGTACAATATTAAATATAAGGTAGTGGTGGTGGTGATGGTGGAGGTGGTGATGGTAGTAGTAGTAACATGAAATGTATGAAAAATATTAAATAAAAATCAATGTAGTAGTAGTAATCCACGATGATGAGTCTGAGTGCTTACCCCGGAATAGGAAGTAGCTGAATGACAACAAAGTCAGGCGCTTTGATGACTATTCTGACCTAGTCTAGGGTCCAAAGAGGGGATGCACAGACTGAGTGGTTGAAAATAAATGTAATAGTAGTAGTAGTGGTAGTAGTGTAGTAGTTGTCAATCAATCAAACTTTATTTCGTATTAGATAAAGTTGTAGTAGTAGTAGTAGTAATCATAGTAAAAGTAGTAGTAAATAGAAGGAAACATGCTTATATTATTGAAATGTTTGTGGACATACAGTAATGGAAGTAATGGTCGCTCTTCTGTAAATCTAAAATGGCTTACTTGAGAGTGGGAAAGGGGTGGGACCTTCTATTAAGTACTACTATTATTATTATTATTATTATTATTATTATTATTATTATTATTATTATTATTAGTAGTAGTAGTTGTAGTAGTGGTGGTGGTATTTAATGTTGTTTTTCCTTATTTCTGATTTCTTCATACTTGCTCTATGACTGTTTAATTGCCCTTTCCTTCTTATTTATCATCATCATCATCATCATCATATTATTATTATTGTTATTATAAATAATAGAAAAAATAATATTATATATATATATATATATATATATATATATATATATATATATATATATATATATATATATATATATATATATATATATATACTGTATATATATACAGTATATACAGTATATATAAGAAAATAAGGACAGTAATTATCATGTTGGAGTTGATTGCACAACCTATTGGTAATATAATCCTTCCCCTGGCCTCATAATGTCAGGGTTATCCCTTTCAATGACCACCTTAACCCGTTCAGTACCGGTGACATCCTTTTAGTTATATTCTGGCAATTATTAGACGATTTTATGGAACTTAGGAAGGACCTCTCGCAAAAATAAGGCTTCAAACTATCTCAACCAACCCTTTTAACTACCACAGATCCTTCTTAAGCTGCATAATATCGTCTAAATATATATAAAATGAAACATAACACCCGTAGCTGGTACTCAAAAGGCTAACCAAGATCACGTGTAGAGGTGGTCTTGCCTTAACCCCTTCTCTACCGGGGATGTCTTTTCAACATTTAGACGATATTTTTCAGCTTTAAAAGGGCCTCTAGCAATTAACAGACTTCGAACTATCTCACTTAACCCCGTTTACTACCACAGATCCTTCTTAAACTGCACACATTATGCCCGATATTGTTAGTGCTAAATTATCATATTTTGATGGGAAAGCAAGGATTACGATTGTTCATACCTTCAACTTTCTGCAAAGATATGGATTATGTCATATGGAAGATGGAACAGGAATTAAATGAAATGCTAGACAATCATTGTTTTGCCCGACTAAACGAACTACCCATGCTATAAACGTGAATACCGAAATTAGTAATTGGTTTGATAACTATATGTTCTTATTGTATTAATGAATACTGTACATCCTAATAATTAATTTAATAGTCATAATCAACAAATCCTGTTGAGTCAGTGGTTCAACTCGGTTATATAATAGTTTAATAGCCAATACAAGTGACCCCTTCTGTACTGTCGAAATCTATATATTTCTATTCTAGCTCTATTTAGACGATTTTGTGCAGCTTAAGAAGGATCTGTGGTAGTAAAAAGGTTTAAGTGAGATAGTTCGAAGCCTGTTACTTGTTTGAGCCCCCTTTTAAACTGAATATAATAGTCTAAATAAAGCTAGAATAAAATGAAAATGACGTCGTCGGTACAGAAGGGGTTAATGGTAAAATCAAATTTATGAAATAGATAAATGAATTTATATATATTCGAAAAATACATGCTCGATGATAATATACCCTGTTCATTTTCAGTGGGCTAGAAATTCTTACCGCAACATCTCATAACTAAAGAAGGACCAGAGTAATCGTGTTAACAATTATATAATTTGGAGAGAGTCAGCCAGGTAATTCGTGCAAAAATATACAGCCCATTTTCGCTTGCTCTTTTGAGTTACAGAGGATACAAGTCACGATTTGTTGTCCTACTTATGCTTTCTAGACCACCATTAAGCTTAAGAAACACCTCGTTCCAAATATATGTGTACATTTTTCGGTTAAAAATTTCCAGGCCTGAGGCAGGTTCCTCCTTAATTACAGGATTGTTTTAATTTTTCAGGAAAAAAACTATACCTAAATGACATGAAAGGGTTTCAGTGTTCAAAACTAATGGGGCTAAACTGAGGGAGAAGGGGTTTCAGAAAATGAAACTGCGGGTGGATGGGACTCGTCAGCTTTGGTCTAGGGTAGTAAACCTTACAAATCCATACTACTTACCTAAGGGTGAAGCAGGTTTGTGGATGGATTAGCCGCACACCACTGAAGAAAAATAGTGCTAAAAAGATACATAGAAGGCCTCGGAGGATTGACCACTAAACTTAGGGTCCCTAAGTTTAGTGGTCAATCCTCTAAGTCCTTCAGTACACTAGCACGAGTTGTCCTTTTCACAGGGGATAGGTCCGCTTTGAGTACATCCGCTTTGGAGTAGGGGAGTACATCCATATTCATATCTCTCGCCGTGTCATCCAATCACTCATAGACAACACGCAGCTGCAGGCACGACCCCCCCGAAACCCATCCTTCTGAATCCTTCCTTCCTCGCGAGGACAGAGTCCACCTGGCCAGGCTGAGATGTGGCCTCCATCCAGCTCTTCTAAGCTATCAGAAGAGACTGGATGACTCCGTCGACGACATCTGCCCGGGATGTAACACAGCACCCCATACCAATAAACACATCGTAGAAGACTGCATTTCACACAATTACTTGCGCCAACAACACAATCTTCACTCCTTGAGAGCCCTGTGGGAAAGCCCGACCGTAGCAATGGCCTTCCTTAGGGACTCGGGGCTGTTCGGCCAGGCAGCTTAGGGAACGACAACAACAACAGCACATGAATGTGCATTTATAATAATTAATGTGTAAATAATGTCTTAGTTATTGATAGTCTCAATGTAAGAATAATACATCACAAATATAGGAATACCAGTCAAGTTTAGCTTGGTCTAATCTTCTTTTTATTGATAAAGCATACATCATATAAAGCATACATCATATAAAGCATACATCATATAAAGCATACATCATATAAAGGATACATCATATAAAGCATACATCATATAAAGCATACATCATATAAAGCATACATTATATAAAGCATACATCATATAAAGGATACATCATATAAAGGATACATCATATAAAGCATACATCATATAAAGCATACATCATATAAAGCATACATCATATAAAGGATACATCATATAAAGGATACATCATATAAAGCATACATCATATAAAGCATACATCATATAAAGCATACATTATATAAAGGATACATCATATAAAGCATACATCATATAAAGCATACATTATATAAAGGATACATTATATAAAGCATACATCATATAAAGGATACATCATATAAAGCATACATCATATAAAGCATACATTATATAAAGGATACATCATATAAAGCATACATCATATAAAGGATACATCATATAAAGGATACATCATATAAAGCATACATCATATAAAGCATACATCATATAAAGCATACATTATATAAAGGATACATCATATAAAGCATACATCATATAAAGCATACATTATATAAAGGATACATCATATAAAGGATACATCATATAAAGCATACATCATATAAAGGATACATCATATAAAGCATACATCATATAAAGCATACATCATATAAAGCATACATCATATAAAGCATACATTATATAAAGCATACACTGATAAAGCCGGTATCACACAAGAGCTTTTATAGGCAACATTCGATAATCAAAATGTTTCTGGCAACATTTCTGGAATATTTTGCACTGGTATCCGAAACTAGACTGATGGTAGATGAACAATCGTGACAGAAATTTTTAAAATGTTGACCTCATAAGCTGCCAGACCAGTGTTGAGGATAGATGTTGAGGGGAAAAGTGCTCGTGTGATACCGGCTTAAGTAGAGCGCTTGGTATTATTTCATCAAAGTATGAATGATCATATATTACGATGGCCAAACAAGCAAGCTACAAAAGCAATAACAATCATTTGATGACTGTAATAATCCGATTTATCCATTTCACTCCCAACACCAAACACCACCCAATGAAATTAATGAAAGCATGTGATCGTCCCGGGATTCGAACCTGGGTTACCACATACAGATCTTAAATTAACACTCTAACCATTACACCATCAAGACAGTTAAACGTTAAGGGGAGGTATTTAGTTTGTTCCCTAGACCTCCATCAAGCTTAAAATTACACCCCCTTGAGTCCCTTTCAAGATAAATTTGTAAATCTTTCGGTAGAAAAATGTCCCGGCCGAAGGCCGGTTCCTCTTAAATTACAGGCTCGCTATCGCTCGCCAGGATAAAATCGACACCTGAATTGCACGAAAGGTCTTAATATGGGGTGAAAGTTCTTAAAATCGCTAAACTAATGGGGCAAACGTTTTATAATATCAAAAGCAATGGGGCTAAACATGAGGGAGAAAGGAGTCAAGAAAAAAATCCCTCAAGTTGAGATCTCCCCTTAAGTCATAGTTACTTAGCTCAAGACATAAAGAAATATCTGCAAATACAGCGTCAGTACGTAATTCACCATTCGCTTACCTATTCTAGTAGTTACCTGTGCACTTAATTAACCCTCTCCGACATATGACGCGATTTTGAGCCTATTAGGGATACTTTAAAGCCTTTATCATCATCAGGGGCATTTAGAAACCTTTAGTTTAGTTACTTCAACCTATGCAGTTGTCTTTGAGTTAGCTGTGGGCAGAAAACTAATTTTAGAGAGGTAATTATAAGAGTGAGAGAACTCTATTTCTTATTGCTAATCTGGCAACCTCTGTGTCATATGAGTCTGTAGGGGTTAACATAAACGTCCTTTGCAATGACAATGAATGCTTATACATAATAGCTGCATTTGATTATTAATAACTTGAGAACACGAAAACGAGAAACATTAACAATAGAAGCAAATCAAGCAAACTAGCAAGCAACTATAAATGTATATTGATGAGTTGATGTACTATTACACATATAACACATATATCAATACCATTAATACTGTTAAAATAGTGATAACCATAGTACAAATACTACTTATAATACCAGTACTACTAATACGACGAGATATTATCAATAACAGTAATGCACATTATAACAATGAAACAATTATGATACAAATCTATGTGATCAAGCAAACATACTAAAATAACAATTATATTCACTGGAGATAATGCTATAAGATAAAGCTCAAGGCAAACTACGCAAAGGAAATAAGCTAAGACTGTTTAACCCCTTCTGTACCGGCCACGTCTTTTTAACTTTATGCTGGCTACTATTAGACGATTTTATTCGGTGTAAAAAGGGCCCCTAGTAATTAGCAGGTTCAGTAACTATCTCACTTAACCCATTTTACTACCACAGATCCTTCTTAATCTGCACAGAATCGTCAAAATATAGCAAGATATAAACTTTAAATATCATCGCCGGTACTGAAGGGGTTAACCCTTTCAGTATACGATGGCGGCATTTATTGTAGCTAACATTAGAAGATTTTTAAGGGTGTTTTTTATTGGCACCTCACTCATGTTTAGCCCTATTAGCCTAGTGTTGAAATTGTATAGGACGTTTGTCCATTAGTTTGGCAATTCTTGTCAATTATTATACCTTCCGTGCCATTTAGGTGTCAAATTTTGTCTGTCGATTTAGGAGGAGAATACAAAAGTACAAATTTAGCTCGTAGGGGGGGCGGGGGGGGGGGGGTCCTTGGGGCTGTGAATTCAATACATAAATAAATACAAATAAATACAAATAACACTGCGAGACCCACTTGGAAGCAAAACAGTGCACTGGTTTATACTATAATTTTCCAATGTTTACGGTCACAGGAACATAATTATTGCCATCACAATAATGTTATCGGTCACAAGCATTCCTAACGGTCAAGTTTGTTGGGTTTTTACTGTCGCATAGCCGTAATTTAAGGGGGGGGTTGTTATTTAAGGGGGGATCTTAGGGTTGTTATTTAAAGGGGGGTTGTTATTTAAGGGGGAGGGTTATTTAAGGGGGGGGTTGTTATTTAAGGGGGGGTTGTTATTTATGGGGGGGTTGTTATTTAAGGGGGGGGTTGTTGTTTAAGAGGGGGGGTTGTTATTTAAGTGTTTTTTCTTCTTTTTCTGGCACCCCTTCTCCCTCATGTTTTGTATTTTTATAAACTCTACAGTGTAATATATATTTCAATACACCTTCGTACTACAATAATCCTTTTCTAATCTCTATAAAATCGTCTACGCTGAGCCAGAATATAAAGAAGATAGCGTCTTCGCATACTAATTAAATACATCATGAAACTTAAACAATGTCATCAACAAACACTCTCGATAATAGTAATTCATATGATAACCAACTCACCAATTAACTTACAAATACACCTAATTAATTAAATCAATGCAACTCATGAATACAAGCAACTTATCAACAAAATACTATCGGTAATGATAAGTAACAAGTAACTACCGATTAACCCCTTCAGCACCATGATACCTTAATATGTTTACCTTTGGTTCTGGCTAAGATTAAATGATTGTCTGCAGTTTGAGAAGGACCTTGTTGTTAAGAGGGTTTGTTGAGATTGTCTTTACCCATTTGAGTCGTAGACGCAGATTATAAACTAAAGCCGGTATCACACGAGCGCTTTTCCCCTCAACATTGATGCTCAACACTGGTCTGGCAGCTTATATGATGTCAACTTTTTAAATATATGATGTCAACTTTTTAAATGTATGATGTCAACTTTTTAAATATTTCGGTTACGTGAATTTATCTATCATCAGTCTAGTTTCCGATACCAGTGCAAATTATTCCAGAAATGTTGCCAGAAAAATTTTGATTATCGAATGTTGACTAAAAACGCTCTCGTGTGATACCGGCTTGAAGAAAATCGTTTAATGGTAACCAGGATATGACGAAGATTACGTAATGGTGGTGAAGGGGTTAATGATGCCTGGGGTTAATAGACTGGGTGTGTATGGTAATGGACAGTGACGTATTATAGCAGGGCACCGAACAATGGATGAATAGCCATAAGAACCGGGCTACTTGAAGGGTTAAAGGGGGTCACCGGCCTTTTTTTTTATCTGTCTCTAATTTTCTCTCTTTCCCTGGCTTGTATCCATTCGGCCCCATTCAGCCAACTGTTTTATGAAGTTTATCCCCATCCAGGTGTCGATTTCTTCCTGGCGAGCGATAGCGAGCCAGCATTGTATGGAGAAATCCGGCTTCGCCGGAAAAAAAATTCTATCGAAAAATGTACAATTTTAGCTTGCTGTCAAAAACAATAATATATATATATTGGCTCGCTACCGCTCGCCAGGAAATATTGACACCTGGATGGGAGTAAACGTTTTAAAACAGTAGGCTGAATGGGGCCGAATGGATACAAGCCAAAGAGAGGGGGAGAGAAAGAGAAAGAAAGCAAAGTGGGCTCCCTTAAAGAGTGAATAGAAGACACGAGGAGTGGATAAGGAAAGAGGCAAGGTTTACGGTGCTAGGACACGCAGCAATATTGCCAACATAAAAGGATTGAAGGATTAGTAACCCATTCAATCCCGGTGACAACCTTTTCGTTGTATTTTGGCAGCTATTAGACGTTTTGGCAGCTATTAGACGTTTTGGCAGCTATTAGACGTTTTGGCAGCTATTAGACGTTTTGGCAGCTATTAGACGTTTTCGTTCAGGTTAGGAAGGACGTCTACTCATTACAAGGGTGCAGACTATCTCAATAAATCCCTTAAGCTACCATATACCTTTCCTAAGCTGTATAAAATCGTGTAAGTGTGGGTGATATCCAATAGAAAGACGTCGCCGATAACTGAAGGGGCAAAGGAAGTGAATTCAAAGTGAGGAAGAGTACAGTCAATAATAAACATTCGTGGACCTCCCCTATTTTTAATTATCCATGTAAATCTCCGGAAACTGATTTTTTGGAGTAATGTTGTACATATCAATTACACAACTATTTATAATTGTTAATGAAAAGCATGGTCCATCCAAACATCAATCCAGATGGTTATGTTTGCATAAGGAAAACCATACGATTTCTTATGAGGAAGTGTAGGTGCAAGGACATTATGAACAAGGGCTGGAGAAAAACGAAGAAGAAAAGAATGGAGTGCTAGTTAAGGGGGGTGACCTGTTTTTGTTCTGTCCTTTTCTATCTTTCTCTGGCTTGTATCCATTTGGCCCCATTCAGCCTACTGTTTTAAGACGTTTATCCCCATCCAGGTGTCATTTTTTTTACTGGTGAGCGATAGCGAGCCAGCATATTTTTTATTTTTGTTTGACAGCAGGTTAAATTTGTACATTTTTCGACAGAAAAATGTCTCCGGCGAAGCCGGATTTCTTCATATAATGCTGGCTCGCTATCGCTCGCCAGGAAGAAATCGACACCTAGATGGGGATAAACGTCTTAAAATAGTTGGCTGAATGGGGCCGAATGGATACAAGCCAGAAACAGAGAGAAAAGGACAGAAATAACAAAAAGCAGGTCACCCCCCTTAACTACGTAATAATATGACCTATAAAAAACTAGAACAAATATAACCAACACGTTTTTATATCGCCTTTAGTTTTGTTGTATAGGTATTTCCTCAAATGCACCCTTATCAACTTGATAGGCCCGACTGCCTTAAAAAGTAAAAGGTTAATAGATTGATGACTGGGGGATGAAAAGGGCGTTCACTGTGAAAAAAGAGATATATATATATATATATATATATATATATATATATATATATATATATATATATATATACTGTGCATTTACATGTATCCATAATGATATACGTTGATTAGTAATGGTCGGATAATTTGTTAAATTTAGTACACGTAAACAATCGTATCAGTTGTTAGGTTCATCATTTTAGTTAATATACATTAGAAAATAATGTATTATTATTATAGTGTGAACACAAAATATGTGCGCGATATATGGCTAGCAATTTGGTAATTCTAAAAAAAAAAAAAAAAAAAAAAAAAAAAAAAAAAAAAAAAAAAAAAAAAAAAATCTTAAAATTCTGAATGATCTAGTGTAAGCATGAGGGTGAAGGGGGTCCAGAATAAAATCACTTAATTGTTTATAGGGTGAGAAGAAGGTTGTACGGCGTGTGATGATCAGGAGGTGTTATGAGTGTTGGGTGTTGGAAATGTCTATAGGTTCAAGGTGGCTACACGAACACGGAATAGTGGGCTAAGCATGAGGAAGAAAGGTGAGGAGAAGGTTGTACAGTGTGTGTGATGATAAGGAGGTGTTGAGTGTTGGTTGTTGGAAATGCCTATAGGTTCAAGGTGGTTACACGAATACGGAAAAGTGGCGGTGGTGGTGGTGGTGGTGGTGGTGGTGGTGGTGGTGGTGGGGATGGTGGTGGTGGTGGTGGTGGTGGTGGGGATGGTGGTGGTGGTGGTGGGGGTGGGGGTGGGGGTGAACGGTGTGTAACATATGGGCTTTAACCCCCTCTGTACCGGCGACGTCTTATTAAATTCAATTGCACCTATTATTTAATCGAGTTGGTGCAGTTTAAGAAGAGTCTGTGGCAGTATAAAGGGCTAGGTGATATGGTTCTAAGTCTGTTAATTACTGTAGCCCCTATTTAAGCTGAATAAAATCGTTTGATAGTAACCAGAATAAAGTTAAATAGACGTCGCCGGTACAGAAGGAGTTAATGAAGGTGAACAGTTAGTATCAAGGTGGAGGAAGGGAACACAAATACAGTGTAAGGAAGGATAGGAGGCATTTAGCCATGCATGAATTAAAAGAGATGGTTTCTGGTTGGCGACATAATATTAGAGAGACTGCATTGAAAGATAATCTGATAGTTGTAAGATAACTTGAATTATTGCTACAAGAAAATGGTGGTAGAAGAAAAAACATTACATGTACATTAGATATACATGTAGTCAGGTCATCTTAACCTGGATAATAATTTGACCTTGCGGCTGATTTCCTGACCCTAGATTGCACAATTTGTTTAAACTACCATCCATTTAATTCCCAATGATATTGTCTTTTCATAACTACCGGTGTGTTTTATTATTAGCATCAAGTCAATAAGTTAATAACCCTTTCGGTACGGGTGACGAGTTTTAAAAAAATTATCTAAGCTATAATGATATGACTATATTAAGATTAGGAAGGAGGTATGATAGCTAACAGGATTAATTAAGGCAGTCTGTACTATTTCAATTACAAGACGTACTTCCTCAGCTGAATAACATCATGTAATAGTTCCCAGAATACAATATGAAGAGCGTCACCGGTACTGAATGGGTTGAAAGGGAGACAAATTTTATTTATATTTTTTTACCCTGTTACGAGAAAAATAGCCTACACTCTGTTTCTTGTCAACTGACGGCAAATTGCAAAGTTCCCATCAAAATTTCTCAGTTATTTTGTACATCTTGCAGTGAAATATGGTGTTAATTATATATCATTGGTCGTCGTTTGATGCGGATACTTAGTAGTTTCACTTTTTTTATTAAATATCAAGAAAATAACTGCTAAGGGATTCAATTTACCGTCAGATGAAATGAAACCTAGTATTTAATCACGGACGAGAGTAAAGGCCGGCCAAGGCATGATCACCTTCAGATTGTCGTGGTCGATCTCCAGGTCACCATCATCATCACCGTAGAAGGGCAGGAAGGCCAGCTTGGGGAACACCTCCTGCTGGTGGTTGCCTGCTGCTGTGTACCCGGTCCCCCAGTTGTTGGGGCCCTGTGGAGTGTAGAATGAAGGTTTTTGAGCACTAATGAGTCTTGTTGGAACCATTGGAGCGGTGGGAGTCTTCGAATGTGTTTCAGCTGCAGCAGGAGTTTCATGTATGTCAGTAGCAGCAGGAGTTTCATGTGTTTCAGCAACAACAGGAGTCTCATGTGTTTCAGTAACAACAGGAATCTCATGTGCTTCAGCAGCAACAACAGGAGCAGCAGGAATCTCAGGTACAGCAGCAGCAGGAGTCTCAGGTACAGTAACAGCAAGAGTCTCAGGTACAGCAACAGCAGGAGTCTCAGGTACAGCAGCAGCAGGAGTCTTAGGTACAGCAACAGCAGGAGTCTCAGGTACAGCAACAGCAGGAGTCTCAGGTACAGCAGCAGCAGGAGTCTTAGGTACAGCAACAGCAGGAGTCTCAGGTACAGCAGCAGCAGGAGTCTTAGGTACAGCAACAGCAGGAGTCTCAGGTACAGCAACAGCAGGAGTCTCAGGTACAGCAACAGCAGGAGTCTCAGGTACAGCAACAGCAGGAGTCTCAGTTACAGCAGCAGCAGAAGTCTCAGGTACAGCAACAACAAGAGTCTCAGGTACAGCAACAGCAAGAGTCTCAGGTACAGCAACAGCAGGAGTCTCAGGTACAGCAACAGCAGGAGTCTCAGGTACAGCAACAGCAGGAGTCTCAAGTACAGCAACAGCAACAGTCTCAGGTACAGCAACAGCAGGAGTCTCAGGTACAGCAACAGCAGGAGTCTCAGATACAGCAACAGAAGGAGTTTCAGGTACAGCAGCTGCAAGATTATCAGGTACAGCAACAGCAAGAGTCTCAGGTACAGCAACAGCAAGAGTCTCAGGTACAGCAGCAGGAGTCTCTGATACAACAACAGCAGGAGTCTCACGTACAGCAGTAGCAGCAGGAGTCTCAGGTACAGCAGCAGCAAGAGTCTCAGGTACAGCAACAGCAGGAATCTCAGGTACAGCAACAGCAGGAGTATCAGGTACAGCAGCAGGAGTCTCTGGTACAGCAACAGCAGGAGTCTCAGGTACAGCAACAGCAGGAGTCTTAGGTACAGCAGCAGCAGGAGTCTCTGGTACAGCAACAGCAGGAGTCTCAGGTACAGCAACAGCAGCAGGAGTCTCAGGTACAGCAGCAACAGCAGGAGTCTCAGGTACAGCAGCAGCAGCAGGAGTCTCAGGTACAGCAACAGCAAGAGTCTCAGGTACAGCAACAGCAAGAGTCTCAGGTACAGCAACAGCAAGAGTCTCAGGTACAGCAACAGCAAGAGTCTCAGGTACAGCAACAGCAGGAGTCTCAGGTACAGCAGTAGCAGGAGTCTCAGGTACAGCAACAGCAGGAGTCTTAGGTACAGCAGCAGCAGGAGTCTCTGGTACAGCAACAGCAGGAGTCTCAGGTACAGCAACAGCAGGAGTCTCAGGTACAGCAGTAGCAGGAGTCTCAGGTACAGCAACAGCAGGAGTCTTAGGTATAGCAGCAGGAGTCTCTGGTACAGCAACCGGAGCCTCAGTTACAGCAGCAGGAGTCTCTGGTACAGCAACAGCAGGAGTCTCAGGTACAGCAACAGCAGGAGTCTCAGGTACAGCAACAGCAGGAGTCTCAGGTACAGCAACAGCAGGAGTCTTAGGTACAGCAGCAGCAGGAGTCTCTGGTACAGCAACAGCAGGAGTCTCAGGTACAGCAACAGCAGGAGTCTCAGTTACAGCAGCAGCAGGAGTCTCAGGTACAGCAACAGCAGGAGTCTCAGGTACAGCAACATAAGGAGTCTCAGGTACAGCAACAGCAAGAGTCTCAGGTACAGCAGCAGCAAGAGTATCAGGTACAGCAACAGCAAGGGTCTCAGGTACGGCAACAGCAAGAGTATCAGGTACAGCAGCAGGAGTCTCTGGTTCAGCAACAGCAGGAGCCTCAGGTACAGCAGCAGCAGCAGGAGTCTCAGGTACAGCAGCAGCAAGAGTCTCAGGTACAGCAACAGCAGGAGTCTCAGGTACAGCAGCAGGAGTCTCTGGTACAGCAACAGCAGGAGTCTCAGGTACAGCAACAGCAGGAGTCTTAGGTACAGCAGCAGGAGTCTCTGGTACAGCAACAGCAGGAGTCTCAGGTACAGCAACAGCAGGAGTCTTAGGTACAGCAGCAGGAGTCTCTGGTACAGCAACAGCAGGAGTCTCGGGTACAGCAACCGGAGCCTCAGGTACAGCAGCAGGAGTCTCGGGTACAGCAGCAGCAGGAGTCTTAGGTACAGCAACAGCAGGAGTCTCAGGTACAGCAGCAGCAGGAGTCTCTGGTACAGCAACAGCAGGAGTCTCTGGTACAGCAACAGCAGGAGTCTCAGGTACAGCAGCAGCAGCAGGAGTCTCATATACAGCAGCAGCAAGAGTCTCAGGTACAGCAACAGCAAGAGTCTCAGGAACAGCAACAGCAGGAGTCTCAGGTACAGCAACAGGAGTCTCTTGTACAGCAACAGCAGGAGTCTCAGGTACAGCAACAGCAGGAGTCTTAGGTACAGCAGCAGGAGTCTCTGGTACAGCAACCGGAGCCTCAGGCACAGCAGCAGGAGTCTCTGGTATAGCAACAGCAGGAGTCTCAGGTACAGCAACAGCAGGAGTCTCTGGTATAGCAACAGCAGGAGTCTCAGGTACAGCAACAGCAGGAGTCTTAGGTACAGCAGCAGCAGGAGTCTCAGGTACAGCAGCAGGAGTCTCTGGTACAGCAACCGGAGCCTCAGGTACAGCAGCAGGAGTCTCTGGTACAGCAATAGCAGGAGTCTCAGGTACAGCAGCAGCAGGAGTCTCAGGTACAGCAACAGCAGGTGTCTCAGGTACAGCAGCAGCAGGAGTCTCTGGTACAGCAACAGCAGGAGTCTCAGGTGCAGCAACAGCAGGAGTCTTTGGTACAGCAACAGCAGGAGTCTCAGATACAGCAGCAGCAGGAGTCTCAGGTACAGCAGCAGCAGGAGTCTCAGGTACAGCAACAGGAGTCTCTGGTACAGCAACAGGAGTCTCAGGTACAGCAACAGCAGAAGTCTCAGGTACAGCAGCAGGAGTCTCAGATACACCAGCAGGAGTCTCATATACAACAAGAGGAGCTTTAGCTTCAGTAACAGAAGTCTTACCGTCACATAAGGTTTCCACTGCTGCTAGTACCTCTAATTCGGTATCTGGAGCCTCATTCACGAAAACAGGAATTTCAGTAGCTTCAGTTTCATGTTTGTTCTCAACCCCAATAGAAACCTTAGATGTACCGGTAAGTATTGGGGTTTGAAGTACATCTGTGGCAGGCATCTCTGGATTAGTAGAAATGTCATGTGATGCTGATTCTTCAATAATAACATAGGCTGCTGGTTCGACTGGTTTGTTCGTCTGTGGTTCGATATGGGCCAGAGGTACACCGACGTTGACCTGGGTGTGGAAATTAGAATCTTGTTTAATATTTGAGGCTATCGAGATCATATAATATGCAGTATAAACACATACATACATACATACACAAAATATCAAATGGATGAAGGTATGTATATGTCTACTTTTATATAGCTATATTTCAATTTGGTAGGCAAGTGGAGTGTATTAATAATCTATTGATAATAAACGCATTAAATAAACGCATTAAATAAACGCATTAAATAATCTGGTTATATAGCCTTGACAGAGGGTGGAGCTGGTGGTGTGAGGGCAGGGTGGGCTAGGGAGCAGGAGGACAGTAATTACTTAAGGGGGTAGTGGTTAGTTTTTGGTCTATATATATATTTATTTATCTATGTTTTAGTTTCCTCGCTAGACCTCCATCAAGCTTACAATTACACCGCCTAGACCCCCTTTTAAGATTAATTTGTACATTTTTCGGCAAAAAAATCCCCGCCGCAGGCCGGTTCCTCATAAATTACAGGCTCGCTTTCGCTCGCCATGAAAAAATCGACACCTAAATGGAACGAAAGGTCTTAAAGTTGACAGAAATGGAGCGAGAGTTCTTCAAATCGCCAAACTAACAGGGCGAACGTCTTAGAATATCAAAAGCAATGGGGTAAACACGAGAAACAAGGGGGTTCAGAAAAACAACCCATTTCCCCTTAACATGACAAGAAGTAGTCCACAAGAGGCAGGGCTGGAGAGTGGGATGGAGGCACAGTGGACACGAAGCAAAAACCCTGGGGTGAGGAACAAGGTTACAATGTCTACCCTCAAATGATAATGTTGGACAGGTTGGGAGAGAGGTTATCCTGACCAGTGTTCGAACCCACTCTCTCCAGATATATATTTTTGTTTTGACAGCAAGCTAAATTTGTACATTTTTCGATAGAAAAATTTCTCCGGCGAAGCCAGATTTCTCCATTCAATGCTGGCTCGCTATCGCTCGCCAAGAAGAAATCGACACCTGGATATGGAGATAAACATCTTAAAACAGTTGTGCACCATATTCATTCGATCATGAGCGGATGGTCGAGTGGATATGGTGCCCAACTCTCACAATAATATCTGGAGAAAGTGGGTTCGAATCCTGGTCAGGATACCTCTCTCCTAACCAATAATTACCGTGCTTGAAAAAATAAACTCGGAAATGTTGACATAATGACCCAAAGCACCACATGAGGAGGAGCACTTTTATGACAACGTTGCGCATAAAACTTCATCAGGACAAATTATAAAGCTATATGCGAAACGTTGTCGTCATTAAAGTGCTCCTCCTCACATGGTGTTTTCATTCAACATTGATCGATCACACTTGGTGGAATGGGGGGGGGGGGGGGGGGGGTGCTGCGTGAAAGGACAAGGGTCCAGTCGGTATATCTAACAGAGGGGTTGTGATATGTTTGACAGCCGAGGAGACTTGGGCTTAACCCCTTCTTTCGGTATCAGACGCTGGGAAGGGAAGGAATTGTTTAAGAATACAAGTGTTAGTCAACAGGTTTTAGGGTATGGGAGAAGGACAGTACCACTTCCAAGGTCTAACAAAGGGGTTGGGAGTGGCAGGCTGGGCGGGGAGAGGGGGGGGGGGGGGCCGGTGGCAAGGTCAGGCAGCCTGTGTTGGGAGGGTGGGGGGGGGGGGGGGGTAGTACCATTGATATCTATGGGTAGTGCGCACCAGGTCTAACGTTGGGGGTGAATTATTGGAGGGGAGTTATCAGAGGGAAAGGGTGGTTGGGGAGAAGGGGAGCCAAGGAGTAGGTATACCCATAACGAACCGAGCTGGGGTGGGTGGGTCAATCTGGGGAGGTGTTCCTTTGATAGGATTAAGGGAGCCCACCTCGCTTTTTTTCTCTTTCTCTCCCTCTCTCTTTGGCTTGTATTCATTCGGCCCCATTCAGCCTACTGTTTAAGACGTTTACACCCATTTTTCGATAGAAAATGTCTACGGCGAAGCCGGATTTCTCCATACAATGCTGGCTCGCTTACGCTCGCCAGGAAGAAATCGATACCTAGATGGGGATAAACGTCTTAAAACAGTTGGCTGAATGGGGCCGAATGGATACAAGCCAGGGAAAGAGAGAAAAAGAGGGAAAGGTAAACACAAGACGGTGACCCCCCTTAACTTGGTCCTTGACTTCCCACAATATTTATTAGACATTTATTGAAGATTATGCGGAAAGTTAACACTCTTGTTATTTATATGTGTATGAAGGAGACAACAGTCAAAGCTGCATGTAACGAGTGTCCTCCTAAAAATTGAAAGAGGCGTAAAAAAAACGAAAACAAAAATAAAAAAAATAAAATAAAAATGCAGAAAGCAGAAGGGGCCGGGGGTGGAGGGCGGTGTTTTTGAGGAGGCGCCCGGGGTTATTTTGATTCATCTCATTTATTTATTCATATAAAATATTATATTATAATGATGTGTGTGCATGAAGGAGAAAATAGCAATGCTGAATGAAACAAGTGTCCCCCCCCCCCCCACACACGCACACACATACACAAGTTGAAAGGGTGATAAAGAGCTAAATTCTAGGCACGTTAAGGCCGCGTCATACAGAAGTTCGAACGTTGGCCGACTGCTGCCCGAAGTCGATGACTTGCATATTTTTCCCGAATGCAACCGAAAGTAACTCAGAGTCGAATTAACCCGACACTGACTCGAATGAATTTCGAATATAACCCGATAGACCTGAATGAAAATCGATGATGAGTCGATGAATCCCCGTACGTAACTCGAAGGAAACCCGATGTGGAACGAAGAAGCCTCGATCATGCGTCGAATATAAATCGAATATGCCCCGAAGACGGGGAAATAACCAGAATTATTACCGAAGCTCAGCTGAAGCTCAGTCGATCAACAACCGAAATAGAAGAAGTTAGGTCGAACGTCAGTCGAATAGGTCGAAGATCATAGTTAAATAATCGCTTATATTATCTTTCGTTAACCCTTTCTGTGTCGGTGACGTCATATTTATTTGATTTCAGCAATATTTAGACGATTTATCGAAGCTTAGGATGGATTTATGGTAGCTAAAGGGATTAATTTATATTGTCTTTTTTTTTTTTTTTTTTTTTTAAGAGACAATGAACGGAGGAAGGAAAAACACAGATAAAACAAAAAGGTCCATGTGCCTAAAGGCATCCTCCATTCATAAAATGTTTGTAACAACTGGATCTGAAGCATTTTATGGGTAGACGCCCTTCCTGCACTGAATAAAATCGTCTAATAGTTGCCAGAGTATAATGAGAGTATATTGAAGAAGGATCTGTGGTATTAAAAAGGATTAAGTAAAACAATTCGAAACCTGCTAATTGTTTTTAAGCTGAATTATATCGTCTAATGGTAACCAGAGTAAAGTTAATAGGACATCACCGGTACTGAAAGAGTTCTTATAATAAATGTGTTCTATAATGAATTTCAGATTAGTGGCGTTTCCTTCAATGTGTTAAATATACTATTCATAATATGTAGACTAGTTATGCTACAACCAATATAATATATTCTACATTGCACACACGAAATCAACAATGTACTCAGCTTAGAATTTATATCTTGTAGCGTGTATTTTCCTATTTACCTATTTGTAGTTTACAGGAATTGAGCAGCGCTCGTGTTGTCCTGTCTTAGTTACTTTATAATCAATCCATTTTACTTAGACAAGTATCGTAATGGATATTCCCAGTTCCCAGTATTTTGGACTAACATATCATAACTTATGTTGCCCTATTTCCATATTTACTTTTATCCAAGCTAGATTTGAACATGTTAATGTTCCTCGCTCTCACCACCTCCTCCTCCAAGTTGTTCCAAGTCTCTATACTCCTATATGGGAAGCTGAATTTCTTTGTGTCCTTACGACATCTGCCCTTCCTCAGCTTAAACTCGTGCCCTCTTGTCCTTCCATTATCCCTCACGAATAGATCTTCCCTATCTACTCGTTCCAAACTTTTTACTCCCTTGAACATCGTTATTAAGTCTCCTCGTTCCCTTCTCTCTTTCAAGGTAGGCAGTTGTAGTGTCTTAAGTCTTTCCTCATATGTCAACTCCTTCAATCTTGGGATCATCTTCGTTGCTATCCTTTGGACTTTCTCTAATTTGTTTATATGTTTTTTCAAATGTGGTGACCATATCACTGCTGCATATTCCAATCTTGGTCTTATCATAGTCATTATCAGTTTTCTTAACATTTTTTCATACAAATAGTTAAATGCCACTCTCATATTGGTTATTATTCCATATGCTCCTCCAATGATCATGTTAATATGCTTCTCCGGGGATAGATCATCTTGTATTATCACTCCAAGGTCCTTCTCATGCCGTGTTTTGCCGATTATTTCAATTCCTAATTTGTACTCCCAGCTTGGCCTTATCTCACTTGTTCCCACTTCCAAAACATGACACTTTTCTGCATTGAAACTCATTTTCCAGGTTTGGCTCCATCTGTGCAACTCATCTAGGTCCTTTTGAAGATCCTGACAACTTTCTATACAGGTGACATTCTTCATGATCTTAGCGTCATCCGCAAACATATTCATATGACTATTCAAGTTTTCTGGCATGTCGTTTATATAAAGTAGGAACATTATCGGACCCAACACTGATCCCTGTGGTACTCCGCTCGTCACACTCCTCCACTGTGAATATTCGTCTCGTATCGTGGTCCTCATTTCTCTTCCTATTAAAAAGTTTTCCATCCATTTTAACATCCTACCATGTACACCTCCAACAACCTGCAATTTCCACAATAACCTTTTGTGAGGCACCCTGTCAAAGGCCTTTTTCAGGTCCAGGTAAACACAGTCAACCCATCCCCCTCTCTCCTGTGTAACATCTACAACTCTTCTATAAAAGCTTAATAAATTAGATACACAAGATCGCCCTTCCCTGAATCCAAACTGTTTCTCGCTAAGCACCCCCTGTCCCTCAATGAAGTGTGTCCACTTTTGTCTTATAATTTTCTCACAAATTTTGCAAACCATGCTGGTGAGGTACACCGGTCTGTAGTTAAGCGGATTTTCTCTGTCTCCTCCTTTGTAAATTGGTACTATGTTAGCTCTCTTCCATTCCACTGGCAGGTCTCCCTCATTCAGTGAAGATGTGTGTGTGTGTGTGTGTGTGTGTGTGTGTGTGTGTGTGTGTGTGTGTAACGAAGCTGTAACAAATTAGTGGTCAATAAACTATCTACTTATCTTTCTGTGTGTGTGTGCCATCCTGACATTTGTTTTTATTTGTATGTAGGGTGAGTGCGGCTATGCGTCATCCCCTCGTAGTCCTCCTTTGATTGATTGATGTGCTTATACCCTGTTCTAAACAAACAGGTCAAAATTCTTAAGGGGGGGTCACCAGCTTTTTTTGTTATCTCTCTCTCCGTTTCTCTCTTTCCCTGGCTTGTATCCATTCGGCCCCATTCAGCCAACTGTTTTAAGACGTTTATCCCCATCCAGGTGTCGATTTCTTCCTGGCGAGCGATAGCGAGCTAGCATAGACAATGAAAAAACAGATGGATAGGGTGATATTCGACTGTTATTCGAGTGAGCATCGACTTTCCATTGTCTGTTATTCTGCCATTTCTGGTCATGGTTGGGTCAATATCGAGTCTCGTTTGACTCTCGTTTGAGTTACATTCGATTTTATGAGATTCATCCAGTTATCATCGAGTTTCCTTCCGGGTAATATCACTATCATCGGGTTACATTCGACCCATGTTCGAGTAATTCGAGTCACATCGGCAATTCAAAATACAATCGAATAGGTCGAATGTAACCCGAATATGACTCGAATATATCCGAATGTAACTGGAACGTAACTAGATCATGACTCGATAGTTTTTAACGGTTTTTTGACCCGATTCATCGCCAAAAGTTAATGCATGAATTAACTTTTGGCCGATTCACCGGATGATTCGACTCAAGCCCAGAACATTCCAAGAACTTCCCGAAGATAACCGAAGATCACCCAAAGGTTACCAGAATCGACCGGAACTGGCTGAAATTTGAATTTTTAAATCGATTCGGCCGGGCTCGGGTGGGTTCGACTTCTGTATGACGCGGCCTTTAGAGTCAATATGTCTGAATACACGGAACTTGAAGAAGTTTAGGTCATAAGATGAGGGAAAGACAGTTTGAGGGAGAGAGTTCCAGAGCTTACTTGTTGAGTAGAACAAAGACTGGAAAAATCGGTTCTATCTTGGGTTAGAGAGCTTGGAAAGATAAAGGGTGCTGCTTACCGTGTCTGCCAGAGTAGGAGGGGGGGCAGAGTTGAGGGGCAGGAGGGCAGGGTTGAGGTGCAGGGGGGCCGTAGTCACCAGGCCCACCACAATCATTATCTATCAAACAAAACATGTACATATAAAAAGTGGTCTGCTGTCTCGAGAATGACTATATATTTTGGGTGGTCTTTCAGAATACAGAAACTGGATATCCCTACACCCAAGCGCCATTTTGGATACTTGAAAGAATAATACATATTATGAGTTTTTTCATATATGATGTTTTGTAATTCCGATAGTTCATATGCTCAGACTTGACCCTCTCATCTATCTAATTAAGCCTCTTATAATATCATTGACGTTCTGGTAATATGTGCTGAGAATTACAAAAGAATTATATATATATATATATATATATATATATATATATATCTATATATATATATATATATATATATATATATATATATATAATTATATATATATATACCGGTATATATATATATATATATATATATATATATATATATATATATATATATATATATATATATATATATATATATATATATATATATATATATATATATATATATATATATATATATATATATATATATATATATATATATATATATACAGTCAACACACATATACATGAACACTCACATTAGTAACACACAATCTAATCAACATGAATTAATTAATATAAACACCATGTGAGGCGGAGCACTATATTGACAACAGTTCGCATATAGCTTCATCAGGCCAATTGTTGTCATTAGAGTGCTCCTCCTCATATGGTGTTTATATTGTTGTCATTAGAGTGCTCCTCCTCATATGGTGTTTATATTGTTGTCATTAGAGTGCTCCTCCTCATATGGTGTTTATATTGTTGTCATTAGAGTGCTCCTCCTCATATGGTGTTTATATTGTTGTCATTAGAGTGCTCCTCCTCATATGGTGTTTATATTGTTGTCATTAGAGTGCTCCTCCTCATATGGTGTTTATATTAATTTTGTCAACTTTTCTGAATATATTTTGATCAACTTGAGGTATTTCGTTTTTCTGGACTCCCTTTTCCGTCATGTGTAGCCCCATTAGTTTTGAGATTTTAAAATGTTCGCTCCAATAGTTTGTCGATTTTAAGAGTTTGTTTTACCGTATCTTCGTCCATATCAAGACCTTTCATCCCATTTAGGTGTCGATTTTTTCCTGGCGAGCGATAGCGAGCCTGTAATTTAAGAGGAACTGGCCTTCAGCCAGGACAATTTTCTACCGAAAAATTTACAAATTTATCTTGTAGGGGATCTTGGGGGTGTTTGTTAAGTTTGTTAGTGGTCTAGGGAACAAAATAAAATCCTCGTTTAAGATGGGGTGACTCAATTTATCGTTAGCTGAAAAGAAAAACAAAACAAAAACAGGCTACAGGTTTCTTAAATCAAAACTCACGGTCATCCAAGTCTCCAAGGCAGCCATTTCTGCCTTCCTATGTCAATGAAGTAGGGAGCAAATGTGTTGTTATTGTCTCGGGATTAGGCCTAGTTATAATTAAACCAACCAATAATAATCAACAACAACAACAACAACAACAATAACAGCAACACCACAAGGCCACACCACAACACAACCAGGACCAACAACGCACTGAAAGATCAAATGGTTCCAAAACAATTCTTGTACGTCCAGGGTTTGGGGGTTGGCAGTGAGGATAATAAGAAGCGTTCATATATTCCGCATTCCCTGTTCAAACATCATGTAATCTGTTCAGAAGGGTTTATTGTTTCATTAAAGA